>OY744529.1:116565953-116663453 GCA_963556195.1 Sepiola atlantica
AAGGATGAAGGTAATCCGACGTAAAGGGAAATGAAACAGGAAAAACCACAAAGATATGTTTAATGTATTCATCAACGTTTCGTCTTTATATGTAACATTTAGGAAATTAGTATAATATTAGTATAATATAGTATTATACTGATGTCCAAGTTAAACAATGCCTAAACTTACTTTACACACCTCTAAAGAATATCAAAACCGACTTACCATTTTTCCCCAACATTTTAATAGAAATAATTAGACTCATCACTGACGTAACATATTTCCAATTCAACGACGAATTCTACAAACAAAAATTTGGACTCCCCATGGGCTACCTCCTAAGTGGTGTATTAGCGTGCCTCTGCTTAGAAGTCTTAGAACCCTGCCCTTTCAAATTTAGACTACCCCCTAACATCGAATACTTTAGATCCATTGACGACAGTCTTGTTTTTCTTCGACGTAGATATACAAATCAATAACCTTAAAGACAAACTCAACACAGTAGAACCCTCCATAAAATTAACACATGATACTGAGATAGACAGCTCGATACCATTCCTAGACACTCTTATAATAAAATCCAACAACAAACTAGCATTCAAAGTTCACCGCAAAACACTCACACAAATGACTACATACACTAAAATAGCAAGATAAACACACGTATGATTATAGGCTTATCCTGACCGAACAAAAACTGAACCTAGACTATGGCTAACCTCTTGTTCTCTTCACTCTCAGTTGTACTTACACACAAGTCCCCACATGTGAACATAATCCAGATAGCCTCACAAATATTTAAATATTTAAACCCTTTTTTTGCCCTGAATTTAATCTCAAGCAATCATCACTCCATGCACAAAATTACCAAAACCACCTTAACTGATAGCATTTCTCTCCTTCTTTTTCTTTTTCTTTTTTCTTTCCTCCTGTCACTGTCACGTTCTCAGCACATTTCAACTCTTTCCTTCTAACTTACTTATATCCACACATATCCACACATTCCTGACATAGCCAGCTGGTCTAACAATCCTACTCTCCAAATTTCACACCTAACCACAACAAAATCTTCCCTCTCCCCCTCACCCATTTCATCCTTTCGACTACTTCTTTTACACTCTCACCCTCCCACTTCCAATCACCTTCATTTTTTCAAATCTTTTCTAAAAAAGTACACACCAAAAACACAGAGCCTCCCCCCTCCACTACTCTTTCCTCACTCCTCCACTTTTTTCACTCACAGTCATATCCACATTATTCTCATTCCATGCCACCGAATTCCTTCAACCCGGACCTCGGTATGTGCCCCCAGTAGGGGCTACTACTTTTTCTCATTAACCCATCATGTCAACCCAATATTTCCATGTACTTGTCTGACATTTTTCTTAAAATGATTATCCTGAGGAAGTCTTACAAATAAAGACGAAACGTTGATGAATACATAAAAAAACATATGTTTGGTGTTTCCCTTTTCATTTTCCATATATATATATATATATATATATATATATATATATATATATATATATATAGAGAGAGAGAGAGAGAGAGAGAGAGAGAGAGAGAGGGGGTGAATAAAAATGGAGATAAAATGATCCTACGCAATGTAAAATGAAAAAAGAAAAGCCAAACACTATGCATAAAAGTCTCGTCTTTATTGAAAGCTATCCCCAGGATAAAGAAAACTACGGCTGTAAATTACCTTAACATATTATTTAGGAATAAAATAGTTTTAAAATAGGAATGTCTTGTGTCTATTTTTATACATTTCTTCATCTATCACTACTCATGTCTATTTAAAATAGCATGTATTTTTAAAATAGCATATGGACTTATTGCCGATGGAGTTTTTAAAAAATAGCAACGAAATATTCAAATCGCAACATACCAGTTAATTCCATCTAGTTTTTTTGTTATATCCGCTGTTTTCCATTCATCTCTATATTTGATCGGATGGTATTCAACATTTGTGCCAAATATTCTCGAATATCCGGCTTAGGACTTTCGGAGAATACATTCCAATAATTCGTTCATATTATATTGTGTAAACATAACTGAGTGGCTTATTAGACAGGTGTGCATTATGGATGCTACTGATCGATATGTGATTCCATACGTGAATCCAAACTATTTATTTCAAACAAGCGAGATCTGTTCAGGCGTTACCCGGGAAAATCAAAGATTCTAAGACAATCATGGACGAACCACTGAACTCTATATAGTTAGTTATACTAATTTTATTAATTGCAAATAATATCCACATGTAAATCTCCATCTTATTTCATTACTAAGAAAGTGCACCCTTTCAGGGAACTAGAATCGTAGAGGCGAGTCCGGTTTTCCATTTATTTTTGGAATCGTGTGAATTTTTTGTATGGAAATCTCTCCAGACAATGAATGAATACACTAACAAGAACGAATGAGGATTATCGCAAAGACAAGATATGTCTATTTGCTTTAGTCTTTGGTAGGAGGAAAACAATCAGCGGGAAGAAAGTTCCACAAGTCTGCTGTTCTCGGAAAGTAGCTTCTGGGATGAGAAGCATAATCACAATAAGGTATACAAACAGCGAATTGGTGAACACCAATAATTATGTAAAAATTACTTAAAAATTGCATTATTTTATAATATTATTTAAGTAATATTCATAATTTTTTCAGCATTTATTTAGAAAAGTAATCCGATAGTTTGTGCAAAGCCACCCTGGTAATGTCTGTCACTTTGATTATAGTTAGTATTAAACTGCAAATAATAATGAACGCATGAACGCTCGTATTAATAAACTAATGAATAGCATTGCCATTATTTAAAAAAGTATAACACCTGCAAAAGATTATAGAATTCTAAATGAACAACAACATTGTACATTGTTCTTTGAAATATCAGAGACTCCTTCACAAAAAACAAATCCTTTAATTCACCAGTTAACGGACTTTCTATTAATTTTTGAACACTATAACTGACCTCAAAAATATATAATTACTTAAATAGATATTTATGTCCGTTATCATGAACATTTAAAAATTCGTATTAATTTAATTGTATTGTCTATCTATCATGTTATGTGAACACTTTCGTGCATGTCTGACCGCTGTTTCTCTAGAACACTAAAGGTGTTTAATTGTCTGGTCAGTCACGGCCACCGCCAGTTCATATTACGGTCGAGGAGTTTACTATAAATATTTTCTTTAATCGGCTGCAGCCAGCAAGGTGGAACTACTATGTTTTCATATAATGAAACAAGCACGTGTGATGTAACTGTTAAACTTATACTGAAACCCGACTGACGCCTTTGTGTTCAACGTAACAGAAAAGAAGCTCAAAATCTGAACCAAAAATTATTTTTAAAATAACGGAATGAGGATCCTGTTTTCTATAGATATATTGTATGCATGTTTTCGCGAAAAAATGTTTTTATGTTTTTAAAGAGAACTAAATGAGATGTCTTTGACATTTCTGTTCCGGTGTTAAGAGTTAAAAGTAGGGTACCTATTACCGTGGGGGTAGTTACTTTTCCTTCCACGTTGTAATTAGTAATCAAAGATAATGTGGCTGATTGAATGAAATATAAAAAATTGTTTAACTTAAAAAAAAACTTTTAATTTATAAAATCACGTATCAATGATCGAACTGAACCTATAGAAAACAGAACATTATACGCAGCTTTTCCTACCGTTTACTGACGTAAGGCAAATTATTTTGACTTCATATTAATTAGATTAGTATCCTAAAGATAACAATCATGTCTCCACAGTAAGGATATTCATTTAAAACCTAGACATTGTGTAAGTTTACAGTTTTTGTCGATTAATATAGGTAAGTTATCAAGTACAGATATAAATTGAACAGGATTCGGAAAGAAGAATACATTTAAACGCATCTGAATTGAATTATTTCAAGTGAAAATTTTACAACAAATACATAAAACACGTTTTATTTTTAATTTACAAACCAAAAAGTGGTTTTCATAAACGAATATGTTACATGGTAAAAGAAATCTAAAGAAAACAAATCAAATTTGCGAATTAAAATATTATGTTGCTGCCATAATGATATAGGTACGTACATATTTAATAAATGAGATTTTTAGATGTGAGAAATTAATAATTCCGATAATCAACAACTATAAAAACATCGTGGGGTAGGTGGTGACAATTATAATAAAACCACAACCATCACCACCACCACCAACAACAACACCACCACCACCACCACCACCACCAACAACAACAACAACAACAACAACAACAACAAAAATAATGATAATAATATTAATAATAATAATAATAATAATAATAACAAGTATAATATTAATAATATACAATACGAATATTCCATTGTAGATGACCAAATGATATCCTGCATTAATAAAAAACAGTAACCCTAAAACTATCCATAGCAACTACAGACCAATAACTTTCTAACCAACTATGTTGAAAATAGTAAGAGAACACGTGTATTCCTTCTTTAATAATCGTGGATTACTACCAGATAAACAGAGAGGGTCCAGGGAAACGTGGGGCGCATAGCCTACTCTACATAGATAGAAAGTTCTTAAAGGAGACAAAAAACAGAAGAAAAAAAAACATAGTCACGGCATAGATTGACTGCAAAATACAAACATACTATAGACTCCCCTAATCATTGATAAATTGGTGATTAAGAATGTATAAGATGACCAGCAGAATTATCGATCTGAACAACAAAGCAATATAAACATGAAGACTGCAACTGGATGCTTGGGGGAAATACGTTGCTGATATAAGAATACAGAAAGGCATTTTCTAGGTAGCCTTTCTATCAACATTACTGTTTATCATAGTGATGAAACTACTTAACAACATACTTCGGAAGTGTAATGGTGGAAACTAATTCACACAAACAAAAACAATGGTAAAACCACTTCATGTATATGCAGGACCTGAAGCTATTTGCGAAAAACAAAAAATGAATTCGAAAAGCCGTACAACAGAACCGGAATCTTCAGCAACGATCTTTAAATAGAATACGGAATGGAAAAGGGTGCACTACAAAAGATGAAAGCGAGAGGCTTCAGGCAAGCTAAGATGAGGACACTTGGCGAACATGATACATGTAGATATCTGGTAGATCTGAAAGCAGGCGCCAACAAATCAAGTCAAATGACAGAAAAGATTGGAAAATAATATTTGAGAAGAACAAAAACACTCTAAGAAACATAGTTATTTAGTATAAACATTATAACATGATGAACAATTGGACAATTTTTTTAGTAAGATATTCTAGACTATTCATAGGCTAGCCAAAAGAAGAACTGGTCAGAATACTAGGTAACTAATGACCATACACACTGAACTAAACACATAGGATCATATAACCACACAACGTAAAAATAAAATAATGGGGTAATGGAACTGATAAATATTGAAGACTGCGTGAATGAGATTAAAACAACTGCCAAATACTAATATAAGTACACCGGATAAGTGAGCAACACAGGGAGCATCGGAACTAAAAACAAAACGACGATAACAGAAAAATGTGAAGAAACCCGCTACATAGCTGATTCACAGAAGTGACAGACTAACACACTTTAACATTGCTCCAAAAAAGTCACCTAAAAAGAAACACGTAATCGCTTCTGACAGCCGCACTGAAAAACGCTATCAGAACAAAATATATCAACTCTAAGAAAGAACCCCCAAGAAAAAGTATATGTAGACTCTGTGGACAAAGAGATGAAATGGTAACTCACATAATAAGTGAATGCAGCAAACTCGCCCAAACAGACATGGCTGCTTTGGAAATCTTGTCTATTTGGAAGTATGCTAACGCCTTCACACTGAACATGCAGAAAAAGGGTACAGACACAACGCTAAAACAGTATTGTAACAAAAAAATGACAAAATCCTCTGAGACAAGTAGGAACAAAAAGTAAAAATAAAAATAAAAGTATAACTAGTAAGCAAAAAGGATAAAACCTGTCCCATCGAAGATTTCGCTGATCCAGATGTAAAATGGGAATATAAATAATTCAAGGTGATTCCCGTTGTAACTGGAACGCTTAGAAGCATTACACAATGCCACCATAAATGGCTTAAACAAATTGACGAAGAAAATGTATTTTTCATTTCTGCAAAATGCTTGCATGTTAAAAACCGTGAAAGTGTCAAGGTACAGCTTGACTTTCTAAGTCAAGTGATTGACTTGATGTTCAAATACGAAACATCCAACTAATTCTAATTGTTATCTCTATCTCTCGTTCTCTCAGTCTGTCTCCAGCTCTCTCTCTCTCTCTCTCTCCCTTTCTCTCTCTGTCTCTCTCTCTCTCTCTCTCTCTCTCTCTCTCTCTCTCTATATATATATATATATATATATATATATATATATATATATATATATAGAGAGAGAGAGAGAGAGAGAGAGAGAGATGGCGATAAAAATTGAAATTTTCCAATGCAATATTAATTAATTTTAAAAAAATCTTATACATTTTGGAATAAAATTCTATCATCAGACATCACAAATATTGTGTAATTTTAAAAATAGTAACCCATTTTTTTAAAATAACGTCCGTGTATTGCGTGTAATCCGCGGTGTTGCCCTGACGGTAACGAATTCACATTTTTTTAAAATGGCACAATACTGGTCAACCATCATGATAGTGATCAATCGGAAATTAATAAGACAAAACTAAAAACATAAAATTAATCTTGCATTAAAAAAGACTTCTATTTTCAATTTTAATTATTCTAATATGGATGTCAATGCTTAAAATGAACGACCTATATTTTATATATATATATACATATATATATATATATATATATATATATATATATATATATATATATATATATATATATATTTATATATATATATGACACTAACATGTACATAAAACGCTGAGAGAAAGCAGTTACCCATGCTTCAAATGATTACGGAATATTAAGACATATTATATAGTTGTTGAATGAAAATAGTTTGAACCAAATACGTATAATACCGAAAAAGTGAGATATATAAATGGTTTAGTGTTAATCTTATTATGGTAAATTAGAAAAACTTAATCCCAGAACTAAACTGTGAGTTATTATGTATGTTGTGTGATGATATCATATATACATTTTTTCTCCGAACCAGATACGCAATATGATTTTTCTCGAATGGAATCGAATAGGTAACGTTATGTCATTACGTAACTATCATATACTTCTTATCTATGACGTAGTTGTCTCGCTGGCTAAGTTTACTAACACGCGAGCACCCTAAGGACTTGGCATTTTGGCTAAGATCAAAGTGTAGTATCTGTTCCGATGGATACTGCACGCCTGTCCTGTGCAGTTCTAGGAGGTCCACCCTCCCAGGCTTTGCCTCCCCTCTTTGGGGAGGAGTAAGTTTATTGCTTACTGTCTGAGGCGCTCCTACCGGGGAATGCCGACGGGGCTGCCCAGGCAATGTTTAAATGGCCAGAGTGCTGACCTCTCGAGCGCTGGCTTTTCAAACCTCACTTTCTCGACCCGATCTTGGGTCACATCTTACTTGTGGGAGTAAGATAAAACTGGCCTTGTGCCTAACTCCTGGGGAGGAGTAAATAAAACCCTAAGCATCAGTGAGTTAGGATAGAGGTTCAAGCTATAAAATCGGTGTGTGGACCGTATACACCCATACACATGAGTCTTTATAAGACGAACCACGTGTAATTATATTAAACATATTTATGTAAGAATAATAAATAATGTAAACTAGTAATACTAATAATATATGTATATTTATATAGAGAGAGATGCGGGGGAGTGGGCGATTCGGAAGAATAATATACGTATTCGACCCGTTAATCTGTAAATCACATAATTCTCGGTATGATTTTAATTTTAAATTTCGCTCTAGGAGATACTTTCAGTTATGTGGTTTTCGTTCACAACCGGAAACATTTAAACAAGTTTTATTTGTCCATCTGAACTTTTACGATAAAAATTGTTAGAAAGACTTGTGAATGTTATAGTTTGTAAGATAATAGATGTATTTGGAATCTGACCCCTGCCAACAAACGTCTGTATTTGGAGAAAAAAGTCAATCATTCCTTGTTTATCTTACTTATTCGTTTATAAAATGATATCAAGTATTCACGAATAGAAAAGATATATAAGACAACAGAAGTGTATATCTTCATTCGCAAGCATCGCATGTAGATTATTCTCACGTGGTTTTAGTTCATACGAATACCATTGGTAAACTTGTGACACTGAACCTTCCTTAAAGATATCATTATAATCGTGAGCTGTGTTTAGTTTGATTCACCCCAAACAACGCATAATTCTACCGAGTCCGAAGGGGCTACTGTGACTAGAGGTTAGCTTTATAGGTGCTGTTAAATGGGTAGTTGTCAAGCAAGATGAGTGTTCAAGTTATCCCTTCATTCACCTCATAGCAGATACCAGCTGATAATAAGAATATGAAATGATGATTGACTACTCAGATCTCCTTTTGGCTAAGATCAAAGTGTAGTATCTTCCGATGGATACTACACCCCATGGACTGGTATTGTCTTGGCCTTCGGGGCTTGATTCACGCCGGTCTATGGGTCTGTCCTGTGCAGTTCTAGGAGGTCCACCCTCCCAGGCTTCGCCTCCCCTCTTTTGGGAGGAGTAAGTGTATTGCTTACTGCCTGAGGCGCCCCTACCGGGGAATGCCGACGGGGCTTCCCAGGCAATTTTTAAACCCCATATTCCCGACCCGACCTTGGGTCACATCTTACTTGTGGGGATAAGATAAAAACTGGCCTTGTGCCTAACTCCTGGAGATGAGTAAATCAATACTCAGATCTGGTTAACATGTGCGGTTTAGGTAAAGCAACCAAGACGGCCACAAATGTATATCCGAGTGAATACAAACGCGTTTTACTTGATTGCAATTCATGTTTGTTTCAGTATTCAATATTTTCATTTGATTGTATTTCGTTCCATTGAAGGTTTCTAAGTGAGCTCCAATCTCAAATTCCTCTTTGTAAAACATTCCGAGCAAGAATTACTCTTCCTACCACAACTGAAAAAAAAAACTTAACTTTTCCCCTCCATAGACCAATCGCAAAACCGAATATTGATTAATACAGTTGTTTTCCAAGAGCTACAAATCTGTAAAAACATATAACCACTGAATTGCTTACTTGAGGAGTATACCATGGTTGTTTTTAGATTAAATGTCAACAAATACTTTTCATGAACCGTCCCTATAAATAATAAACCTTTTTTTATTCCATTCATCATTTTTAACTCATTTATAATACTCTTCATTATTCAATTGACAATCCATCCCATCAACCTTTATACTGATGTGGCTTTTAGCTTTCATAATTTGTGACTGGTGATCAAAAATATGTTTATATGCCGTAAAGAACACAAATACACGAAGCATATCATATGTAATCTCCATTTAAAGAACGGAATTCTGCATGTCTGTTTTTATTACTGTAAAACGGAAATTCACACTTCACGGAATTATCGCAAAAGAACGAGCAAGAAAAAGTATTACATTGCGAATGTGTTAACACTTATCAGAAACGGCTTTTGCAAGAGGCGAAAAGAAATGTTGCTACTTAAAGCATTTTACAATTCTTACTCACACATATTTCATTGGCACAGATTTAACGTAGTCGTTGGCTAGCGATTTCTTTTAATAATTAAAAGAAGAAATGTACTCAATTTACGTTTTCTCTCCTCGGATATTTAAATCATGATCGCGAGAATTATAGTTAAGTATTCAAAATTCATCGAAAAGCAGAGAAAAAGTTTGTTGATTTACGGATACACTACGTATCGGAATTAAAAAAAGTACAACTAATGAACTTAAAGTCGAACTATCGGTTTTCATCTTTATATTCTAGCGTGTGCGATGTGTATTCGTCTGATTAGTCATTTTTCTCATACTCTTTTCCAATGACGATCGACAAACATTTTAGCCAATGGTATCTGAGGCTAATAATAACTCACTCTTCCCCTCTGCATCGACACGCTTTAAACTAATTGAAGGGCAACACCAGTTTTACAATTATCGACTCATGTCGATCAGTTGGTTTAATGATATTATCAACATTGTCATTTCCTATTGATCTTTTAAATTACCAGCGTCAATTAAAAGGATTGGTGTCAAGATAAAATCGATTTTTACAAAAGAACGTTAATACAGATTCAGCAGATAATTAATATCGATTATTTAATCTTGGTATCGATTGAACGAAACTTCATTAATGATGACTCTCGAGATCTTTAGGTTTGGGGGCTTTTTTTACGCGACATTAATTTTTCTCCATCATTCAAGAATGCGTAACTTTTCTTCATCTTTTAAGAATGCAGACTTTTTCTTCTATCCTTTACGAATGCAGAAAAAATGACCTCTGCTGTATAAGAAGTATACCATGCATGGAATAAGAACGGCCGATAAAATAAATCTAACAACATTCTGATGAACTTCTCATCAAAATCACGATTCAAATAAGAGATACTTCGAGGTATAGAAATGAATAAGTGAATCATTAGTATTGTGTTAATTTGAAGTGTTACCAAGTTCCCCTATCAGGCTTATAAAATCTGTCTTCGTAGAAGTCCATGTAGGTCCAATTATACTGCTATGAGGTCTGCCCGCAGCGAATTAAAAATGTTGAATCTACTCAAAACAAATAGCGAGACCCGTGTCCCGACATTGCCCTTAAAAGTATATCTAATCAAGCAATTCCGTACCCCAACATTTAACTTCGGGAGTGATTCAATAATTTGTTAAATGAATAGGGGGAACGAACCAATTTACTTCTAAAATAAGTGTGTGTAAGGTTGGACGTGCCATGGGTATGCCATGGGTCATTCTTTTTTGTAATCCCCTTGATGCGTTTTTCATCGTCAACTGCCAATCACAGTCACTTTTATCCTTGAGTAATATTTGACCTTGGTAAGCCGTTACGCATTTTCTAAAATAAAGTCCAATTTGTGTTATATAAATAATTTAATTACTGACTAAATTCTATTTCAGCCGGCTCAACTATTTAAGAATATCATTGTTCTTGTATGTAATATCAAGCAACGTCTGTTTACGCAAAACCAAGTGTTTGCAAAAAATGACACACGTTAAATACAATAAGTCATGGCAAGTTTAATCGTACACGTGAAACGCCGAAATAAAGAGTGCTCGATGAACTTGCTAGACGTCTATTCGCATATTATTCTTCTCATTTATTATTTTTGGTGTTAATATTAATTAACACACCCCACTTACGCCTCCCTTCAAACAAATACAGCAAATGAGATTCTACATATTTTAGGCGATTACGTGTTAAAAGACTAAAGGTACTCGCGAAAGAAGACAACAATTACAATTAATTTCGAATTTAAAAAAGGGGATCATTTTTGCATCAATATTTAATACAAAATGATGCTAATTACGGGCCATTAGAAAAACAAATTATGCGAGATAAAATCTGTACGGAACGAAATGTGCATTTTCTGTAGACTGATGAAAAACTAATATCTTTATTGTAGTACTTGTTGTTCGATGCAACTGCGATTGCATCAAATAATCAACTTTGTAAATCTTTAAATAAACTTATATGGGCATGTATTTTACTTCTACGGGTGAACATAATAAATGAAGTGTAGTATCAGAACATATACTACACTTTGCTCCTTATAAAGATGACAGATATATATTATATTTAATTTTCTTGTTAATTTTCTTTTATAAAATCGATCAAAATTTACATTAACACTTATAAATTCATATGCGAAACAATATATATATATATATATATACAATGGCTAACATGCATGGAGTTGTTTTTATCAGGTGTTTTTATATACACGCGACAAAAACAACTCCATGCATTTTTGCCTGAAGATTCCCTCGGGGATGAAACGCGGGAGCCTCTGTGTAGCTTAATTGCCATAATATATTTTCATAGCTTACTACCTAGCTCTACTTACGTATCGAGCACTGTTGAAGTACATAATGAAAATGATACATAAAAAATATATCTCCTTATAAAATTTTGTGTGGATACATGAAATAGTAATGAGTTATATATATATATATTGTAACAGAGAGCGGCCGATTGACGTAGATGCAGACCCTTGTCGGCGCCGTTCAAAGAGGCAGCGTCTGGTATGCTGTGTGTGTGGGGCGAACCCGAAAACACTCGCTGCCGATAAAAAAGAAAGAGGAGTGGGAGGAGAAAGGCGTCAGAAAATGAAATAAGCTTTTTATTTGAAAATCCGGGCAGCTGTGTTCATGCAAATTAGGTTGTTTTGCATGCGTCGGAGTTTCGTTTCACTAAGAGAGCGAAAGTGAAGAGTCAGTCTGTTTTCTCGTGGAGATCGTTCTGAACGTGGGATTGGAAAGCGAGCAAAAGAAAAGAAGAGTGCTGGATTTTCTTTCATGTTGATTTGAACGACGTTTTTTTTATACAGTTGAGAGAGACGTTATTTTTCCTGCCATTTGAACTTGATCTTGGCGACATCTCTGTTTAAAGATTATTTCTCTTTTTTGTATCTCTACATATACACATATATATATATATATATATATATATATATATATATATATATATATATATATATATATATATATATATATATCATGGAATATCGAGCAAACTTGTTTTTATTCACGTTGATATTCTTGATTAACAATCATGTATAAATGACAGCCTCAATTTATTTACCTCAAAATGAGGTCAGTGTTATAAATAAATTCGTCGCTTTATACGTACTTCCCCGAAAATTGAGCACTCTGGATGACCAAAAAGTACATTTTTTTTAAAAATCCTTTTATATCTCGTTTTAATAAACCATCAATCAATAGTATAAAAAGTAAATTAAACACCAACAAAACCCTTGACGTTAGGCGCTCTGGGATAAATAGTTCGTTCAATTGATTATTGAACTAAAGTTGTTATTATTGTAATTTAATAATGTTTAAAATTACTACACAATGCCTTTAAAATCGAACTTTCATTCGATGTTTTAATCGCGTGCAGTCATGTGTGTTTTTGTTTAGTTGTGAGTGATCATTTAACGGTAATTTATATGATCGGTGAAAACATAAAATCATGATTTAATTTAATGAAAATAAATATTAGCCTATCAATTTATAACAAAAATAAATAAATACTCCAATTCACTGTGAGTATTGATTTTACTCCTCTCCAGGAGTTAGGCACAAGGCCAGTTTTTATCTTACTCCCACAAGTAAGATGTGACCCAAGGTCGGGTCGGGAAAGTGGGGTTTTAAAATTGCCTGGGCAGCCCCGCCGGCATTCCCCGGTAGGGGCGCCTCAGACAGTAAGCAATAAACTTACTCCTCCCCAAAGAGGGGAGGCGAAGCCTGGGAGGGGGTGACCTCTTAGAACTGCACAGGACAGACCAATAGATCGGCGTAAATCAAGCCCCGAAGGCCAAGACAATACCAGTCTATGGGGTGCAGTATCCATCGGAACAGATACTACACTTTGATCTTGACCAAAAAGCCAAGAACGTCTTTCAATTCACTGTGAGTAATTTAGGTAAATGAAAGACGATTTTTTAAAACAATTATTTTTTAAATCAAACAAAATAGTAGCGAAGATTAAAGTAGTTATCATGACAAAAAAGAACCCATATCAAGTAATTAACGTGATTAAAATAAGAAATGTTCAGAATAAGGAGACTCACGCTGTAGATGACATAACATTAGCTTGTTTCTAGTTGTCAATTTACCTATTTTTGATCATCAAATTATTATAATGTATTCTCGTTGATTCATCACACTAGTAACGATTTGGTTTTCAAGGAGTTTATATGACAAAAAATAACGCCAGATCTTTATAATCATATAGTTTTACATAGCCGTACACTGCCCTATGAGTCGCTAAGTGTCAATAAAGTGTTACCAGAGACATTATGGACATAGCTACACCGAATTCGGGAGCAATTAATGGTTTCACTATAAACAGTTTCGATAGAATTCTGAATGCACCTAAAATCTAAAATGAAAAGCAAATAAATCAAAGAATGTTGACGAGACTAAATAATATCAACAAAATGAAAAGAAAATAATCTCGAAAATAAATCTGTACAAACACACACGCACATATATTTTCATATATATTTGAATTTTTTATGTTCAAATATACATTTCATAACATAAAGGAATCGTTATAGCTTAATAGTGTAGGTCCAGATCTATGTTATGTATGACACTTCTCATTCGATTTGATATCATATAAAATGTTTTTTCACCATTCTCAGTCATGCTCACTCATTATGCCATCTAAACATCTTGGAGACGATCCACGCTCGTCTTAAACGTCCATCCTTTTGTAAGCAAAGGGAATGTCTATTGGGATTAGATGTGGTCAGTCTCTAAGATTCATCCTCCATTGTACATATAACATAGCGCTATTTTATGTTCTGTACTATCTCTTTTCACCTTGTTTTCCATCGTTTTTTTTTAACTTCCTCAATACAGCTTTTGTTATGAGAGGGCGAAACCGGTCGGCTGGCATTTTTTTGTTGATTAACTTTTATTTTATGTTTTCTTTATTAACTTTTAATCATGATCGATAGAATGTGTCTTCCCTTTATGCTTGCGATCTATTTATCTATCTCTATCTATCTCTCTCTCTCTCTCTCTCTCTCTCTCTCTATATATATATATATATATATATATATATATATAATTAAATTGTTACAAATATCCAGGGGGTATAAATCCGTAGGAAGTTGAAACCGGGTTTATCAGAGTGCTCAATGAAAATTCAGAGCAAAATATATTTTTGTTGGTGATTTTATTATTCCATTATTGCTAATGAAACAATATATATTTTGTAGCAATAATGGAATAATAAAATCACCAACAAATATATATATATATATATATATATATATATATATATATATATATAACCTTCTCAGAATGAGGATCCTATCATTATTTACGTATTGCCAGATCATATTTCTAGAATGGCCATGAAACTATTGATCTATCTTTTTCAAAGTATAAGAATGAACTTGCCTCTATAATTGTTCAAATATATCTATCCTATTCAGATCACGATGAGTATGTATACGCATATATATTGATACCAGCATAGTCAACAACCTCTTATTCTAATGTTTATAGTATGGAAATGGACGATCAGTTGCGTTTTTGTAATATGATGCGTTTTGCTCAAAATAAATAGCCACTTGATATATCGCAGATTTTCTCGTCATACGTAAAGTTAAGTAGAATTTGCATTTATACATATTTAGAGTGATCTCTGAAACCACTTAACTTCTGAGATATGACAAAGAGATATCTTAAAGAGAGAAAGAGAGAAGAAGAGTGGAAGATCAACACACGCAGACAAACAGACACAGAGAAGTTGCATACATACATTATTAACTCAGAGAATCATGAATACTTCAATTGTATCCATGTGAAAATACTACATGTGAATAACATGTCATAATTTAGGTAAACTCCCGATTCTACACCGACTTACATACACTTTTTATTTCATTATACAGATTTTACTTACTATATTTATTAACTTTACGTGCTAAAACATGTCATAGCCTAAACAAAGAAAACATAAGCGGAAGATATTTAAGTTCATAGCAAATTAAATGGTTCGAATTTCAAATATATACAAGTAATTACATTAATGAAATACTACCGCACGTAATCGTAATGTATTTTTAAATTAAATCTATTTCCTATGAAACAAATTAAAATCAATTAAATAAAACTTAAAAGATAATGTTTTTATATAAACATTTTAATTGAATTTAGCCGAGAAAATAGTTAACAACTTTAATTAATTTCTTTAAGTCCAGGGTTTACTTCAGTCGATTCATGTGTTTCAAATTCTTGACGGCGTTTTCTGTTAGCGATAGTTTTCCTCTTTAAATGAGTGCACACCTCATAGATTATTAATTTATTAATCAATCGGGACTGACCTATCAATCGAAACAATTAATTAATAATACTGGTTTTGTTGTATAATTTCGATTTTCCGGACTTGAGTGTTCTCACTACAACGTTTCAGCAGGTGTAACCACCAGCCTTCGTAAGATTGATCTTTTTGAACTCGGGAATATTTCTGTCGAACTCAGGAATCTAGATGGAATAGCGAACGGAACACTTTATTTAATCCACAAGGGTAGCATGCACCTGTTCCGTCACAATGACTGCGAGCACTCTTCAGTAATTCGCAATTCTTCGTATCGCCCGCGAGGATTGAACTTTCAACGCTCAGATGACTATCACTTAGAACTGAATGTTACTTAGTACTACATCCACTGCGCCACGTGTCCGACAAAAAATATTCCCAAGTTCGTAAATAAACACCTGAATAAGACTAGATGTAACAGCGGCTGAATCGTTGTGATGAACACACTCAATATGAGAACAGGAGTTCGCATAATCCAAATTACTCAAATTAGCAAAAAGTTATAATATATATTTATTGTAGGCTCTTTGTCTTACTTGATTCCAGGACAATAATTCATCTAGTCTGGTGGAGTATCCAGCTAAGTGATGTTACTAAGGAACAATAACTGTAAAAAGGTGCACTATTCCTCGTATATTCCACTGTATAGGTGTGTCGAGGGTATCTTATTTGTGTTTCGAATACTATGTTACTTTGAATATTTGGTCAGGGTTTACTTGTAGGGGAAGTATCGTAATAGTAGGCTGTTCTGACAAACCCCTGCAAACAAATACACTCGATTATGATGTATAGTAGATTATACTAACTCTATCGTATGTTATTCAACCCCCCTTTTATCCAATATATGTATTAGAATATGATCCGTTACATATACGACTGACTATTCTTAGTAGTCCCAAAGATCTTGATAAAAGTTGATATATATATATATATATATATGTATATATATATATATATATATATATATATATATATATATATATATATATATATATATATATATATATTACCGAGACTACATAGTAACACCCAATTAAATTAAATAAGTTTAATGCTTGTAAATGTAAATTTTAATGAAAAATCATAGGTATGTTCATTCTCTGAACGATTTGATAAATGTTCAATATGTGTACTTGCTTAGACAGACATAGCCATCTCTTTGGTTTTGCACAGACGGTTTTCATCTTTTACTGTTTTGTGACATGCCCAAATCTGCATTGTGTTGGTTAAACTCTTTAGAAGTTTAACTGTCTTCTTACAGAATCCATCACACAAAACATCTTTTCTCCAGTAGTAAATGACACTATACTTTTTGTGTAATTTTCTAAACTATTTATTTTCCTTATATTAACAGAAACATGCCAACCTCTAAATAATTATTTACTGAGTATTTTTAATTTTTTTCAAATTGTATCGACCAAGAAGAACAATTCTGAACACGTATAATTATATTCTGTTGTTCTTGATGTTCCTTTGAAAACTGATCAGTCTCTTGATACTGTCATTATCACTTGAAACATCGTTGCCAAATTCTGTCTGATCTAAACCAGTTCAAGGCTTCTGGTTCTGATCCAATTCCTGTCGTCGTTCTCAAGCGTTGTGCTCCTGAACATTCTTCTTTTCTCTGTAAATTACACAATCCCGTCTGTCTCAATCTGGTTGCCATTCTTGTTGGAATGAGTTCTCGTATGTCACTATCTTTAAAAATGCTGGTTATGAATATGACCTCAACAAAGTATCGTCATGTGAGTCTTCTCTCTGTTATTACCAAAGTTTTGGAAAAGTTAATCAACGGTAAGCTTGTTCATTATCTGGACTTAGCTCGTGTCTTTCATCTAATCTTTCTTGTAGTTTATACATTAAATCCATTGTTCTATCTGCTTCTGATGAAGTCGGTTCCGTTCTTTAATTAATTAATTTATTTTTGTTTCTCTTTTTTTCAGAATTATTTAATTCATCATTATTTCGTATGTGTTTATATAATTAGCGAATGATTACATATAACATAATCCTAAAAGAGCGTGAAATGTTGTTTCCCTGATATCATTTATATTCAAGTTGTCCGGTGTCATAATTATTTATTACATTTAAAAAATACTTAGTTTTATTATTGTTTCACTATTCTGTTTTTTCCTTTACTTTTCCTATCCCTCTGGTACTATTAGATATGGCTGTCTAGAGATATCCGTTTCTTGACCCAAAATGCACCAAACATCGATTGTTTTTCCTCTTTACAAACTCAGTCATGTTTTGCAAAGCCTTTATCTTTTTCTAGCCCCTCTCTCCCTTTCAGAAAAGTATTACCAAAATGACCAAATTCTGCCTAAAATAA
Source organism: Sepiola atlantica (assembly GCA_963556195.1). Lineage (NCBI taxonomy): Eukaryota > Metazoa > Mollusca > Cephalopoda > Sepiida > Sepiolidae > Sepiola > Sepiola atlantica. The sequence continues at coordinate 116,584,206 of OY744529.1, forward strand.
CCCGAAACTGGTTGATATAATGTAACACAAAACAACCAAACCAAACACAATGAATAAACATTTGAAGATATAAAAAAAAACGTGAAGCATAAACACTTTTGCCAAAGTAACCGGATTTAGCATTAAATAACCCAGGAACAGTTGAAATGCCGTAAAACAAAACAACCAAACCAAACACCATAAATACATACTTGAACATTTAAAAAAACTTGAGGAATTTAAACTTTTTCACCATACTACAACATTGTCGGCATTAATTCGCCCATAAAAAATTGATATCCTGTAAAACAAAAACAAACAAAAATGTCCATTGGCCGTTAACGCTTTTGTTTCTTTTCCTCTCTTTTCTTTTTTTCTCTTTTTTTTTTCTCTTGTCTTTTTTTCTCTTTTCTTTTTTCTCTATTCTTTTTTTCTCTTTTCTTTTTTTCTCTTTTCTCTTTTCTCTTTTTTTTTCTCTTTTCTTTTTTTCTCTTTTCTTTTTTTCTCTTTTTTTTCTCTTTTTCTGACCGACCCTTACTTTCTTTATCGTTCTTATGTTGTCCTTTAATTGAATTCTCACCGTTTTTTTTTTGTCTCTACGTCGTTCGCTCTTTTATTCCCCCTCTTCCTTAAATTGAAAATAATAAAAAAAAACAATTTTATGAGTCGGCAGCCATATTTGTAAAACCAGTAAACAAAAATTGAATTATCTCCCTTGATCGTTTTTTTTTCTTTTCTTTTCGTTTCTTTTTCTTATAATTTAATAAGTACTGGGCGGATTTGTGTACTTTTTTCTGTACAATCTTATTTACAGCTAGCACATGAGTACATAAGAAAGTGCATTCATTATAAACAATATTTTAATGTCGTGGCTAAACAGCAAAACAACCTATATTTTCACGGCTTTCCGCATAGGCATCAATGTTTCTGACTGCTTGGATTTTAGAGTACAACCTTTGTTGAAAATGTCTAACGATACGTAGGATCTTTTTTTTCTTATAATGTAATAAATACTGGATGAATTTGACTCTTTCTCTATCTTTCTTTCTTTATCGCTCTCTTTGCATTCTTTCGCCACCGTATTCGTCCATATCTCACTCTCAATTGTCTATTCCTGATTTCTCTGCGCTTTGTGATCAGTCGTTTCGCTCTCTCCTCTCTGGTATATGCGGTAATTCCTTCATTACTTCCCTTTCTTTTATTCCTTGATGTCCTTCATTCTTATCATTATAATTTACCTACGCTTCTTCTCTTTTTCTTTACATTACCCTAACCCTAACCCTAACGCATTCTATATCCCCCTTCCTTTTATAGCATTGTTGTTGCTCTCTTCCTTCGCATATGCTTATATAAAACCGCCTTTTCACAGGCGATGCATTGAATGATAACTGAGACGGCATTCCATAGTCAAAGTGCGTTTGCTATTCATCTAACCCTATTGAACTGACCGACTAATTATAAGAAAAGAGATTAATATCATATTCCTCAATCTATTAACCCGGGGGACATTTTAATAATTAAGCCGTAATTACCATATAAGATTAATGTGCGTTTCTACTTTACTAATCTAAGTAATAAGCAACATTGTTACGGGTGGGCGTATGAATGAGGACATAACAATTATCCTGAACAGCCATACAGACGTTTAGTTGGGAAATTACTCGAGACATTCTAAATCACAAGAATCTAAAGTAATAACGAAAGAAAAGACATTAAAAATAATTGATAATCGTGAACTTTCCCCGGTGATCAGATTACTTTCACGAGAAAAATAAAATTATGAAAAATACCAATTTTAATAAACAAGAGACTATTTATTGTCGACTTGAAAACGTTCTCATATTTCCTCAGACGTTAACCCAATTTAATACAAGACTGTACATATCTTCAAGGAGTGTACTTAATTACATTATTCCGTAGTATACGTCTAAGAGTCAGACACATCATACGATCGAGTACTGCTGTCATATCCGGGGAAGTGACGCTACGAGCAGCCTCGTCTGCCTCGACAGAGAACAGCATCGACTTTGCATTATAATCTATATATTCATAAGCGAGCGTCTACCTATCTGTGTCGCGTTCTGACACCCCTTTTTAAGAAGATGGTTTCGCCCGATGGACGAAGATTTATTTACTTTTTTAAGCAGTGAGCTTAATATACATCGTAGTGGGAAACGGGAACACTTATTTTTGCCCCGGACAACGTGGAGAGTGGGCGGGGATGACGAGAGGAGGGTAGGAGAGAGGGGACGAGCGGGAGGACAGTCGGTCGAGGGATAGTAGTAGACAACCGGTTTAAATACATAAATATATATTTCCGTCCCGTCACGCAATAGGTAGCGAGTTAAATATGTGCATGTTTCTAACCACTGGAATATTATTACCAGTACGTTATATAGGTTGATGTAGAAAACACCGTGGAATTTCTAAGGGTGCTTCGCTAGTGAGATATAATTACTCAAGTTCTCTACAGTACCTTTGTTTACAATAGTGACCTTGTTTATGCTTTTCTACTGTATACTACTATTCATTGAAGTTGGGGCACTGTCTCTGCTTTCTCTATATATTAAATTCACAAAACTAGAATCCCTACTACCACTGCAAAGAGCCTGACCCTTTTTCTCAGTGTTCTTATCACTAAACAGGATTTTCATGTGCAGAGTTTCTTTCCAAGAACTCAATATATTTGGAACACATATCCACAATAGTGTTTCTCTGCAGGTGATAGTATTGTGATATTCTAGTCCAGTGTCAAACCTTCTTTTCAAATAACTTAATTCGGTCAATTCTATTCATCGGTTTCAATACTTTTCTAATATCTTCAACCATGTAACTGAAAATCCACCCCTCTCATTAACCATATCATTAAGTAGCTCTTTGATTATTTGTGTTGTTACTAATTAATCTATAATACTAAACTAATGCCTCCATCGCCCGAAGTGTTCGCAAGATGTTGATGCAAGTATGGCAGTATGGTGTTTTCCTGTCTAAGCCATACTCCGAGATAAGGACATACAATTAGTATGTCCTTATCTCGGAGTATGATTTTACCTGAATAATGTGTAATGCATATATGTTTACTTATATAAAAAAAAAACTTCTTATGATGATACATATACAATGTTACATATACATATGTTTCTTAGGAAAGAAATGTGGAATGCTGCAGAGGTTTGGTAATTGACGAGCATTTTTTCCAATATAACATCCGAATCAGTCAAGTACTATTTCAAAGCGTATACAGCGTCTTTTCTTACAGAACTATGACAACACATATGATATCATATTAGTACCGAGTTAAATATGCCCAGCATTCTCACGCAACGTACTCCGGGGAAATAACTGCATTTGTACCCTGTCAACGTAAATGTCTCCGGCAAAGTCAACTTTCAGCAAAATCTCATTCATGCACTGACAAGGTTCGCAGATGTCGGAGATATTTCCTTAATATCTTCCTTCTTCAAACAACTTTCCTTTAGATTTGTCTCCCTTTTTCCTATTTACAAAACTATACAAATATTCAGACATTTAAATCTAATGTAAACAACCCCCTTGCAATTTACACTCACTTTAGATACCCCATATACATTTTACATGTACTCATAGTAGCCATTTAGGTTAAGAAGTACGAAAAAGCAATAACTATTATAACTAGATAAAACCGTAAAATTCCGTGAGTTATAGTTAATAAGTCGTAATCGGAATGTCTTCTAAGTGTTGGGAATTGTAAAACTTCCTGTCAGCATTAATTATTTTCTTTGTTACAATTAACTTCAATATTTATGTTTTGAATACGAAAAAAATGGCGTGTTTTCTTCAAATGTGTCTACATTTCAAACTTGACATTTAATAAGAAAAGAAAATTCTTAACACAATTATCGCTTTAGTTTGTTGATATTCCACTTCGAAATTACTCATGACATGTCGTAGATAAAGTTTAATGTTCATATTCGCACATGATAAAAATAGTTTTACTTTTCTCTTTTTTACATCTCGGTCAGCATACATTTATACTTGTAAGTCAGATCGTATTTTTAAGAATAGTAAAAAAGAAGAGAATACGAATATGAAACATATTTTCAAATGCAGACAATCTTATACACGTACGCAACACCACAATGTATACATATATATATATATATATATATATATATATATATATATATATATAATTACCATTTCATGTATCCACATAACATTTTATAAGGAGATATGATTTTTTATGTATCAATTTTCAATATTTACTTGAACAGTGCTCCATACGTAAATAGAGCAAGGTAGTAAAGTATGTAAATATATTTATGGTAATTAAGCTACGCAGAGGCTCCCGCGTTTCATTCTCAGGAAGAATCTTCAGGCTAAATATTCCAATGAGGATGAAACACGGGAACCTCTGTGTAGCTTTATTGATATATATATATTTTCATAGCTTACTATATATATATATATATATATATATATATATATACGAATGTGAAACTTATATTTTTAAATGCAGACAATCTTATACACGTACGCAACGCCACAATGTATATATATATATATATATATATATATATATATAGAGAGAGAGAGAGAGAGAGAGAGATAGAGAGAGAGATACAACATGAAAGTATACTTTTAGAGAATTGAACCTATAGTAAAATGGTTTAAGCTCAATATACAAGAAAGAGCAATTATAAAGATAAGTAAAAGTAGAGAGATGAAAATTGTTCAATGCAAGGTGTACTCAATAAAAACATGTTTATTTTTCTTTCTTTAAGCCAGGATTTTCAAAGATCAAAATCTGATCATAAGAGGAATTGCATAGATTGCCAACATTAAAAATTCAAAAAAAATTTCAGCAACAATATAAAGTAATGGAGAGTAATAGTTCGTGTATAAAAAAAAATATCTACATATAGAGGATGTCCAGTTGTTGAGAAACAATATAAAGGAATAGAAAGTAAATGTGAGTGCGTAAAAATAAAGAGCTTGTCCAGTTAAAAAAAATGGACGCGTTAAAATTTACGGTATATATATATATATATATATATATATATATATATATATATATATATATAGAGAGAGAGAGAGAGAGAGAGAGAGAGAGAGTGAGAGAGAGAGAGTTAGAGAGAGAGAGTTAGAGAGAGAGAGAGAGGTGAAGGAATACAAGAAAGCATAACATGTTTATAATTAAGCAATATCACAAAAGTTCATATATATATATATATATATATATATATACATATATATGTGAATATATATATATATATATATATATATATACATATATATATATAGAGAGAGAGTTAGAGAGAGAGACGTGAAGGAATACAAGAAAGCATAACATGTTTATAATTAATCAATATCACAAAAGTGCATATATATATATGTATATATATTTATATATATACATATATATGTGAATATATATATATATATATATATATATATATATACATATATATATATATATAGAGAGAGAGAGTTAGAGAGAGAGACGTGAAGGAATACAAGAAAGCATAACATGTTTATAATTAAGCAATATCACAAAGGTTCATATATATATATATATATATATATATATATATATATATATATATATATATATATATATGTATATATATATATATGAAGAAGAATGGAAAGGAATTAGAGAAGCAAAAGTCAAATCATAATTCAATTCAATTGCTCAGAGCAAGGTATATTCCGCAATTTATTCAAGTTAACTTGAATAAATTACCTTGTTTGCGGAATATACCTTGCCTGAGCAATTGAATTGAATTATGATTTGACTTTTGCTTCTCTAATTTCTTTCCATTCTTCTTCATTCTACCTGCTCTATCCTGGATATTGAGCCATATACTCTTCACAATAGGTTTCACTTTTCCTAAAAGTTCGCTTTTACTACACCACTTTATATATATATATATATATATATATATATATATATATAGCTACCCCAATGGTCGTTAGATTCGAGCCCATGACGCAAGTTTCTTAACTTAGACATCTGTAACCATGTTCCTGCAGCGACAGCCATACAAAATTAAACTATGTATCTATTTACGAAAATAGTTATTTTCAGAGAATGTTTGATCTGCACTGAAGTTGGTGAACCTTCGAGATATTGCTTAATTATAAATATTTCTGACACAGGTGACAACATAAGCTGGAGAGAGCCGGATTGTTAACTCCTTCTAAGCGGGAAACCGACGGTACTAATGTTCTGTACAAAAAATATCTATATATAATATATATATATATATATATATATATATATATATATATATATATATATATATATAGTAGAACTATATATATATATAGTAGAACTCATGATAGTTTGTGAACATGAAACACGTGTGTGTGTGTGTGTGTGTTGATAATAATAATTCCTTTATATAAAATATTTTTATAAAATGTGTCGAGAGTTTATATCACTCTCATAAGAAATACATTAACTGGGCATTAACTATTCATTCTTTATAAGGTATTTAATTACATGCACACTCATGGAGCATTACTATTCTTGTAATTTTCAAATTATACACATTTTATTGCAACTATTGTATTTGCTAATACAGGTTTGGTACTATAAGTCTTATTGTTCTGATTATTTCAAAATACTAGTAAATGAATAACAATAACTATGTGTTATACAACAAGAATATAACACCATTAACATTGAACAGAAAACAAATAACTCGGTCGCTCTCTCTTGTTCTCTCTCTCTGTCTCTCTAACTCTCTGGAGATGTTAATTTTGCCAGACTTCAAACTAATCTATGATACACCTAGGGTTTGCGGTCGGCTAAGTAATTATTTTTTAAATTATTTACCAAGTCTTCAACATGAAAATAAAATACACTGAATGTATCTCCCATAGATAAAAAAAAACATTAATTTGGCTTATTCCCCTAAAACGCTAGTTATTGCATCATTTACTTCACTTGTGCCCTTTTTTGTCAATAACGTTTAATAGTGTGTTATTTTAGATTTGCTATCATAGCAACTGATAAGTTACAGTGATGTTATTATTTAACACTTTATATTCTTTGATGGTACTTCACAGGTCTCTATTGGATTTTAGTCACACCTATTGATTGAACGGTCCAGACACTAATCTTCCACCAATCCCTTTTCTTGTGATGATGATTTAGTTAACTTTCGAGCCATATATGCTTCGTTGTCTTGCATAAGTATCAACGGTTTACGTTTGGCTAATTGTTTATTGACCTAACCCAACACCTAACCCTAAACCTAACCCTACCCTAACCCTAACCCTTCTCTTGTGACAATGATTTAGATAACGTTCGATGTGTTGCATAAGTATAAACGATTTATGTTTGGCTAATTCTTTATTGACCTAACCCTAACCCTAACCCTAAACCTAACACTACCCCACACCTAACCCTAACCCTAAACCTAACCCTAACCCTAGCCCTAGCCCTAACCCTAACCCAAACCCTTACCCTTACCCTAACCCGAACCCTTTTACGTGTGATAATAATTAAGTTAACTTTCGTTGTCTTGCATAAATATCAACGATAGACGTTTGGCTTATTTTGTATTGACCTTACACTAACCCTAACACTAACTCTAATCCTAAACCCTAACCCTAAACCATAACCATAACCAAAACCATAACCATAACCATAACCATAACCCTAACCCTACCCCTTTTTGTGACAACGATTTAGTTAACTTTCGAGCGTTATATGGTTCGATCTCTTGCATAAGTATCAACAATTTACGTTTGGCTAATGGTTTATTGACCTAACCATAACCCTAACCCTAATTATAGCTAAACCTAATTAGATTATTTTAAATACATTTCTTTCAAATGTAACCCTATCCATAAACTTAGGATTTGTCTTACAAGTATTTCATATCATCATACACTTAAAAAACAACAGAGAAGTATAGGCCGGCCTACCCAACTTTCTAATAATAAGATATCATTTATATTGGTTTGACTGTAAAGTAAGTTTTTTCTAGACTGTCAATTTAAAATTGTTATTGCTTTATAAAACTTAAAATAAAACTAGTAAGCATACCTATCTATGATATTTTTCGTTTAATTTTTTCGGACTCGCGTTCGGTGTATCAATGTAATGCCCACTCCTATGTGTGATAGTTTAGTTTGTGTTTATTTATTCTTATATATATTTTTACATACATAATTGTATGTATGCTTATATATATATATATATATATATATATATATATATATATATATATATATTCCACTTTATGTGTATTTTCCTGGCTAGTTTCTTTGTCTTCTTCCCCCTTATCGCCTTTAGCCCCTCGGCATACCACCTTTCCTATACTAGCTCGGTAGGTGCGTACATGAAAAATAAAATAAATTAATAAAAATATAAAAAAGAATAAGAAACAAGAATATGTAACGTACTTGTCAACTCATATTTCACTGTCGCTAAAAGTATTCTCATATGGTTCAATCAGATCATCTTTTCCTTCTTCCATGTGTGAGCCTTCAAAATATAATTGTTTCCAAATCTTCACTTTTTCTGAAGACGTTCGTTAATACGAACGAAACCGGTCAAATTTCTTGTTTTTGTTTTTCTCCTGCATTTTAACTTATTTTCTGTTTGCCCTGTTTCACACATTTATATATATATATATATATATATATATATATATATATATATATATATATATATATATATATATATATATATACATATACAGGGTGATTGGAACGTAAATCCCTATTATTGAGTGCTGGTAATTTTTAATTGAAATATAATTTTTACAAGAAGTGAAAATAAGAAAGCGTGGGCTTTTATTCAAAGGTCGATATTAGTTCCAGCAATCGCCACCAGCTTCTAAAGTTACCTGGCAACCGCATCAATTGATTTCAAAAATGACTTTGTAAAAACCTTTTTCTGTTTTTTATACTAATGACACAACACTTATCAAGTATAAACTCCCACTTAGAGATTAGGATCAACAAGATGGCTAGATTGACATGAATGGTGATGAACACTATCAGAGTACTGAAAACAGCAGCCGACTTAGAAAACAGCATTAATCCCTATTGTTGAAAACATCGCTCGTGGAATGTGAGGACTACAGGAGAAAATAACAAATACTCCCTAACACTTGCACCCTCCATTTATTTCCTGTAAGAACTATATTTCAGTAATAACTTACAAGTATAAAGTACAAGTATAAGGCGTTACTTTCCAATCACTCTGTACATATATATATATATATATATATATATATATATATATATATATATGTATGTATACATATATAAATAATATATATATATTAATAATATATGTATATATAAAAATAATATATATTTAAAATAATATATATATATAAAATTATATATATATATATGAATAATATATATATATGAATGATATACATATATAAATAATATACATATATATATATGTATATATAAATAATATGTATATATATTAATGTATTGACTAAAATAATAAAATGAGAAATTAATCATATTGAGAAGATTTTCTTTGAAAAATCATGAGTTAAGGACGCAGTATCACTATTTGTTTTTGAACTTTTATGAGCTCTGATTAATTTCTTATGTTATTATGTAATTAAATTCGTATATATATATATATATATATATATATATTATGAAAAAGAACAAAGAAAACTAAATTCATTTTTAAAATATCTATTATTTTCTTTATTTTTTCTTCACGATTCTTTGTTAAACACGATTTCTACATTCTTTCTAACCTCTTTCTACATTCTTTTTTCTTTCATTCATTTATTATATCTACCTTTCTATCTATCTGTATTGCTTGCTCAATAAAGAAAAAGCGAGTAAACATAAAAAAGCTATGCTAAAAACCGCGTAAACGGAATAGCCTTTCAAACAAGCAACACGTGTAATAATAAAGAGAGAAAAGTGAAATTCCACGAGCCATAATGAAATATATAGGCCATCGCTCGTGGTAGAGAATCAGGAGGTAGCGTTGGCTCGTTAGCCTTGGATCGTTAATAGAAATAAAGCATAAACGTTGAAAGAGAACCAATTGTCGAATAGTGAGAGATAGTACGAAGTGGAGATAATTAGGAATGGACAGAAAAAAATACGTGTTAGAAATTTAATGCCTGGCTCTTTAAATGATGTAAAATCAATAACGTATTTGCATATAGTGTGCATTTGGGAGGAAAAACGTGAAATGAGTTTGAAAATTGAACAGAATTAAATTGCAGTTGCATTAAGAGAAACGGGAATTATGAAATATGGAATCGAACGGCAAATTAAGCTATAAAAGCTGATGGACTGTGTGTACGTGTACACAGTGAATACTAGGATTGGCGGCGTGTATATTGTACATGGTTTTAAATCATACCGTACTAACACGAATACATAAAATCCAAGTTCTTTTATTACAAAATAGATGACATTGATATCAAGCAATGACAGATTCTATAAAATATGATGTTGGAATAATATAGAAAAATAGGAGTGGATAATTCTATGGAAGAGACAAGTTAGAGTTAGGGTTAGGGTTAGGGTAAAGGTTAGAGTTAGGGTTAGTGGGTACTTCTATGGAAGAGACACTTTCCTCACCGCTACGAATACTCAACAAGATGACTAAATCCATAATAAACTGGTTTAGCCATGTTTAGTCTCTTACAAAATCTCATGGAGGGGTCGGACTGCGACTGAGAGTGCTAGATAATCCCCTTTCGTTTACGAATGCGTGGCGCGTCTTTTTATGCTCTCTCTCCCTCATGTATCAGAAGGTCTGCAGATCTACTGGAATATACTCACTCACCTAAGAATAGTGGCGATCATAACCTGCTATGGTACATATTGGTAGCAAAAACGACGCAGATAGCTGCGATCATGGAGAGAAATTCTATACGATGCATAGAGTTTAGACAACTAGTGCAATTTGAAATATATTCAATAATAATGAGAATGACTTCACAACGTAATGGAATCGGTGTACAGTCACATGCTTCACAGACACACAAAGAAGAAGATAAAAATAAAGAAGAGGCGAGTATTTAAAACACATTAAAAGAAAAGAATGAGAAAAGTTCCAGAAGGGGAATGAAGACAGTGATGACAGAAACAAATAAGAAATTGAAGACGAACACAAAAGGACAAGAACAGACGAAGCCGTCAAACATAAGAGGGGAGGAAATAAATGTAATACATCATAACTAACAAATGTATCTAGAAAGTAAGTGACATATTATGAAAAAGTAGACAGAGGCCCAAAGAAGATAACAACTAATGCGAAAAAGACAAACAGAATAGAAAGAAAATAACTAATACAGAATGTAGTAAATTGTTATCCTGTCCTACCTATAAGGAACATTAGGATTTGGCCATTCTCAATAAACACGGGAAGCATTAGGATTCTTAGTTGTAGGTTAACCCCAGTCTACACTGCCACTGACGTACCACTTCTCTTGTTTTCCCTGTTGTATATAATTTCCCCAATATACTTGTTTTACTTACACCCCGTGCCCGTGTTTTCATCCGACCCCTTAAAAGGGGCACAACATATATAATAATGAACACGAACGAAAAACGGAGAGATGTAAGTAGAGTATATAAATGCTATCAGGTTGGAAAAAAAGTAATGTCGTTTTGTCCAACACATTTATTTCATCTGAAACATTCACATTAGGGCATTTTTAATCTTTACAATAATTTCCCTAGTTTTCATTCAGAACATTTTATCCCATAGACAGTTCCAATATTACTTGCAGCTTCTGCAGCTGAGTTTCCTTTTTTGAATTCATAGAGCATGCAATGTCTCAGATGCTCCTCACTAATATCCACTTTTTGACGGCTGAGACCGTTAAACTTTATATTTTCCAACTAATTACTATATCTGACAGGCAAAGCAAGATATTAAGACACCAATTCACCAACAAATCTAGAACTGTGTACAACGTAGGAGGCTGCAAAGTGATGAAGTAAAAAATACGACATGTACCTTTTAAATAGTATTACTAGTGTTTCGTCTAAAACGTACATCATAGTGTCAAATGATTATGTACAAGAGAAGTTTCTCCAGTTTTGAGATATTGTTATGGATTAAACATCCATACTAACATCTCAGGAAGAGATCTGACTTCATCAGTTGACCTGAGAGCGAGAAAATGACCCCCATTATACTGACATCTAAATTACCTCTTTTAAAGTTTCCCGTAATTTTTAAAACAAATATTAAAAAAATTCCATTTGTAACATAATAAGTGTGGTCCTAAATGTTACGTAGCATTTAGGTACACATTTATTATGATACAAATTACATTTGTTTAAAATATTTGTAAAAACTCATGAAACACATTTAAAAATAGATCATCTTTTCATCAAGTATTAAATGCAAATAATTCGTTTATACTTTTCTAGCGTCATTGGTGTCAATAATTTATATTTGAACTATTTGAGAATAAATTTTTCAAAATTTGAAAAGAACTCCATAAGTACAACTATATCGTAATTGTTTTAAAAAAATCGTATTATTCATTATAATACTATTAAATGAAAAAAAATCCATTAACAAAAGATATATGCTAATGTTAAAAGCATAGTGTAAGTAAACAATCCGGATGTCTCGTTAATTCATTTTAAAATTGAGCACTGCTATTGTTTATTAAGATAAACAATGGGCTTTACATTAAGAAGGAGATATTTAATGAAACAATATGTGCACGTTGATTTTAACGGTAAGAGCTTCGTGTAGGAAAACAATCGAATATTTTTCACGTCAAATAGATTGAATGGATGCATCTTATTATAGATGTGTCAAATCATCTAATAAGAGGTTTTGTCCGTCAGTTCCTCTCACATTTAAATTTAAATGACGCTTGCATCGCTAAACGTACATATTGAATAAATGTTTACTTTTTTTTAATAGATTATAAAAAAATACAAAATGTTTGGTCTTAATTTTAAAGATTTAAACTTTAATTAAACTTTCCTTCTTGACAGACGTATTCTTTTATTTTGTGTAGTAGCATTTATTTTCGAAATACTTAAAAATCTCTGGATTCATGGTTTCGTTGATTACAAGACTGGCCACTACTATTGTTTATTATGCACAACATTGTTTCTTTTTGACATAGCATGGAGCACAATGGGTGTTTTTACTGTTATTATGAAGATTTTAAAGATAGTGTTCCCTGTACCGACTAACTTATGATGTGGGGATTTTATGTAAATAAGTGTGTTTTATATATTAAAGGGTTCTCTGTGGAATATTGTAAATTGCGACTAAATCTGGAAAGCTCTGTAGATCAGGTGTTTAATTTTAGCTATTACATATTTTTCAAGTCATTAAGTATGTATATCAAGTAAATACGTGTGTTTTTTTGAGAATGTTATCAAGTGTGACGAGATGTGGAAAGCTCTGTTTGATTTTATCTGTTTCATATTTGTCTAGTCATGAAGTATGTTTATCAAGTAAATACGTGTGTTTTCTGATAATGTTAAGGATGTGGTTGTTTTCTGGTTCGGAGGTGAAAGAAATGGTGTGTTCTATTTTACTGAGTTCTATTTTATTGAGTTTTTCGACTATGTCTCAAAAAAACAGAACACACCATTTCTTTAACCTCCGAACCAGAAAACAACTAAATCCTTAACTTCCTTGACATCACTCTTCATAACACCTCTAATGGTCTGCACTTCTCAGTCATAGGAAAACTACTAACAAAAATGACCTGATACATTTTTACTCTGACCACAACAAAAATATAAAATCCGGAATGATCATTGGATCGTTTCTAAGAGCTCTGAGAATTTGCAGCCCCGCACATCTCCACAATGAAGAATCATATATTGAAAAAACCTACCAAGCTCTAAAATACCCTCATTCCTTCATCCTTAACGCAAAACAAAAGCTTCCAACATCCACAAAATGCCCGACCCCACAAAAATATCTCCTCACAAAATAACGGAAGAAAACAAATCTTACTTAGTCCTCCCCAATAACCCCATATCTATCTCACTACAGAAACAACTCAAACCCGGCATAAAAGTCGTAACATCCACCTAAAAAACTATTAAATACCTACTTAATACGAAGCCCCGTTCCCAACCACCCACCAAATACACCTATCATTCTGCCGGCATCTACAAGATAAAATGCGCAGTATGTCCGATGTTCTACATTGGGGAAACATCCATGCGCTTGTGATATACAAGAACACTCTCTCCCACAATCTAAACCTTTCAGACTGCACTCTCCTCAAGAACAAACACACTCTCTCTCACGTCGCAAATGCATTGAAAGCGCGACTATTCTCCTTTCATCACCTTCAAACTTCAACTTAAGGCACGGATCTTATACCCTAAGCATACACTTAGCTAAAGCTGCACTAAAACAATGCAATATATTACACCACTGCGCCCCTGACTAAGTATATATATATATATATATATATATATATATATATATTGGAAAATGTGTTTTGTATGTATGTATGTGTATGGATATATACACACATCTGTGTGTATATGTTTACATATACACATGTGCGTGTATACATTTTTATATATTTTTGTGATAATAACCATTTTAATACATCTCTCTAACTTAGGCCTTTTTTTTCTATTTTTAAATCCCATTTATATTTTTGTTTTTCTCCTAACCATTAACCTGTCTTTCCGATTTGTTTTCTTTTTTCACACTTTTTGTCCACCTCGGCATTTCATTTTTATGAATTGCTCTTTAAAAACCTATTGTTGACAAATTAGCTGTCCCATCCCTGTTTATCTCTTATTAATCTTTCGGTGATCACTTCCAGTGTATCAATTTCATGCCCACCCCTTCTGTTCACCGTAGTTAGGTTCCCAGCCGCCTTTTCCCGCTCCCCCACCGCCTTAGAAGAATGTGTAACCTACTTATCATGTCCCAACATCACTTAATGTGTTTTCAAATGATCCAACGATCATATATATTTTTATTTATTTTATACATACATAAAAGTAATCCATGGACACGTGTTTCTGGCTCACAGCCGTCATCCGCATATATATATATATATATATATATATATATATATATATATATATATATATATATATATATATATATGTATATATATATATATATATATATATATACATATATATTTATATATACATATATATTTATACAGGGTGACCCCAA
This sequence comes from Sepiola atlantica, assembly GCA_963556195.1. Classification (NCBI taxonomy): domain Eukaryota; kingdom Metazoa; phylum Mollusca; class Cephalopoda; order Sepiida; family Sepiolidae; genus Sepiola; species Sepiola atlantica. Next base: position 116,599,330 of record OY744529.1, read on the forward strand.
CAAAACGGGTCCCGTGTACACTTTATGTGATATCTCCTTTATTTATTCACTGATTGCCCTTATTTTACAGGCAGTAACAACGACCGTGAGTACACCAATACCTCAGCTGCGACAAAGAATACACTGTGTTAAATTTTACTACAAGACAGGCTCGTTTAAGAAAACCCAAGAGAGTTTCATGCATCAGTTCGAATGTGAAAAGGCTCCATCAAAAAGCAGAATTCAGAACTGGGTGGACCATTTCGAGAAGTATGGGACCGTGGTGAACATCAACGCTGCCAGTGTGAACCGTCCAAGCCATTAGGGACGTCCCAAGAAGCGGACAGTCGAGCTGGTCAAAAGTGTGAGAGTTTCTCCAAGAGAGTCAGAAACGCTCTTTGCGTAAGCGAAGTCAGTCCCTCGGTATCTCACGTGAGACTTGCAGGAGAGGGCTGGTGAACGATATCAGGGCTTACCCATACAGAATGCAGAGGCTATAGACCCTTACAGCCTCAGAAAAGAAGCAGAGGAGCGCTATGACAGTCAAGATGCTCGATAAGTTGGAGGAGACCCACTTCCATCTTGACGGAAAGGCGAACTCCATAACAAATGTCTTCTGGGGTCCACCAGACCCAATAAAGTATCCACCAAGCCCCTGCACTCTACTAAGTTAACGCTGTGGGCTGCAATCTCGGTCAGAGGCATCATCGGACCAATCTTCATCGAATAATCTGGCGCAGCAGCGACAATCACCAAGGAGCAGTATCTGGAGCCCCTCAAAACCTTCAAGAGTTTTTCCTTTGGGGCTATCTTAAGGACGCACTGTACGCAGGGAAACCCAGAACCATCACGGAACTCAAGGAAGCCATAAGGGAGGAGATGAGAGCAATACCCAATTCAGTTTGTAAGAACGTCATGGACTACTTCGTTCAGCGCCTGAAGAAATTCAGAGACCTAAATGGAGACTATCTAGAGCACATGCTGTGGAACGAAAAAAAGGCCAAAGTCTCTAGTGTTTTTATGTGATGTTTTGAATATAATAAACTAGTTATTACCATAAATTTATATGTATTTATATATACACATATATTTATATAAATATATATACATATATTTATATATATACATATATATATATTTATATATGCATATATATTTATATATATATTAATATATATATATATATATATACATATATATTTATATATATAAATACGCATATATATATATATATATATATATATATATATATTCAGGTCGACAATCACCAATTCTGAATGGCCTAGATGACTTTGTCGACGATGTGGATTGTGATGGCAGACACACACACACACACATATATATATATATATAGATATACATATATATATATATAGCATGGAAGACTAAAGTTGAATGTATTGTAGTTTACAAGAGAACATTCTGTAAAAAGGTTCAATGCTAGTATAGAGCAAACGTCAAGTTCAGACAAAAGAATTGAAAACATAATTTACGTCTTGCGTGTAATTGATTTCGCCTATAAGCAAGCTCTTCAGACGTCAAGACTGACGGACAATATGAACAAGTTTGAATGAGTATATTCACATCCAGGGGAAAGAGGTTTACATTTGGGGATGGAGGGTTGATTTCTATCTCCTAGATCCAGTTGAATGTTATGACCGTTGGTTTGTAATAGAAACTTACTTACACTTACAGTTATTCGTCCTACTCACCTCCCTGCACACAGTAATACACCTAGCATGGTCTACTCTCAAATAAAGTAGACTAATGGTATAGATATGATGTGGTAATTACAAGATTTAATGTTATTACTTCATTTTAAGTGTCAACTGAGATATTTACTATTGGGCATACCAACACGTATATATATATATATATATATATATATATATATATATATATATATATATATATATATATATATATATATAGTCTCGGAAATGTCTCAACCATTAAAACTATATAAGGAAAAAAATCTAAAGTCCGAACTCGTTAAGTGTAAAATCACTCATGTAAGTCAATTTTATTTTTACAGTTATTATATTAGTTTTCTTCTTACATTATTTAATGGATCATCAGTTTTTCACCACGAATAACTGTTTCGGAAATTCAAAAACAAGACAGTATTTAATGTCATGGCTTCCCAGTAGAGTTGGTCGGACCTCACTTCCCTTAAAAGACAAAAACATAAACGTTCCGCATACTAAATCTAAGTTTTGTTCCGTATAAATGTTTTGCTAACTTATATTAGTTATTAAAAAAAGTCCTCCGGTCCTGTGTTGTTCGTTTGTCTAATAAAATTTATCCGTTACTTACAAAAATGTTGCCGCATTTTAAAGGGTTTAGACGAATCCATTACACTACTTTTTAGGTGATTAATGTATTTTTAGTTTTAGTTTTATATCTAAAATATTAAAAATATCAAAGTATCAAAATATTTTTAAAAAAAGCTTACTTATATATATACATATATATATACATATATATATACTGTTTATCCTTTTTTCTCCCATTCCCTCTTCTCCGCCTCCTCCTCCTTTGTTGTTTTATTCATTGTCATCAATTTTAAATAAATACTAATCTTCCTTACCCACTAAAAGCGTTCATAAGCTTAACTGTCGATTTTTTTCTCTCTTTCTACTTCTGTTTTTTTTAGCTCACAGCGTTTCCTATCGGCGTTCATAAGCTTATTTGCCGATTTTTCTCTTTCTTCTTCTTTTTGTATTATTAACATTTCTTTCGTCAACCCTTTCTACTATTACACGTAACTATTGTTTATATAATTAGTATATATGTTATATATATACGTTTATACATATTCTACATTTTTTTATTTCGATAGCTTTGGATTTGTTCTATCAATTTATTTTGATTCATTAATCAGCCTTAAAAGCATCAGGATGGCGAGTAATGACTATATTAAATTGTCTAAATATTGTATTTTGATCGCCACCTTGTTTAATCATTCTTATTATTAGGTCAGAAATTGGGGGCATAAAATCTACCAATTTTAAAATAACACGAGCAATCCTCAGAAATTCGGACATAATACTCCCGTAAAATATATACACAAAGAAGGTACTATTTTCATGTGGCATCCGCAAGATACAAAAAGGGAATGGATTTATCAAACAATTCATAGATAAATATTTTATCTTCAATTTGTATATCCAAATCAAGAAAAGTAGCTTGTGTTCCCTTATGTTCACAGTTTAATTTTAACTCTTTAGGATATATTAAATGTTTAGTATTTGCAAACTCATCGCTATCATTAATGCAAACAAGGTCGTCAATATATCGCCTACATCCATGATAACTATACGCTCTAGATATATCATTTTTATTAATGATGATATATACCCATATTCAAGTCTATGTAAATATAGATTTGCCCAAAATGGAGTAGGACCCAAACCCATTGGAATACCTATTGTTTGGAGCAATAATTTATTTCCTATTTGAAAGTAACTCTCTTTTATAAGGTTACTTATAAGGTTTGTCAGACCAGTTTTGGACACACTCGTCTTACCATTTTTAGTTTTACACCAAAAGGCTTTAGATTTTGCAAAGTCTATGTATTTACCTTTTCCTCCTGCAAAAGCTAAATCTATAGTATTACCTACTTCTTTAATAAGTTCTTTATGTGGTATTTTTGTATATAATGTACTAAAATCATATGTCGAGATTTTTTTTCTTTTACTAGATCTGAATTATTTGCCACTCCAAAATAGGTTTATATTACTATAGAATTTACTTTTTTTATGGAAATTATTTATTTGATTTATAATTAATTTAAAGACTTTAGATACAGCTTTACTTAAAGGTTTAGTGATGCAAATTTTTGAGGCAACACTAAAACGGGCGTCAACTGGTGTTTTATGCATTTCAGGTATGGAATACATACATAGAAGTTTTTTGTACTTTTTTTCTAATTTTAATCCTAATTTTTTCACAATTAACAGTATTGTTTATAATAATATTATCATCTTTACTATTACTTAATTTATAAGTATATATATATATATATATATATATATATATATATATATATATATATATATATGAATAGATGAAAGGGTAAAATAATCCGACGATATTAAATTAAAATGGAATAAGCAGAAGACCTAAAAAGCTCAATGTTTCGCCCAAATAACAAATGCAAAAAATAACAAAAGACGAGAAAGTCTATAAATTATGTAAAATATATATAGTGGTAGGGTTCATGTAAAGATGGAAGATATGTAAAGTGTTTAGAGTCAAAGATAAATACATAGCAAAATAAAAATGTATGTTCGTTCGCAATGCCTTTTTCTATGGTCCAGGAGGTTATTAATTCCTTTTAAGTTCGGTTGGATTTACTTATAGTTGAACACTTTCTCCTACACAAAAGTTGTTTTCGCTTTCTACAATTCATTGGACATCTTTTCAACGGAAATTTACCACCCGGACAAACCACATATCTTTTTTACGGAACTTCTCTTTCACTGCATTTTTTAAATAATATTTTTCATATATTTTTCAAATATTTGAACTTTGGTTTTTTCGAAAGCCAACTTATCTATCTGTATTTTTCCTCTGATGATAAGATCTCGATCTTTGAAAAGCCTAGGCTTAAGGAAATAATAATACACACTAGTTAATTACTGAATACACTTTGCATTGAACAATTGAAATTTGAAATAAATTTGGACATTCGTCGCATATTTATCACTCTTTTTTCTTCTATCTCTACAATTGCTCTATCTCGTATATTGAGCTAAACCTCTTCACTATAGGTTTCATCTTCTAAAAGTTTTACTTTTGGTTTATATTTCATCCTATATATATATATATATATATATATATATATATATATATATATATATATATATATATATATATATATATAATTATTGGCATCCAAAAAATAGTGTTCCGCCATATAATAGACGTGGCAAATGTTGTCTACTGCGATACCCATCCCGATCGCCAGATCATTTATAACTTTGATCAGCTATAACAAAACTGTATCCCTATTTTACAGATCTAATCCCGGACAGTACCAGCTATTATAAAGCGTTTTTTAAACGTATCTCGTTTGGCGTTCGTGCTACATACTCTACTAAATATAGAGGAGCAATGCATTACGTTGAGAAGAAACCATTATCTATCTTATAGAGAGCTCATCTCATATAGAAGGTGAATATATAGAGAGTATGCCTATTTCTCGTTTCCCTTCACTCCCTCACTAACTGTCTTTATCTCTATTGTTCTCTCTTTTAATCTCTCTCTCTCTCTCTGTATATTTCTCTCTCTCTCTGTATATTTCTCTCTCTCTCTCTCTCTCTCTCTCTCTATATATATATATATATATATATATATATATATATATGTTCAAGTTTGCATTCATTTTTATATTGTTGTTTTCTTAGTGTAATTTTACTGATACGATTGTCTGAAACAAATAGCAGACCATGGCGCACCTGCAATTTGTGTGAAAACTGAGTAGCAACTGCAAACGGAGGAAGGTTTAACGTTTTCAAACTAAAATGAAGAAATAAAGAGAGAAAGAAGATAAAAGCTCGCCATGTTTCAGAGATAACATGGTTCGCGGGAAAAATGTTCACTTTGCCTTGATTAATATTGTTTCAGAGTTCATTGCAGGCTTTTACAGGCTTGGCAAAATTCCATCATGGTAACATTTCTCTTTTCGTTTATCTCTTTATTTTTATATGAAGTTTAGTTATTTATTTTTCGTGAAAAAAAAAAATCCTAGACTTTTTTTCCATAAAAATTCATTGTCTTTTCTGAATATTTATTTTATTTCTTTCTTTTTTGCTTTTAAATTGTCGCTTCTATTTCGTTCCACGCCCGGCTATCATTTAACGCAATAATTTATTTAAGATAATAAGACATTTATAGTAACGCATAGACACATAGACTGCAACTTTTTGGATGTTAGAATCATCTAATAATACAAAATATGCAGTGACAATTGGATTGTATCCATAGAATATGAAATGTATATTGAAATTAGTGAGGAGTAATGTGTATGAAAGTAAGTGTCATTGTTCTAAAATGAATAAAATGTCGATTGAAAAGACAGAAAATGTTTTCTAAATAAAAGCTTAACGGTGACGTTATAATCTGTTGTTTTTATTCTTCGTTCTACTATCATTCATACCCTTTAATATTCCAATATTACTGTATAATTAACAAAATCATATACTACTCTAGTAATATTTCAATATTACTAGAGTAGTATATGATTGTGTAAATTATACAGTTTAATTAGCATTCAGATTTGACAAAATAACACAAACTCGAAATACTTCATCATCTGTTTTGGTATTTGTAATATTTCATATATATGTATATATATATATATATAACTCTTTGTTTTGTTTATTATCTATGCACCTGTACGTAGCTTCCTTTTTATCGGGACTCATCAGCATAGAGATATAACCATTACTACTGGTCGCGCGATTCGAAACCCCGGTCTACGAGTATTTTACAATTCAAATCGCGACGTCTAGAAGCATACGGCCACCGCCGGATAGCTAAATAAACAGTGATAATTGTAACACTTATTTCGTTTGACTTACTGAAAAGAACGATGCATTTATCGCTAGCGACATCATGCTGTGTTTATACTACATTTACAGTGCCCATCTAGAGAGTTTTCTAGGAGCTACAAATAATACATATTTGTATTGTTCATTATCTATGTACGTATACGTTTCGTCCTTTATCTGCAGGGCTCATAGATATATGCCTATTCACTACTAGTCATGCGATTCGAAACCCCGGATTTCGAGTATTTTTACAACTCAAATCCCGACGTCTGGAACCACTCGGCCAACGCTGAATAACGAATAAACGGTGATAATTTTAACACTTTATCCGGCGGCTTGACGTCATAAAAGCGTTCCACGTAATGAAGGGAATGATGCATATATATTTCTTTAGATTATTTCCTCAGCCTTTTCACCGTTTTCTTTTATCATGAATCTCATTATCCCGATGGTGTTGTGTGTGTATGCATTATATATATACACAAGCGGTGCAGATTTGCGTCATTTACTTTTAGATTAGCGTAACATCGAGATTGCTTTAGACTTGTAAGGCATAAGTTTAACACAAGCTTTTCCTCCATAAGTGATAGATTTTTTCCTTCCTCCTTCTTTGATCGTATAAACAGTAGTAACAGTTTTAAACATAGATATTTCATAATATTTCATATTTTTAGTTTTTGATACAAACCCAATTATCAGATATAACAGTTTAAGCATGACGAGAAGCATGACAATTGTCATAGATTCATAACAGAACTACTATAGGTTTATCTGATTGTCGACTTAATAAAGTTCAGTTTAGCACAAACCTCGGGATTGAAGTCTCCAACTTACAGCGAGTGTGTTTAAAATTAATCTGAGAGTAAGAATACTCGATATCATCTCGTCTAGATCGATAAATAATATCTGACAACAATGTCCGTTATTAATCATCAGAAGGGAATCTATTTAATTCTGTCACGTGTATCGATTTCGATATACACAGACATGAGTTTATATAAAACAACGTCGTAATTCCTAACTGGATCCTGATCACAGTTGGTACGGAAGAGCAAATGTAACCTATTTTAAGACAGTTACAATCAAATGTCAATCCGATCCTTAACGTCGACCAACACACTCATAAAAAGGTCAATATAACTAGTTCTATGTCATACTACAACCATGCGCATGAATACAAGCATACAGTTTCATGCAGAGATCATAATGCATCTCTGAAAGTAGTCATGATATCAGAGTCACATTGATTCAGTTTAAGGTCAACATTAAACATTTCTACCCAAGTGTTTACCTACAGTATTAAATAGTAACTATTGAGTAAGATAATATTGCGTATTAGTCTAACTTTTAAACATTCACGTTTTTATGAAAATGTTTTACAGCTGATTCTCTTACTCTTTTATTTCATTAATGATTTAAATTATCCATACTAGCAAATTTATGCTCCATCCGGTCGCATATTTTTGCTAGTTGTTTTATTTAATTGCTCAGTAAAATGTGTTTTTTGGGGTTTTTTTTACAAAAAAAAACAAGACAGAAAATCACCGATCTTTATTTGTTTCAGTAAAACCCAGAATAATAAAAACATAATTTTTAAACAAACTTTACCCTTAATGGCGTAAAATGTAAAACAAAAAAAAACTTAAGGTCATAAAAAGACAATAATATATAAAGTTTTAAAAATCGAAAGAAAAAGGTGTACCTTAAATAAAATCAACAATTAAAAAAATACAGTTATTTAATTGCTCAGTAGAATGTGTTTGTGTGTTTGTTTTTTTTACAAAAAAAAACAAGACAGTAAAATCACCGATCTTTTATTTGTATCAATAAATCCCAGAATAATAAAAACATAATTTTTAAACAAACTTTACCCTTTATGGCATCAAATGTAAAACAAAAAAAGACTTAAGGTCATAAAAAGATAATAATATTTGAAGTTTTTAAAATCGAAAGAAAAAGGTGTACCTAAAATAAAATCAACAATTAAAAAAATAAAATACAGTTATATTAAATGTTTTTGTTGTACAAAAGAAATAGTAATTCTTAAATCAATTATTTTTTTAATTAAACATTTTCATTCAATATATTTATGCTTTAAAACATAATGTCTAATCAGATTACAAATCAAAACACACTCAAAACGTTTTAAATAAAAACAGGAAATATATTTTTTGAGCGACTTCAAATCTCAGAGAATGGGTTGTTTACATGTTATTAATCCAATGACGCATCTGTCGTGTGTCTATCTGTCTCTCTCATTCTCTCTCTATCTATCTATTTATCGCTTTTTTCTCTATTTTTTCTCTCTTTTTTCTCTCACTCTTTCTCTCTATCTCTTTTTCTTGAAATAGAACGTTCTGTGCGTTCGAAATATAACGTTATACTTAACAATCAGAGGGCGGATAACCAAATGTTGGAGTGGACGTCAACTGTTCCATCATATTCAATTACAATTCTTTTACAATTAATTACTTAACTTAATTATATAAATTTAAAAATATATGAATTTAATTAATTATATTATAATAGTTATTAAGATTATTACAATGGGGAAAAATATTTTAAATATATCTAGACATCTGAAAAGAATATTGTTGTGGTGGCAACCACTCATTTGCATATACGAATAACGTTACACTATAAATGGCAAGCCTAGGTTGGCCTTAGGGTGTGTTACCTAAATGCCACCGGAAGTGACGCCGAAGAGCGTACATGTCCTCCCACCAAGATTCTCTGACTCGACACCTTCATTTGTACATACTGTAACTATACCTTTTCTTTAATACACTTATTATTGCATTCTCCTTGTTGTTTGCGTCTTCATTGTATTCCTCACTAATTATTGTTCAACCTTGCAACCACAACAGTTGGCGACGAGATATGAAGCGTCAAATATAACAGTTTGACGAAGAACTATTTTAAAAAAAAAGAGTACAATGCAAAGTGTTGACGAGCAAACGGATTTTACGCTAAAGAAAAGTTTCAACTTAAGTGAAAAACCAAACAAAAAACAAAAAAACTCGAACGTTGCAAAAGCGACAATTTACGCCGTTTTCTGGGAATCCGACTTGCAAACGAATGTAAAAGTGAATTTTTGCTTTGTCGCTAAACGACAAATCTGTTTTGTATTACTAAAGGACCAACTTGCAAACGAAAAGCGGATGTTGTTCTGTCGCAAAACGACAGGTCAGACTCGTATTACGAAAAGCAAGGAAGTAACCTACGAAAAAAAAAGTTCACCAGTGGATTCTAATTACTGCTCCCCGTTAGCAAAACAAGAACTAAAGGAATCTTTTAATTAATAATTTGTTTGGCGGCGGTACTAAAAGGAAATACCATAGCTAGAAATTAAAGCTCAAGGAAAGGATTTTTTTTTTAAAGTTGTCACTGGATAACGGATAATACAGTAAAACGTCACGAAAAAAAAAAAAAAATGGAAGACTTATCAAAAATGTTCATGCAATTTTTACAGGCACAATCTGACCGCGAGGAAAGACAAAATCAGGCACAAGCTGACCGCGAGGAAAGACAAAATGAACGTTTTGCTAAAACACTGGAACTACTAAAGAGTAATCGAGAAAATGTCGACAGTGTTAATTTCTCCCATACAACTATCTTTAATAGTATGGACGCATTTAATTATGTGCCGGAGGAAGGAAAGACTTTTGAAGCATACTATACAAGATACGAGGATGTCTTTCAACTGGACTGCAAAAATTGGCCAAATAGCCAGAAAGTGAGCCTCTTACTCAGGAAATTGGGTACATCAGAACACAGCAAATTCATAGATTACATATTACCTAAAAAAACTGCGGAATTAGAGTTCATGGAAGCTGTGAAATTACTAAAAGAATTATTTAATCCAAATATATCTCTTTTTCATAAAAGATGGCTGTGCATGAATCTAAGAAAGATGGACAAACAAGATTATTTGACATACGCATCAGTTGTCAATATACACTGCGATAATTTTAAGCTTGCGGAACTAACGGTAGAAGATTTTAAATGTCTAATCTTCGCACAAGGGTTAGTTTCCACGAAAAATGCAGAAATACGCAGACGAGTGTTGTCTAAGCTGGAATTTGAGCAAGATTTAACCCTCCAGAAACTAGCAGAGGACTGTGAAAGGGCCATTACACTAAAAAAGGATTTAAAAAATATAGAAGAATCCGGAGTGGCATATGTAAGAAAAGTTAGAAAACCATACACACCAACCAAGAACTTTACAAAGAAAAGCAATCGAAATGGAACGGGATATTATAATCCTAATAACCATAAATATAGGACAGAATATAACAAGCCTCTTCCTAGATATCACTGTAAGAGATGTGCAGAAAAGCATTGGGAATCAGATTGTCCTTATAAAAAGAAAAAATGCTACATTTGTAAGAAGGTGGGACACAAAAGCGATTGCTGCAGATATAAAGATTACACCAGAAAGAGAGTACAGAAAACAAAATCAAATACAAAATTAGACAAAGATCGGCGAAAATACGTAAAAGTGGAAATATTTAAAACACCAATAAAGTTACAACTCGACTCCGGCTCCGATATTTCTATTATAAACCTGAATACATGGAAAAAGTTGGGTAAAAAACCAACCATGATAAAAACGAGAAAATCAGCCCGGACGGTAACTTGTGGTGGTATAAAATTTGAAGGAGAAGTTGTCCTTCCGATAAAATTAAAAGGGATTACGAAGAAATTAAAAATATTCGTACTGAAAAATAGTGAAAATCTGTTTGGAATAGATTTAATTGAGAAATTTGGACTATGGGATAAGCCAATCAATACATTCTGTAAAAAAATAGAATGTTTTTCTCCAACAACAGTAAATATAAAAGACGATTTAAAAGAATTATTTCCTGAAGCATTCACGACTAACTTAGGTCGCTGTAATAAATTCAAGGCCTCGTTTGAACTTAAAGAAAACGCCAGCCCAATTTTTAGAAAAAAGCGAAAGGTTCCGTTCGCTGGGTTGGAAAAGATTAATAAAGAATTAGATAGATTGGAACAGACAGGAATTCTATCAAAAATAGAACACAGCGAGTGGGCAGCTCCCACCGTATACGTAAAGAAAAAGAATGACGAAGTTAGAGTGTGCGCAGATTTTTCGACCGGGGTCAACTCCCTATTCAAAGATCACCATTACCCTCTACCAAGCCCAGAGGAAATATTCACGAAGTTAAATGGTGGTAATATCTTCTCCAAGATAGACTTGAGCGATGCATATTTGCAAATACCGGTCGAGGAAAATTGCTAAAAAATACTATGCATCAATACGCATAAGGGATTATTCAAATACAACCGATTTCCCGTTGGCATCAAAGTAACGCCTGCCATTTTTCAGCAAGCGATGGACACCATGCTAAGTGGTATTGAGTGCGCATGTGCATACCTGGGCGACATTGTTGTCAGGAGCAAATCCCTACAAGAACATAAGGAACATTTGAAACAAGTATTTACTCGAATACAAGAATTCGGCTTTAAAGTAAAAGAGAGTAAATGTGACTTTTGTATGAGCGAGATTAAGTATCTTGGACACATAATAAACAAACATGGCCGACGTCCAGACCCAGACAGATCTGCGGCAATAAAAAATATGCCAGCACCTGATAACGTAACAACCTTGCAGAGTTTCTTAGGACTCGCAAATTATTATCTATCTTTTATTGAAGGAATGCATAACTTGCGAGCCCCCTTAAATAATCTGCTTAAAAGGGAAAAACCTTGGAACTGGATGCAAGAATGTCAAACCGCTTTTGACAAAATAAAGAGCGCACTAACATCCGAATTATTCTTAACGCACTTTGACACAAAATTAAAAATAGTCGTCGCTAGTGACGCTAGTTCCTACGGCTTAGGAGCATGCATTCAACATATTATGCCGGATGGGTCTAGAAAACCAATAGCGCACGCTTCGAGAACGCTGATACCAGCCGAGAGGGCATATTCACAAATCGAAAAAGAAGCATTGAGCATAATCTTTTCCGTGACTAAATTTCACCGATATTTATATGGTAGACAATTCTTACTTGAAACCGACCATAAACCGTTAGTCACGATCTATGGATCAAAAAAAGGATTGCCGGTATACACCGCAAATAGATTGCTGCGCTGGGGTACAATCTTACTTAATTACGATTTCCAGCTACAACATCTAGCATAAAAAAAGATTTGCCATGCGGATGGACTGTCAAGACTGATACCACAGAAACACAATCTGGAAGAATCAGTCATTGCAGCAATTCGGACAAATGTTGAAGTAAAAATATGGTAGCAAACATCATTAAGGAACTACCCGTAACTTTGTCGGACATTAAAAGGGAAGCCGAGAAAGACGAATACATAAAGGACATAAAAGAGAAAATTATAACGGACACAAAGGTGCAGGAAGTTTTCTCCATATGTGACGATGTGTTACTGTACAGTGAGAGAGTGGTAATACCCAAAACATTGCAGAATAGGATGTTAAGAGATTTCCATACGGGACATCCGGGGATAAATCGAATGAAGTCGTTAATGAGAAGCTACGTGTACTGGCGTAACATGGACACTGACATAGCAGCAACAATAAATAAATGTAAAGGATGCCAGTTAGCAGCAAAATCCCCACCTATATTACACAAACCTTGGCCGAAAACCGACCAACCATGGTCGAGAATCAACATGGACTTCGCTGGTCCAGTAGGAGAAAACTATTATTTAATTGTAGTGGATAGTTACACAAAATGGCCGGAGGTAATGCGTTGCAGGAATACAACAACGAACAACTCAATAGGGTTCCTACATGTTTGCAAGATTCGGTGTACCAGACACACTGGTCACTGACAACGGAACGCAGTTCACATCCGCAGAGTTTAAGGAATTTTGTGACACGTTCCGAGTGAAGCACATCACGACTCCGCCGTATCATCCAAGGTCGAACGGCCTTGCGGAAAGTTTCGTGGACACGCTAAAACGAGCGTTAAAGAAATCCATTGGAACACCAACAGAAAAAGCTTTGCAACAATTCTTGCAAGTTTATAGGATCACACCACATCCTAGTACACCATCAAACATATCATCAGCTGATCTAATGTTTGACAGAAAGGTAAAATCAGCGTTTGATAAACTGTTGCCAAGACAGGCAATTATCCGAAACACTACACACACGAGAAGAAAGAAATATAACTCGGGAGATCGAGTATATTTTAAGTGCTACAAGAATAACACATCTTACTGGGAATGTGGAGTAGTGGATAAACGCATTGGTGATTGTACATATATGATTAAAGGTCCACAGAGTATACATAAAAGGCACCTAAATCAGATAAAAAAACGTCATATCTAAGATGATGATTATACGACAACAGTCGAAGAGGAGTAAACCATAGATGTCATATACGAATCCTTTAATTTGGAACCGCCTCAATATACACCTGAACCCCGAAGATCAGGTAGCAAAAGAAAATTTAATGAACCATTGATGGTAAACCCAAAAAGAAAAAGATATTGAAATCTGTGTGACTTCAAATCTTGGGAGGGGGGTGTTGTGGTGGCAACCACTCATTTGCATATACGAATAACGTTACACTATAAATCGCAAGCCTAGGTTGGCCTTAGGGTGTGTTACCTAAATGCCACCGGAAGTGACGCCGAAGAGCGTACATGTCTTCCTACCAAGACTCTCTGACTCGACCCCTTCATTTGTACATACTGTAACTATACCTTTTCTTTAATACACTTATTATTGCATTCTCCTTGTTGTTTGCGTCTTCATTGTATTCCTCACTAATTATTGTTCAACCTTGCAACCACAACAAATATCATGAGTGTATATTTGCGAATATTAATTTATTAGTAGCTTTAAAACAAATTAATTATGTAAATTTGGAATGGGCATATATAGAAGCTGATAACATATATAATTAGTGTATATTAGCGAATATTAAATTATTAGATGTGTTAAAACAAATTAATGATTAATGATGTACATTTGACAGAGACGTAGTGTTTGGGGAAGCTTTGTGATGGGTATACGTAGGAGCTGATAAGTAGATATACAAAGAGAGCGATCAAAACTAATAGTATAGTTTCGGCTTCAGACAGACATATACATAATCTCAATTGTTAATAGAAAACATTTTTTTAAAGGATATTCTATGTTCGTGCAATCTCCATTGAGTCAAGTTTGTATATCTACTACATAAAATTGTTTGATCAATTTTCTATAATCAGATAATCGAAACATCTGAGATATTGAGAATATTAGTGTAAAATGTGTGTTTTATATTAAAACAAAGTTAAACCTTATAAGGATTGGCGCGATACTCGGAAGTAACTGAGAGGATATCCGCTTCTTAAGACATAAGGAGATTTATTTTATAGATCCGCTTCCCGCAATTAACAGTAATAATGGCGTCATATAATATATCCGCTTTTGGCAGAAGACGGGTTAGAAATAAAATCGCCGATTATTGCATATACTAGATGTTTATATTGAATGAAGGTTCAACAAAGGAGTAGATACTTGTAACATTCTGTACCAATGTATTGCATTATGTTTCGTGAATGTTATAAACTATACATATATATTTTTTTCTTTTTTATCTTTCCGTTTTTGCTGGAGATGGAGCATCCCACCGGATGCCAGACATTCAGCGCTAATTTCAGACTCTCCAGCCGAGAGATCTTTTAAAGATTCTAACCGTCTCTTTAAGTGCAATTGTTTTTATTTCTCTTGCACTCGGTTCACCGGGTATACTCGCCAGATAGCTATTGAAATTATTTTTCATTAGTCTTGTTTCTCCTATAATTACTGGTATGATAGAGATTTTCCTAAGATTCCAGTTTCTTTTCATGTCGTACATAAGACCTTGGTATTTCGTAATCTTTTCCCTTTCAGCACTGTGTAATCCTGCACCATTAGGGGCAGTGACTTCAACTACAGTTGTTATTGTCTCCTTTTAGTCCCACATTACGATGTTAGGTTTAACAGCGCCGTTTTCTAGATGTGTAGCTATAGGGATGGCAGGGTCATAGTGGATGGGGTATAGATTATTTCCAACTGCTCTTTATTGTATATGCTCCCTGGACTTGCTGCTACACTGGATTTACAACTTTTTACAAATAGTCCAGTGAAGAGATTTACACACTCCGTTGTGTCGCATTGTATAATGGCCATCCCCCAGGAGAACCTTTCAACTGGATGCTAGGAGGCTCACACTCGCTACTTCTGTGTGGCAGAACCTGCACTTGTTATTGTTGCGGAGACTATTAATTTTAAAGGTATTGGTCATCAAGCCTTGATATTGAGCAGCCATTATCATTCTCTCCTGATCATAGTAGATAGATCCCCTTTTTCAGCCAGTCTACACAGCCTTCCTCATCTATATATTCCTGGGATAATTCACCTAGGAAATACTTAGCACGTTGTTTGTTTTCCCATTCTTCCAGTTTTCTTGAATCGAAGGTATTGGTATATTTCTTGTGGCTCTTGCGGGCTATTTCTGTGGCATTGTTGTTGTCTGTTTCTGCCTCATTTGGAAGACAGTCTGGTGTTAGAGGTTGTTCTGCTTGCTCTGGTTTCTTGATGTCGGCATACCATCATAAGGTTTGGGGTCTTAGAGCTCATCAGATATTGGCCGGTGCTCACAATAGTGGTTCCATGTTGATAGTCAATTTCTGAGAGACCCATACCCCTTGTTCTTCTTGGCAGATACAGCCTTGGTAGGCACTGGTTCCTGTACACTACTCGGTACATTGTCAACATTTTTCTTGTTTTAGTATCTAATCTATTTATGTCCTTTTGTGACAAATCAATAATAATATATTATCGCTAGCATAGCTAATTGGTTAATGGCAGTTACTTTGTTTTTACTTTGTTAGCTGTGTTTTGCAAAATTTTCTAACACGGCGTATATATTCTCTGCCAATTTTGTCTCTCATCCTGGCATCTTGAATTGAATCGTTTTCTTCTATGCCAAGGTATTTGTATTGTTCATGTTCTTCAATATCTTTGATGTCAGTATCTTCATCAAGCTATACGTTTTCCGTTTGGATATTCTTCCCAGATCTGGAGGAGCACTTGGTACATTTGTCCAGGCCGAACTTCATTCCAATATCTTTGGAGAATGTATGTACAACCTGTTAGATTCGACTGAGGTCAGCATCTGAACTAGCATACAGCTTGAGGTCATCCATGAAGAGCAGGTGGTTGACTCTTTTGTTTAGATCTTGTTTGCGGCCCTGGCACAGATTGTAGGCACTCTGGCTTTGGTTTAGTAATTTTCATAGTAGATCAATTGCCAGGCAAAAGAGTAGAGGAGATAAGTTATCTCCTTGGAAGATTCCTCTTCGGATCTTGACGTCAGGGATTGTTATTGTTCCATTAGTGTGTCTTAATGCCATGCTTGTTTTCCATGTATTTACTTCTACTGCCATGGTTTTCGTGATGACCGGATGGATATTATATACATCAAGGCAGCGCAGAAGCCATGCGTGGGGTACACTATCGTATACCTTTTGGTAATCGATCCACGCCATACTTAGATGTATCTGCTTCTTCCTAAAGTCCTCAAAGATGGTCTTATTGATCAACAATTGGTCCTTGGTGCTTAAACACTTCCTCCTACACCCTGTATGTTCTTTTACCAAGTATGCTCCAGAAGAGGTGTTCGTAGATGCAGTCTGCAACCAGGCTAGTGAAGAGTTTGTAGGTTGTAGTGAGGCAGCAGATCGGTCTGTATTTTGTAGGGTGTTGTGTCTCACTCGTTTTGGGTATGAGCATCGTATCACCTTTTACTAGCCATGCTAGTGTGGCCTCCTTAGCTTCAACAGTCTGATTAAGCAGTTAGTATACTGGATATGACGTGCTGTTTGTTTTCCCAGCCATACATTGGATATATTGTCTATGCCAGGTTTTTTGAGATTCTGAAAGTGATATAGCTTTCGTTTTATAATTACAGACGTTATATCTGGCTCTGGCATTGTTGGCTTGCTTTTATTTCTTCGACCTATCTATAAAATCCACTTTGCCTCTTGCTTGCATGGCCCCTCATTCTAAAAAAAAGGCCTCCAGTAGTTTTCTAGCGTATTCTCTTCTGGTGGTTTTTCCACCGTTATATTCACTCCAACCAAATTTCGGTAGAATCGTCTTTTATTCTTTTTGACTTGGATGTTCCCAACTTTCGCCCTATGCTTGTTATCCTTTTCCTGGATTATTTTGGCTAGTGCTGGGATTTCCCTCGCAACGTTTTCAATTTCTTCTACATTTTCTTTGTATTAAAAACTAAGTCTGCAGATGATGTTTTTCAGCCGTCCCCGCACCTATATGCAAACATTGTTAAACATAACATAATTCGTCCGTTTAATGATACCTCTTTTTATTTTATTTTTTTCAATTTTTCTGATGGTCTTTTCTGTATTAAAATCCAAGAAATAAATATATGTTCAATAGTTTACACAGGTTTCACGAACGTTTTTGATTATTCGTCGAATCATCCTAAGGTGTCTACAGTCAATGAACAAAAAAGCTGGAGAAATAAGATTATTCTTTAAAACAAACAGCGGAGAAATGCGGGAAAGACGTTTTCGCATTTTTCCAGGAAGTTGTGTATTGCGTTTCAGCGGATTTGTCTGCATTCATTTATTTCAGGATTAGATCTAATGCTATATATAACCACACGTTTCGAAGTTATGATGAGAAACAACACGGTCAACACTTTTATTAACCTATATATATCGGGGTCATTATCCATCATCACTGATAATAACAGCTAATGTATTAACTGGATGCATACACATATAATGAATGTAGAACGGTAGGAGAAATATGCAGTAAAGTTAATCTAAAGCACATGTAGGCTTGATCCTCTGATTCTAGCCTATTTTTTTAGTCAATAGGAGGGTGTTCCTAACATATATCAAGCCAGTGCATATCTTTTTCAGCGTCTTTACCGTAGAGTAGAAAGTATTCAGTCATGTCACAATTGTGTGAGGGTAGGTTTGTTTCAATAAGTGCTAGGATATCCGGGCAGTTTTCTACGTGAGATGTTACGACGTCATTGATGTTGGTTCATAGTCCCCGGAACTTTGTGAATGCTCGCCTCAAGGGCGGAGTAAATAAGTTGTTGGTAGGGGTATGGTGTAAGTTTGATTCATGTTTGTCATTTTGGTTAAATATAGAGTAAGGAGGCTAAAGTGGGTTTTTCTTTGGTGTCAATAAGCTCACACAAAATTACCATCTGTCGAGGGTTGATACATGGAGGTTGTGGCCTCGGGAAACCCCACCAGGGATAACTTTATGGTCTCTTTTCCATGTGCGACATGCCATGTACAGTTATCTGCAATAATATACAAATGTTCATGGGGAATCCGGCCTTAGCATTACTTAAGAGTTAGGGCTCTTGTAACACCAGTTGGAAACAACAGCCAAACAAGCTGTCTAACCTGTACTCTCAACCTGTCGGAAAAAAATCGACCTAGATTATCTTTATAACAATGGTTTCCATACCGCGTGCTGTAGTTATACATACTAGGTAGTCATTGAACAGATGTTGATGCGGAGTATAACATTATTAGGCGGATTCATCAGGGACAGAGCAATGACAAACAAGCAATGAATCATGAAATAAAATAGTTATTAATTTAATTGTCTATCAGTTTACAACGCACCCTTGTTAAATTATTGAACAGAATGATGTGAAAGCTGAACCATGACAAAGGAAAGGCTGCCATGATGCAGTAAAACTTTTTTGAAAGCAGGAATTCCTAGTAAATCTACTCTTATTGATGTTTCTTGTTGTATATATGGCTCGATAATTCTATTGATGATCTTTGCTATGTGATTTACAGGTGTACGCATTGAGGAGACTTTATTCTGACGTATAACATACTCAAATGGAATTTAAATCTACTTTTCTGTGAGCGTGTCAGCCCAGTCCCAAGTTGCAGTTTCCATGGGACCAGAAAAGATCTACCATCGTCACTTTCGGCTCAATAGAATAAAGACAGCATTCTCTGTCTGTGTTTCTGCTCTGTGAAATTACTTGGGTGTTAAGGGATATACTCTTTATGTGTTTTTATTTTTCTCGATATATAAGCAAGTTCATAATCTTAGAAATATATTATACCTACATTGGTCACACAACAGCTTCTTTCTTATTAAAGGCCTTACATATCAGATTTTGCGTCACTATGTGGCAATGGATTTGAATTCACTATGGAGACAAATCGGCAGTCAGCTGACTGGACAGCAGAAACTGAACATTTTCTGGATATAACCAACATCAGCAGACAAGGTTTTGGATTCCATAATTTTATATGCGCAATATATTTTGAACGGCACATCATTTCACACAACAAAACATTACAGCCAGAAAATACAAACAACTAACATTAAAATCACAGAGAAAAATAATTACACACGTCGACTAAAAATGCTTATAAAAAGTAAACAAACGAATTTTGAAATAAAATGCTTTCGACATTGGTA
The DNA here is from genome assembly GCA_963556195.1 of Sepiola atlantica. NCBI lineage: Eukaryota > Metazoa > Mollusca > Cephalopoda > Sepiida > Sepiolidae > Sepiola > Sepiola atlantica. The sequence goes on from OY744529.1 coordinate 116,619,343, forward strand.
CTAATCTATTACACGTTTTTGATATTTATAAAGATAAATACATATACAATTAGTCAATGAATAAATTAAATGAAATGACAAAACAAAGTACTCAAATACATTAATAAATAACAGAATCAATGAACCCCATTTTTTATTTACTTTCTTTTCTAGCACATACTTCAGAGAAAATAATTTAAACGCAACAAGCTCATTAAAAATGTGCAATGAGTTGAATAATAATATACACCATTGACACATTGTACAAACATTAAAACAAACAAATCATTTTGGGTTTAGGTTCACGAACCACTCTTGTTACTGAATATTCAAGCAAGTTGTACATTTGTGTTATGGTTGAGTTACGGTTTGTTACTATACAAATATACTTTTCTTAAATAAGTTTAAGATTTGCTGGATATTTTTTTTTCGTTGTTAAGCGTTATTCCATATTATGTCGTTGTAATGATGATTCCATTGAAATCTCGTCTCACTATTATTTCGAGGAAGTGAGTTTAAAGTTGAATATTGATTGTAATGTGTAATTACCAACTGATAGGGTGATTTTATTTGTTATTTGTTAAATATAATAAACAATTAATTTTTAGACTTATTTTAAGTGACTGATACATACAAATAATATCACAATTACTAACATTTTATTTGTTATTTGTTTGAATATAATAAACAATTAATTTTTAGACGTATATTTAAGTAACTGATACATAAAAATAATATCACAATTACTAACATTTTATTTGTTATTTGTTAAATATAATAAACAATTAATTTTAGACGCATTTTCAAGTAACTGATACATAAAAATAATATCACAATTACTAACATTTTATTTGTTATTCGTTAAATACAATAAACAATTACTTTTTAGACTTATTTTAAAGTAACTGATACATAAAAATAATACCCTAATTACTAACATTTTATTTGTTATTTGTTAAATATACTAAATAAGGAATTTTAGACGTATTTTTAAGTAACTGATACATAAAAATAATATCACAATTACTAACTTTTTAAGAACTAATTCAATTAAAATAAATCATGGCAATTTTATAGAAATCATTATATAGGCTATATGAAGAGAGGTAATGACAGAGAGATATAAGGAACATTAGAGCCCCTTATCTGTAAAAATTCCTTTAATTTTAACATATCTTTTAAACTAGTTTGGTTGACGTTGAGTTTACTCGGGAGAAAAAAAAATGATCGTGGTATAACTGTTTTTAAGCAAACGTATATGTTTAAAATTCGCCTATAAATGTATGTCTTGTTTATTACATTCCGGACTGAGGAAGGAGAATAGTTGCGTGAAAACCTTCGCCAAGAATATAGCAATTTACACTAAATTGTGCATCAACATGCAAATAAAATGTCAAACAGAGGTAACTAAACAAATAAGCATATTGCAAATTTCATATTACATTCTATTTGTATGTATTCCTTTTCTGACGTATTAATACAAATACACCCATATGTATTATATATATATATATATATATATATATATATATATATATATATGTATATATATTAATATTATTTCTATGTATCAACATAAACTGTTATAGATAGATATACTCTTTTATGTATTGATTCTCAGCATTTACTTCGACAGTGCTCGATACGTGGGTAGAGCTATGTAGCAAGTTATGAAAGCATTTGTGTCTGACAATTCCCTCAGGGGATGTAACGCGGAAGACTCTGTGTAGCCTAATTGCCATAAATATATTTTAACAACTTACTACTTCCGTGTTTCATTCCCGTAGGTATTAGTCTGACGATTCTTTACGGATGTGCAAGTACCGAGACTGCGATATTTTGTATTTAGTCATTATCTCTGTGAATTTAAACTACATTTTATTTATATGTTTAAAATTATTCAAAACTTCTTTAGACTATATATATATATATATATATATATATATATATATATATATATATATATATATATATATATATATAGTTATATGTGTGTGTGTGTGTGTGTGTGTGTGTATGTATATATGAAGCTTCCATGGGACATTAAGACACTTTATATTCATCGATTCATATTAGATTATCGGTAATCTGCCTCTTATACGACTTCGACACAATAAGGTAAAAGTACAGCCTTAACGAAAAATTAGTACTTCGTAATGTATTTTGGGAATACATCGCAATTTTCATGATTATATTAATTATTTGTATTCATTCCATCCAAGCCAACTAATAAGATATTTAAACATATTCAGAGGAGAGAGGAAACTGAGTTTCATCTTGTGAAAGAGAAACATCCCAGCGCTGTTATATCTTTTTATAGCCTCCTAGCAGATGTGTTTCATTTTTCTTCATGGCTATTTTTCCAGCAGGCGAACGTCGTGTTAGTTTCCTGTTTTTTTTAGTTTATTTTCTGCAGCCTACTTGCCTTTATGAATATTTAATGGCCTGTCTGATTCATGAAAGCACTCATGTTGCAATTGCTGCAGTGGAATTTGCACGCGTAATCTGAGAATCCGAATTGCTTGGCCGTATTTTCAGACCGGTTTGCTTGTTTAGCGTCGTGGAGATCGACCTAACCTTCCAGCAAGTCAGTAGGCCCAATACATGTATGAATACATTGGACTCTCAAAATTATAGAATATGTACATTGCTCACAAATGACCGGAATAAATCAATCCATTGTCGTATTGTGAGCTATACACAGTATTTACAAACATTTCATATCATGTTTTATAAAACAATGACGACATTTAATTCTGTATATATGAGCCTCTGTCTATCACCTGGCCTTCGCACTTCTTATTTGTCTATTAGCCAGTACAAGCACTGGAACGCATCTAAAGGCACTTAGTGCTTGGGCTTGTTTTCTGACTAGGGCAATGAGCACCGTCTCTCTTTCTTTCAATCTGGGCAACTTGGGGGAAGTCTTTTGTCACAAAGTCCTACATGATTGGCTGGTTCGCTCTTGTTCTGACAGGTACAGGTTAGACAGCTTGTCTGGCTGCTGTTTCCGACTGGTAGTTAGGAGCCCAAACACTTAGATAGCGCTAAGAACGGCTGCTCCGTCAACAGTTGTATAATATCGTGGATAAGTGTATGTGCCATGTCGCGCAAGGAAAGGTACCTTACAGTTATCCCCGGTGGCTTTCCCGAGGCCACAACCCCCATGGACCAAGTCACGACTAATAGACTGGTTCTGTGACCTTATTGGCACCAAACAAGAACCCACTTTGCCATTCCTGCTCTAACTCAAAACAAACATGAATTTCCAAAATAATATAAAAACATAAACTAGACAGCCAACAAAAAAACTCTTCGCCTCCGCCCTTGAGGTTCGTATTCACAAATATCTGGGGACTTAGAACCAACATTAACGACGTAGAAACTTTTCTCTTGACAACTCCCCGGATATCCTACCTCTAAGTGAAACGAACCTTCAATCCTCAATTCCCTTTCGCCACTTTGACATGACTTATTACCTTCCACTCTACCGTAAGGACTCTGACTAGCATATGCATTGGCTAAGAGTGTATGTTCCCAACACCCTCCCCTTTACTAGGTAACATAGTTTAGAATCAGATGACCAATCCTACATGTCCTTTAGATTGACCCTACATCACAGCGTTAGTTACTTATATTTGTATACAGTTCTCCTTCGACCCAAGACTGTACCCTGCTTGACTCTGTCTCTGAAAGCTGTAATAGAGCTCTCTTACTCGACCAGAATGCCAAAATACATGTATTTGGGGATTTTAATGCACATCACCGTGACTGGTTGGGATTTACCAGCGTTACTGATGTAGCTGTGAACTCTACGTTTAATTTCTCCTCAGCTCACGACCTCTCACAGACTGTCACTTTTCCGATGCGCATTCCTGATCGTGCGGACCAGCAAGCCTCACTTCTCGACCTGTTCTTGACCTCACTACCCGATGCTTATGTGGTGAATGCCACTAGCCCGCTGGGAAACTCTGATCACGTTGTGATAATGATACTTATAACTTTAAAATCTCGTCCAAAAGCTGAAGGGTTGTTACTCAAAACGACGGGAAACTATGAGCAGGCTGATTTTGTAATCCCTCAGGGATCACATCAGCAATGAACCATGGAGGGAAACCTGTTCACTTCCTGCTGATCAGTGTGCAAATGAGCTTACCGAATGGGTCAAAGCAGGTATTGATGCTCATGTCCCACGCGAAAATTCTTCAGCAAACCCGACTCTCATCAATGGTTCACCTCGGAATGTGCAGCTGCTATTACTGAGAAGCCAAAGGTATTCCAAAGATTCGGCCGCCATAAATCAACTGCGAACAGACAAAAACTTGTAGAGGCAAGAAATTATTGCAAAGTAGTGATAGTTGAAGCATAGAGAAGGTATACAGAGATAACCAAAAAACGCATTCAGTCTCAGAAACTAAGTACTCGTGATTTATGGAATATCTACAACAGTGTGATGGAAAGTGGGTAATCGACAATTCCCCCGTTATCAAATCACAACGATGTTGTTTTCACGGCAAGTGATAAGGCTGAACTACTGCGTTTGCCGTAAACTCGACTTTAGACTCGGAAAACCACTCCCTCCCCAAATTTCCTTTGCGTAGTGAAGCCACACTTGAGAACCTGGTCATCACCCCATCACAGGTCAAAGTCATCATCAAAAAACTTTTACACCTCCAAAGGCTGTGGGTCTGATATTATACCCGTAATAGTAACAAAGAAATGCTATGCTGAGCTGGACCCTGTCCTCACCAAACTATACAACAATTGCCTTGCTGAGTCTTGTTTCCCTGATAGTTTGAAAATTGCCTCTGTGGTACCAGTCTTCAAGAATTCTCGAGATAGAACTGATCTTCTAAACAACCGTCTAATCAGTCTACTCCAGACATTTGCTAACATCTTTGAATCATTAATCAATCTTGCTATAGTCCGGCAACTAGTTAATGCTAAACTTCTTTTTGATCATCAATACGGATTAAGACAAGCACGATCTACCGCAGATATCCTAACGGGCATCGCGGAACGCATATATTATACACTGGACAAGGCAGGTGAAGCTCGGGCGATAGCGCTCGATATATCAAGGCCTTTGACATGGTCTGGCATGAAGAGCTTTTCCTCAAACTGCACTCATATGCTATTACTGGACAAATATTTAATATAATTTAATCTTTCCTAACAAAAAGAAAGATCCAGTTTGCCCTCGATTGTCGTTCATCTAAGCAACATTACATAAATGCTGTTGTACCCCAGGGGTCCATCCTAGGACTTCTACTGTTCCTGATTTTCATAAATGACCTCCCTGATGTAATTGAGACTAAGATAGGAATATTTGCTGACAACACCACGCTCTACTCTTGTCATGTGGGCAAAACCGACGCGCACATATATGAGGCAATGGCTGAATCCTTAGAAAATGACATCCAGTCTGTAGTGGATTGGGGTAAAAAATTGATGGTAATTTAAATGCCGCAAAGACAAAGCTACTTTCCTTCAATAACTACAAGAAACCTCTTCAACCACCGATTTTCATGGCAAATAACACCCTATCTGAGAGTTCATCATTCAAACTCCTCGGTCTAACTTTCACAGATAACATGAATTGGAAAAAATACATTAAAGACATAGCCAGGACTGCTGCAAAGAAGGTGGGTTCCCTCTACTGTGCTAGTAAACTTTTCACACCTGACATTATCATATATCTATACAAAACCACCATCCGCTTATGCATGGAGTATTGTCGCCACATATAGGCTGGTGCATCATTCACTTGTCTCTCCCTCTCAGACAAGGTCACAAAATAAGTCGCCAACTTAATAGGTCCCTCACTATCCACCAAGCTCCAGCCTCTATCCCACCGCCGCAATGTTGCTTCCTTGTGCCTGTTTTGCAAGTACTTCAATGGACTGTGCTCTGATGAACTTGCTGCTCTGGTGACCCCACGATGCAAATTCACTAAATCAACCCGACAATCTGCCAAATCCCATCCATTCACTGTGAAGGCCCCCAGATGCCGAACAGCGTTCTACTCCAAAAGCTTCTTTCCTCGTGCTGCTGGACTCTGAAACTCCCTATCTGCTTCCTGTTTTCCTGACGGTACTGATATGCAGACATTTAAAACTAATCTAAACACACATCTCGCTGCACAGCTCCCAATTTAGGTTCACCCCCAGCCTAATAAAAAATTTTAAAAAACTCTCACTCTTTTTCTTAGTAGCCCCTTACGTCTATTTAGATTGTTGTAATACATACACTTAAATCACCTTTCTACACATACACACTATTTCATACATATCGGAATATTCCAGAAGCGTATTTAAATATACAATTTAAATATAGAAAAGAAAGGATAGCTCATTTAGTAAAACTAATCCGATCTCCCGGCACTTAACAATGTTTACATTGAAATATCACTTACATTCAGTCAGTGTCGTATGATAGCGTAGGGGTAGAGCCGGCGACTGTCAGCTCGACGGTTGAGTTTCAATACCGGCTTAGGGGACTAACTGGTTTAGCCACACTGAAGAGGTGTCTTACAGCGAAACTGTTTGTATGTGGATGACTATATAAAGCTCCCTTTCTTGGGTAGAGCTTATTTGTAAGGATATCGCCAACTGCCATTAGCTTTAAGGCATAGGGTATAACTAATTCGAGCACTACTTATATATTATTTTTAATTATAGGTTCTAAGATTGTATCGAATGTTATACTAGGTCTACTTAGTAAGTCATTGACACCTAACACATGTGCTCCTTCTTTGAGTCGTCTTACTCTCCACCGTTCCGAAACATTATTGGTACTGTTTGAGAATTAGACGTCACAACTACAGGGAACTGATAAAACGCTGTTCTTGATTGGGGAAAGAGTTTCATAGAGCCCATAAAATTTGTGAAACATGCCTTATAATACTGAAGGCGTTACGACAGAACAAACATGTCCGAACAGAATGCAGGTGGTAATGGTAAAACAGAATCCACGTGGTAATGGTAACACATAATGCCCTTGGTTATCGTCGGTTGACTTTTTCAAGGTATCGTATAGTAGCTTAAAAATTGCAGAACATTATAATAAAGCATTGCGGAATATTTGCTAAAAGTGTTGAAGTATGATTAGACCATGATTAGATTAGAACAAGTGTGTTGCAGTTATTAGCGAGCATCGTTAAACTGGAAATATTTGGTCGCAGGGAGTGATCACAGTAATGAGGCATCAAGCTTTGATTACGAACCAGAAACCATGCGTAAAATGCAATCGATGGATGGAGGGAGTGAGGAAGACTCGATAGCAAAAGACGATCACATTCTGTCGATGTGCTGACATGTTCAACATACTTCGGTTCGTATGAATTAGCATGCTATGTGTTTTAATCTTCTTGATTAACTTGTTGGCATTTCCTACGCTGTTTATCGGATTCTTTTGAGTAAAATCATCTACCCAAAGGTGGGAACATCTCTGTGTTAAATTCATCAATATTAGATCCGATAGGGTTCTAACAGCGAATTGTCAATACGCAATGGAATACACTACACCACCACAATTATTTCTGTCTCGCTTAGTTGACGAGAAAAGGTGTGACAGAACAAATCATTGTTGTTTACAACTGACTCAACATGAACTGATCATGGGTTATACTGGAACAATTCTATTCACGTGATCGTTCCTTATTCAGTGGATACCACCCCATGCAATCTAACACCGTCGTAGAAAGGTTTCAAACTGAATTCATATTTACATTATGAGCTGTGGGCTACTGTTGCTGAGCGTTTGGTAATGAGGATGGATTCCGGAAGACCATACGTGTTGCAGCAAGACTGAAATGTTCGACCTGAGGCGGGAGTCAGAGAACTTCAACTACTTCACAAATACCAACATATCGCCTCTTAAATTGCCCGATTGAAAAACCCAAGTCTATTGTGATAGTGGCGTTGTAGGGAAAATACCACACGTATTTCAAAGAGAGGTTTATTGCCAGGATCAAGCTGGTGTTCAGTTTTTTCTCAAATACTTCTTGAAAAGCCAAAGAATACAACTTCGGGTTCAGCCTTGAGAGTGGTGCTAGTTCTTTTACCAGATGCGCCTTTAATTCGGGGAATACATCCAATATAGACTGAGATGTGGAGTTTTCTCTTTCTCGTCTTAAAAAATTGTCAGATATGTCACTAACACGCCCTGTATGTAATCACATGTATTCGTATCAACACCTCAAATGTTGTTGACATCTCTCTCGTTAATTTAAAAGGAAATAATACAGTTATATATCGTTTACGAATAACGAGAGAAATATTGAAACACTTCTGATGAATTTATATTAATAAAACTGTACTAACGTGTTATATATATATACATATTTATATATATATACATGTATATATATATATACATATATATTTCATAAAAAAACTTTATAAAATTACTGTGTATCATTTCTATGTTTAAAACATACTTTTCAATAGCAATTAGTTTAGTACATATATATTTACTATACGTTTGTTATTCCTACTACATTTCTTGGTAACGCATCTGCAAACTACAGTTTCTTTAGGCAAATGCTAATGCTTAAATCGTTAAAATGACATTGTGAATCATATCTGATGAATGAATTCTCTAAATCAAAGTAGAACAATGAGATTAATCCACACTTGTTTGAATCGCCTAGAAATCCCTGTCGTTAAACAATAATCGAGTAAGCTTGTCACAAAAGGGTTGTAGTTTAAACATGTATGCACATGTGTAGCCACATTTATTTGTATTAAAAATGCACATAAGTAAATATAATGTCACTACAGTTTCACGGTGTACATCGAGCAACGACGATTTTCGATGAATCATTAATTATATACGTAGTATAATCATACTAGACAAATGCTAATCATCAACTGTAATATTAATACTATATTCTATGTTATCCTATTGTGTTTATAGATTATAGATTAATATTGTACAATTCCGAATGTTTGTAAGACATCACAATATATTCTGCCTTGTTGTATAGGCCTTGTCAGATGGCATAACATAAAGATAGAACAAAATAAACCCAGTAAAGAAATATGTTAACAGGGAACAGTAAGTAAACACATATACACATGGGAGGGTTACAAGCGAAACTGTTTGTTCCTACTCCCGAATACATCTGCTGGAATAATAAGTTCCCTTAAAAGCAGTATCAGCTAGTATGTATAGCTAGGAGCTCATGCGTACCGAATATATTCTCTGTATTCTTTAATACGAAAGGGTTTACTTTAAACATCTCTCCTTTAAAGGTTACATTTGGGTTCTTCCTCAAACTTCTCTGTCATAGACGTGACCATTTTACTAGTTCGCATCAAGATTGGTGTTCCATATTTATTTCAAGTGATTTATGATTTTCAAAGCTGACGCACACCTATAATGTAATATTATTTTTTTAGGATTATTTATTTTCACGTATGTCAGAATGTTTAACTCCTCTTGGCTATCTTATTTTTTTATATTATTCTGTTTGGCTGTGTGTGCTCGTCTGCCCGACACATCTACAAGTTATTCTTATTCTATTTAGAGATGGCCTAGTACCAATAAAGTGACTAATAACCGGACCGATTCTTAAAGGTCAATTTGGTTACTTTTGTTTTAGATTGATTTTATTTAGAGAGAGAAAAAGATTGTTGTTATCTTCTGTCGAACGTCTATATATGTGCTCTGTCAGATTTCTCGATATGTTTGGACTCTTAGCGTACACTTATGAATCTATTTTTCAAAATAATTCATAATTCAACGTCTAATTTCAGAGGTTTTAGTTGCAATGAGTACTGAATAAATCTAAACACTTGAACATATCCACATTCATTTCTGACAATGAATTTAGGCTGCAATACTTGTTCACAACTGATGCGAATGTATTATAAATTTCAGTATACAGTCTCGTCAAATGTATGCCCTTCCATCTATTATCAAAAAGTGAGGTTTTAAAACGAAACTTCTGTATGAATTTAACCACATAAGTAAATCGCAATTCGCTTGTTTTACGGAGTAATGCATATATATCAAATGTGATATGCTTCATAGGGTCTACTCCCACACTTTCTTAGACCCCCACTCATTCATGCAGTATTTCTCGTATCAATCATAGTACCGTTCTAAAATAGGAGACGAACATTATCTTATTCTCGTTCGGTGAATATGAAAGATATTCTATTACGTCGTAGATCAGTGGTTATGAAAATGGAAGCATCCTTGTTTTAATTTTACTCCTGTTTTTCAGTTCAAGATAGTTTCAGTGCGTTTTTTTTTTTAGTTTGTAGTAAAATTTAATCGAGATGTTGTTGTGTGATGCCCGTTACTTTTGATAATGCAGGTTTTTCTTGTTCAACTAGCTTTTTGGAATTCGAACTGCTCTTTTTCTATCCAATTGGAGATTATCTATTCCGCTAAAAGAAACCGAGTTTGCCAGATGTGTTTCTCTGTCTTTTTAGAATTAATCGAATTTAAAGAGCGCTCAAAAACTTTGGTTCTCATTGGATTAAAAAAAAACTTTGTTTTCTTACTCGATAGATACACTAGTGCTTTAAATGAACAATAAATCTGTAACAAAATATATGTTTCTAACAACTATAATTGTGCGATGAACATGTTCTTGTAATAGCGTGGCTTGCGTGTCCGTTCAGTGTCAGTTAGTTACAGTTTTATTGTCCGTTTTTTTTTCTAACTGGATTAGCAAGTACTATTAAGTGGAACCAAGTGTAAATCGAATGTATTGCGTCTAATGTTAATCAATACCGACAATTTACATTTTGGGTCGTCAATGGCCATAATGGGTTCTCATCGCACTGCTGTGGTACCTTTAGTGGCCAAAAATAAAGAAAAAATAAAGTTAATAATTAAGTAAGCAATTTTATAAGAAATACATATATAAATGATAGCTTACCAGCTACAATGTTCGTTCCGAATGTTTGGGCTGTATGCTAGAATCATGACGTATCCTAGGAGCAATATATATGGATTTAAGTTAAAGTCAATTCACTTTTATTATTGATTATTACTGATATGGCTCTATCATTGAAATCTGCAATCTCCAATCGTGGTAACAATAGACATACGAATGATAGGTTAGCAGCTTGAATGTTCGGTCCGACTGTGTGATAGACTGATGACGTATTTTAGGAGCAATATAGATTTAAGTGTTTAAGTAAATTACATTTTATGATGGAGTATTATTGATATCGCTCTATGATTAAGATCTGAAGTCGCCAATATGTTTGGTTCTGTTCTTGAGAGATGTGTATTCTTATAGATTAAAATATATATATATATATATATATATATATATATATGCAGATTAAAAGATGTAAATAAACATTGTAAAAATACGAAACTATTTCATCTTTAGTTGTTCAAAACGAGGAGTTTATTTTTCCTACAACCATGGCTTTTATAAAAACCTAACAATTAAAACACTGATACATGAAATAGAAATACAAGGCACCACGTCAATAAATGCGGTCACTCATTATATTGACACAACAAAGAAACAGGATATAGGCTACTCTATAGAAAACAGAACAATAGAACAGAATATAAGAAGTAACACTAACCGGATCTTTGTTCGTGGGAAGTCAACAATTGGCTAAGAGAACAACAACGAACCTGATTAGTAAACTAGCTAGCCGTGTATATAAAACACCCGCCAACAATAACTCCATGCATTTTAGCCTGGAGATTTCCCCGGAGATAAAACGCGGGAATCTCTGTGTAGCTTAATTGCCATGAATATATTTTCATTGCTTACTATATATATATATATATATATATATATATATATATATATATATATATATATATATATAATAATGGTAATAATCCAGGTGAAAAATATCCACAGGGTGGTAATCCAGAGAATTTTAACCGGGTTTATAAAAAGTGCTCAATATCAAAATAGAGCTTTATATATGATAATTTTATTTACACAGACATGTACAAAATCTGCGACACTGGCATGTCGATGTTATCGATCAACAGTTACTATAAACTGAGATCTCATCAGGCAGAGTTAGAATCCGATCTTAACCTCAGATCATATTTGGAGAGAATGAAGTGGAGGGGTAGATGAAGAGAAGAAGAAGGAAAGAAATTTAGCATTTCAAAAATTAAAGCCGTTAAAAAATTAAAATTAAAAATTAAAAATTAAAAAATCTAAAAATCTAAGATCTAGAATCTGAAACAGACAGGGCAAATAAATAAATAAATAAATAAATAAATAAATAAAAAAATAAAAATATAGGGTGGAAAGAGGAACAAATAATGATGAGGACATATAGAGGAAAAAAGAAAAGAAAAAGAAAAAGAAGGGGAGAGAGAGAGGGCGTCTGTTGATTTAGATCGGGAGGGAGGGAGGGGGTGGTAGACATGCACGAATTAGGTGTCAAAAAACCGTCGAGTTTATAAATGTATTTTTCCAAGTAAACTGTAGTATGCGTGCGTGCAAACTGGGGCGGTGATAAAATGTGTCGCGATTTTGGGTTTATATTGTCTTTATAATTTGTCTGGACTTAATTTGAATAAATAAGTACATTCGTTAAATGTAACAGGAATAGTAATAATAATAATAATAATAATAATAATAATAATAATAATAATAATAATAATAATAATAATAATAATAATAGATACCCCTAATAATTGAGGTGAAATAATGAAAATAATAATAAATGAAGTATAATAAAAATACTAAAAAATACCAAAAAAAAAAATATTAAAAAAATATATAACTAAAAGAATAACTGGAAAATGCTGGCGTTATTAATTATTAATAATAATAATAATAATAATAATAATAATGATAATAATAATGGTAATAATAATAATAATAAAAATAATAATAGTGGTCAATAATATTTTAGAGTTTATAAAAATAATAGTTTAGGAAAGAAATAGAATAATTAAGGAATATTAGGAATCCTAGGGGGTAGTGATTATCATAATAATATTAAATAATGATAAGATAATGTTTGCCGATATTATGATATGGGTTAATGGTTGCAATAATGCTGATCATATAAAAATAGTGGTTTAACAGACAACAGTAATCAGAGTGGTAATCCCAGTAATCTTAACAATAGTAATGATGATAGTGAAAAATTATAGAAGTAGTCATAATGGTGGCAATAACAGTAGTAGTAGTAATAATAATAATAATAATAATAATAATAATAATAATAATAATAATAATAATAGATACCCCTAATAATTGAGGTGAAATAATGAAAATAATAATAAATGAAGTATAATAAAAATACTAAAAAATATTAAAAAGTATTAAAAAATATATAACTAAAAGAATAACTGGAAAATGCTGGCGTTATTAATTATTAATAATAATAGTAATAATAATAATAATGATAATAATAATGGTAATAATAATAATAATAAAAATTATAATAGTGGTCAATAATATTTTAGAGTTTATAAAAATAATAGTTTAGGAAAGAAATAGAATAATTAAGGAATATTAGGAATCCTAGGTGGTAGTGATTATCATAATAATATTAGATAATGATAAGATAATGTTTGCCGATATTATGATATGGGTTAATGGTTGCAATAATACTGATCATATAAAAATAGTGGTTTAACAGACAACAGTAATCAGAGTGGTAATCCCAGTAATCTTAACAATAGTAATTATGATAGTGAAAAATTATAGAAGTAGTCATAATGGTGGCAATAACAGTAGTAATAATAATAATAATAATAATAATAATAATAATAATAATAATAATAATAATAATAATAATAATAATAATAATAATAATAATAATAATAATAATAATAATAATAATGATGATGATAATAAAGATAATAAAAATGGCAGTGGAGGCAAAAGTAAGGTAACGGTAAAACATGGCAATATCAATATTATTAATAATAATAGTGATACTGTTAATTTCATTGCTGCAAATAACAATAACTATGATAGTAACGTCAGACATGGTGTCACCACTGATAACAATAATTATCTTGATAAAAAGTACAGAAATGAAAAAATGAAAAAATGAAAAAAATGAAAAAAATGAAAAAAATGAAAAAATGAAAAAAAGAACAATGGACTAAAAGTAATCAATTTTGATCTTTTGATGTTTCTATGGGTTCCCTGGACTCAGCAGAAGTCACTGATCTAGTTGGTCTTTACATACTATATAATCTCACAAAAAACATTAGCATTGAAGATATAGGCCTATATAGGGATGACGGATTACTAATAGTAAAGAACTCAAATGGACAAAATTGTGAAAGAGTAAAAAAAATTATCCTTAGAGAAATGAAAAGATTAGATCTCAAAGTAGAAATAACATCTAACATTAAAATAGTTAATTTTCTAGACGTAACATTCAACTTAGATAAAGAAACTTATGAACCGTATACTAAAGACAATGCCAACCCGATCTATGTCCACCCACTCTCTAACCACCCAAAAACCATTATTAAACACATCCCCAGATCAATCGAAAAAAGAATTAGTGATAACTCCTCTAATGAAGAAATTTTTAACAAACACAAGGACTTTTACAATAAAGCGTTAAAGCAAAGTGGATACAAAAACACCCAAATTAAATTCACCAAACCTACACCCCCCAACAACAGACGCAAAAATAGGGGTAGAAAAATTATCTGGTTCACACCCCCATATAACAACATGGTTAAAACCAAACTCGGTAAAAGATTCTTAGACTTAATCAATCTACACTTCCCTCCCAACAATATACTGCACAAAATCTTTAATAAAAACACCCTCAAATTAAGCTATAGCTGTGGTGAAAATTTAGAAAAAATAATAAAAAAACATAACAACAAAATTCTAAATGAAAAAACTACCGCAACTAAAACAGCAAATACCAAGGCCTGTAACTGCACAAACAAAAAAGAATGCCCATTACAACATAATTGCCAAATAACCCAATCAGTATATCAAGCAACCATCTCTACTAAAGAAAACCCAACCCTGAAAAAATTCTACATAGGTATGGCTGGTAATACCTTCAAAAAAAGATATACTGGACATAAGTGTTCTTTTAATAACCCTACATATCAAAAAAAGAACCTCACTTTCTATATATTACTGGGAACTATACAACAATAACCTATCACCAACAGTAACTTGGAACACAATTAGAAGAACTAGCACCTGTGGTTCCCTAAACTTACCTTGCTACCTTTGCCTAACAGAAAAACTTGAAATAATTAAATTCAGCGATAGGGGCAAACTTCTAAACAAAAAACAAAAAACATCAATTAACTGTAGGCATAATAGATTACACCTTCTTAGTAATCCACTCATAACCCCTTAGGCTGTTATCATATATATATAAAAAAAAAAAAAAAAAAAAAAAAAAAACACCTCCCCACCAACTGAAAATTTTGTCAACACAACTATCATCTTATACCTTTTATTAATTATTATTATTTTTATCTCTATTAGTAGTAGCATTTTTGTTTGTAGCATTATTTGTAGTAGTACTGTAAGCGGTAGTATTGGTTGGTATTATTATTGTTGTTATTATTATTATTATTATTATTATTATTATCATTATTATTATTATCATACCCACAACGATTAACACTAATGGTCATCTTCTGTATTTTTCTTTACTCTTAAATACCCCCCTTTTATGCTTATCCATTTTTTATTAATATTTCTATATTTCTTAGATTATTTTTTAGATTATATTTTTTAGATTATTTTTAGATTACCATTATCAATTATTTATTACTACTATTATTAATATCTTAAACTTAACTATTTGACATTGAATCATTTTCTTCATTTTTTTCACTTTTTTTCATTTTTTTTCATTTTTTTTATTTATTTTTTTTTATTCATTTTTTTTCATTTTTTTCATTTTTTTCATTTTTTCATTTTTTTCATTTTTTTCATTTTTTTCATTTTTTCATTTTTTCATTTCTGTACTTTTTATCAAGATAATTATTGTTATCAGTGGTGACACCATGTCTGACGTTACTATCATAGTTATTGTTATTTGCAGCAATGAAATTAACAGTATCACTATTATTATTAATAATATTGATATTGCCATGTTTTACCGTTACCTTACTTTTGCCTCCACTGCCATTTTTATTATCTTTATTATCATCATTATTATTATTATTATTATTATTATTATTATTATTATTATTATTATTATTATTATTATTATTATTATTATTATTATTATTATTATTATTATTATTACTACTGTTATTGCCACCATTATGACTACTTCTATAATTTTTCACTATCATAATTACTATTGTTAAGATTACTGGGATTACCACTCTGATTACTGTTGTCTGTTAAACCACTATTTTTATATGATCAGCATTATTGCAACCATTAACCCATATGATAATATCGGCAAACATTATCTTATCATTATCTAATATTATTATGATAATCACTACCCCCTAGGATTCCTAATATTCCTTAATTATTCTATTTCTTTCCTAAACTATTATTTTTATAAACTCTAAAATATTATTGACCACTATTATTATTTTTATTATTATTATTATTACCATTATTATTATCATTATTATTATTATTATTATTACTATTATTATTAATAATTAATAACGCCAGAATTTTCCAGTTATTCTTTTAGTTATATATTTTTTAATACTTTTTAATATTCTTTAGTATTTTTATTATACTTCATTTATTATTATTTTCATTATTTCACCTCAATTATTAGGGGTATCTATCATTATTATTATTATTATTATTATTATTATTATTATTATTATTATTATTATTATTATTATTATTATTACTACTACTACTGTTATTGCCACCATTATGACTACTTCTATAATTTTTCACTATCATCATTACTATTGTTAAGATTACTGGGATTACCACTCTGATTACTGTTGTCTGTTAAACCACTATTTTTATATGATCAGCATTATTGCAACCATTAACCCATATCATAATATCGGCAAACATTATCTTATCATTATTTAATATTATTATGATAATCACTACCCCCTAGGATTCCTAATATTCCTTAATTATTCTATTTCTTTCCTAAACTATTATTTTTATAAACTCTAAAATATTATTGACCACTATTATTATTTTTATTATTATTATTATTACCATTATTATTATCATTATTATTATTATTATTATTATTATTAATAATTAATAACGCCAGCATTTTCCAGTTATTCTTTTAGTTATATATTTTTTTAATATATATATATATTTTTTTTTTTTTTTTGGTATTTTTTAGTATCTTTATTATACTTCATTTATTATTATTTTCATTATTTTACCTCAATTATTAGGGGTATCTATTATTATTATTATTATTATTATTATTATTATTATTATTATTATTATTATTATTATTATTATTATTATTATTATTATTATTATTATTATTATTATTATTATTATTACTACTATTCCTGTTACATTTAACGAATATACTTATTTATTCAAATTAACTCCAGACAAATTATAAAGACAATATAAACCCCAAATCGCGACACATTTTATCACCGCCCCAGTTTGCACGCACGCATACTACAGTTCACTTGGAAAAATACATTTATAAACTCGACGGTTTTTTGACACCTAATTCGTGCATGTCTACCACCCCCTACCTCCCTCCCGATCTAAATCAACAGACGCCCTCTCTCTCTCCCCTTCTTTTTCTTTTTCTTTTCTTTTTTCCTCTATGTGTCTCTCCCCTCATCATTATTTGTTCCTCTTTCCACCCTATATTTTTATTTTTTTATTGATTTATTTATTTATTTATTTATTTGCCCTGTCTGTTTCAGATTCTAGATCTTAGATTTTTAGATTTTTTAATTTTTAATTTTTAATTTTAATTTTTTAACGGCTTTAATTTTTGAAATGCTAAATTTATTTCCTTCTTCTTCTCTTCATCTACCCCTCCACTTCATTCTCTCCAAATATGATCTGAGGTTAAGATCGGATTCTAACTCTGCCTGATGAGATCTCAGTTTATAGTAACTGTTGATCGATAACATCGACATGCCAGTGTCGCAGATTTTGTACATGTCTGTGTAAATAAAATTATCATATATATATATATATATATATATATATATATATATATATATATATATATATATATATATATATATATATATATATATATATATATATTCCGACAACGTTCGTTGATTGCTGCTCAGATAGTATTTCTATACGTTTCTCCCTTCGTATAAATAGAGCTTACACTCCATTTTTTGACGTGTGAATGTCTCTTTGCCATTTGCTTATGACGTTCGGTGATTCTCTAACTGTTCAAACGTCTGAGATAATAATCCCCTACACTGATGAGAGTGAATGCTTGAAACGCTTGCGTATGTAAGTAAAAATAATTTAATATTATTTGCTTAAAATGTATATATATATATATATATATATATATATAGGTAGATAAAGAGATATAAGTAGGTCAATCGAAAGGACGCTACTCAATAATTCAGTGTTGTTTTATGAACCTTTTAAATACCAGTCAGTTTCTTTATGATCTCTCGACTTGTTCGGTTCAATCAGTTTTCCCAATCGATATCCCGCTATTTTGTGATGTCAGTCTGTTTACTAATCTCCGCCACATGATTGTTTTTTAACGTCTCTCTATCAACAGGACCCAGCGGGAAAACATAGTGTGTTTGTTTCTTCTTAATATTAACATAGTAGAGGCCATTCATAATGGCGGAGATATCACTCTTCTTCTTTTTCTATTTGAAAAGATTTCTGAATTTTTTCATTTAATTTATTAGTACGACTATTAGTAGAAGTGGTAGTTGAGCAGCATTAGTTGTAGTAGTAGAAGTGGCAGTATTAGTTTTATTATTATTTGTACTCACTAGGAGGTCTCACACAGATCATCGCTAGTGATTGCTGACCGACAAAAAACAGTCGTACTTCCTGTAGTTTGAGTGACAACAAGCTACGCCAGATATCAACTATTCTTCACGTATTTTCGATAACCACCACCAATTACATTGTGATATCGCAACATCCTCTTACAATTGATTTCTCGCTGGTAAGAACCATTGGTATTCTCTGGGATTTGGGTGGCAATAAGCTCCCCTAAGGTCCCAGCATTATCCGCACTATTCCCGTCATAGTCTGGTTTGTGCTGTATCTATTCGATCTTCTCATTCTCCTCGAACCTAAACAAATATTGTGTGTTGGGTCGGCCTAGGCCGGCACTATTTTTTTTAATTTTATTTTTTAATTTAATTTATTTTTTATTTATTTATTACTATTATTATTATCATTATTATTATTATTATTATTATTATTATTATTAGAATTAGCAGTAGTAGTATTAGTAGTAGTAGTAGTAGTAGTAGGTTTTGTAGTACTTACTTATTATTAGTTATCATAATCAATAACTCCCCAGTGACAATAAACAGTGTTTCCCCTGGAATATGAAGACCACAACTCTCCCCAGATATACAGAACTTTCCACCTCTTTCGAAAATGTTATTATTCTTTTAAATGGTCTTCTCTTGAATGTAAATAACAGTTAATAGTAATAAGCGATGGTTCCAATATTTATGATTATTTCTGCTCACTAGAGGTTATCACACAAGTCATCGTCAATAATCAGTTGTGTTCCCTGTGTTATATTATGGATGGGACCCCATATCTTTAGAAACGATTAAGTTAGCTAGTGTGAATTATGGTTGTGGTCAAATGAGACAATGAGTGCGGGTAGAGCTGACATGCACTGGAGGAGATTGTTATGAGTCAATTATGTTTAGTCAGACCATAACAAAGTTACAAATTCGGCCGAGACACAGGGAATCTTGGGTCAGAAAAGGGCAGATATGGTACGATTGTGAATATCGTGTCTGATTGGGCGACCGGAGGAAGTGTCGATTACGCCATTTTTTAAAATAAAAAACGAGAGTTTTTGAAAGAGTTCGTTTTAGAAGTGAAAGCGTTAACACTAAGATGTAGTCACTCGTGCATCGTCTCACCCCACAAGAGGCATGGATGAGACGAATAGATTAGACGAAGTGATGAAAACCCTCCACAACCAAAGACATCGAATAAAAGAATCGAATCTCTCTCTGAAAAAAAAACTACCTCCGAGTTGTGTCTCCTGCCTAAAAAAAAATGTGTCCACAGAACCAAGACCACCAGAATCGATCACGGCCAGAGACGTAACGAAACCGGGGCACAGATAGCGATCACGACCAGTAGACGAGAAAAGAAACTGTAAGGTAACGTTTTGTGTTAAACATTTCCGGGTGCTAATCTGATAAACTGAGAGAGTTAAAACGGAATGAAGTGTACGATGTTAAAAAGTGAAATGTTGAAAAGAGAACAATGTGTTTAAAAGGAACTGTGTTTAATGAGAACGATGTTTTAAAGAAAAATGTTGAAAAGAGGGCAATGCTTAAAAAGAGTTTAATAAGAACAATGCTAAAAGGAAAAGATGCTTAATGTAAAATGTTTAAAAGGAAAAGTGTTTGGAATAAGTTGTTTAAGATACAATGTTTGAAGAAAACAGGGTTTAAAAAAATAAGGGTAAAATCAGTAAGTAAAAATACTATGAAAATGGGCGGTCAGTTTAAAGGCTTAAAAATGCCTTAACAAAAAAGGTTTGAAAACGCTTCTAGACGGTTCGTATTGTTTTCGTATTTCGGAAAGCGTTTAAGAGAACTGTCACGGCCTATTCCGGGACGGTAATGCAACACATGGAGCTTGGGTTACAACAAGTCTCATTATTATTATTATTATTATTATTATTATTATTATTATTATTATTATTATTATTATTATTATTATTATTATTGTTGTTGTTGTTGTTGCTGTTGCTGTTGCTGTTGTTGTGGTTTTTGTTCTTGTTGTTGGTGTTTTTGTTGGTTGTGGGGTTGTTGTTAGTATTATTAGTATTAGGATCATAATCATCATAATCATCATTATCATCATCATCATCATCATCATCATCTGTTGTACTCACTAGGAGTTCTCACACAAATAATTGTCACTGATGTCTCACTGTAATAACCGGTGGTGTTTACTGGAGTCTGAGTGACAACAAGTCCCCCCCCCCCAATAATTTGAGTACTCTCCACCTCATTTCGATAACGATTGCAAATGACTTTGTGACTTTGTTTTCACACATATCATAACCAGGATAATTTCACTGAGAGTTCCATGTAGTCTAACGGACAGAACGTCTGTTAAGATCTTCAGCACTGTACTCACTCTCTCGATAATCGTTGCATATTATTTTGCGTTATCGCTACTGCCGTTTATCGTTAGTGACAAGTTTGCAAGGACTGTTGGTCTTCTCTTAAATGGTTGTGGCAATGAACTTCCCCAATGTAAAAGTACTCTTTGTACCGTTCCACTAGAGATCTTTTTTTGTGACTACCATATCTGGTCATTCAATTATTATAATAATAATTATTATTAGTATTAGTATTATTATTAGTATTTACTCACTAGGAGATCTCACACAGTTCATCTGTGATTGCTCACTGACAACCGGCGGTATTTCCTGGAGTCTGAGTGAAAACAAGTCTCCCCAGATTTCCAGTATTCTCCACTTCTTTTAGATAGCCACAGCAAAAAAACTTGCAGTATCACAACAGCCGTTTACCAGTGATGTTTCACTGGTAAGGACCATTGGTATTCTCTGGGATTTGGGTGGCAATAAGCCTCCCCAAGGTCCCAGCAGTAGCTGCACTTCCAGTGGAAGTCTGCTTTGTGGTGTCCCTCCTCGATCTTCTCATCCTCCGTGACCCTATGCAAATATTTTGTGTGGTGTCAGCTTAGGCTGGTACAATTTTTTCTTAATTAAAAAAAAAGTGTGAGGGTGCAAAGAGCTGATGGTGTTTCTTGCTATTTCTGCTCATTGGTTCATTTTTGTGTCGTGTCAGTTGAGGCCGGTGTAATTTATTGAGGGGGGAAGCTTATAAAGTGATGTTTCTTGCATTTTCTGTTTCTTTGTTTGTGTTGTGTTCTTTCTCTGATTTTTGTTCTTCCTGTAGTCGATTAAGTGTGACACTTCGTAGCTTATGCGGGTTGGTTTCCGCATTCGATGATTTTTCTAAAGATTGTAGCTGTATTATTATTAGAAGTAGTAGTAGTAGTAGTAGTAGTAGTAGTACTAGTAGTGGTGATAGTAGTATTAGGAGTTGTAGTAGTATCATTTAGTAGTAGTAGCAGTTGTTGTATTAGTATTGTTGTTGTTGTGTTTGTGCGTGTTATAGTTGATGGCGTTTTTATACATGTGTGTTTCAAAGTTAAAATTCACACTCATTCTGCAGCTTAGAAAATACATCGTCCGCCCACACGAAACCGAAAACAACTTGTAACATGCTTATATCACACTTCCAAACTACATTCATTTTGTTTATTTGCTTTTCATATATTACTTGACTATTTATAACAGCAATTCTTCTTTTCTTTTTTTAAAAAAGTGTTTTGTATTCGTTCTTTTATTATTGTTTATCATATTTTGAATTGTTCGAACACCTGTATCTACAGGTGGACTCACTCATGAGCGTAAATAATATTCTCTGTGTGTAGGGCCTACGTGCGTTCTAAGTGCGTTCTAAGTTATATTCGCTTAAGATTAATTCCTTTAAGATGTTATCGCCTTTTCAATAGTTACCGGTACACCTGTATGTATGCATCTGATTCTAGAGGCTAAACTACTAAATAGATATCTGCGACAAGTTTTGTGTAATTATTACATGTACAAACAGTCCCAAATATACCCACCGAATGTTTAATAGATTCCAGAAACCCTTTTTAATTTTTACCATATTTGGTTAATAAATTGATATGCGGGAACATTTTGGTGATTGTCTTACCAGAAGGAGGTGTGCTCCTTAATGGAGCCCGCGCTGGGAGTTTTATTAGTGGGGTTATCTGGAAGCTAATGTGTATCAAACGATTCCTAGACTATATTTTAACTGACGGAGGCCACCACATCAAAAAGCCTAGTTGTTCTAAAAGGGATATAGCAGAGTTATTGACAATTTTGTTCGTCATATCTACTTGAAGCGTAGACATTAACATTTGTCGCCGATCATTTAACGGCAAAAAAAATAAATATAGAAACGTAGAGGACATTGGTCATCCTATGGCTCTCTCTCTTTCTCTCTCTCTCTCTCTCTTTCTATATATATATATATATATATATATATATATATATATATATATTCCATGATAAATGCAGTATACTCAAATCATATGCCCTTAATAGGGTTAACAGGAACATTCATATACACTAAATGTACAAAAGCAAGGAAATTCACAGATGTTTACACTTTTATTGTCATTAATTAAGGGTATGACTACATATCAACCAAACCATTTCATTATCACATCACTACAGTATAAATCTCTATGCATGAGTGGATGAAGTGTGTGAGGTGCGCTGAAGAAAAATTCCTACCAGTAAAATACATAGCCCTGTTGTGCTCGCATACCCTTAATGACAATTAAAGTGTAAAGATTTAGGAATTTCATTGCTTTTGTACATTTAGTGTATATGAATGTTCATCTTAACCCTATTAAGGACATATGATTTGAGTATACTGGCATTTATCATGGAATGTCACTACTTTTGTAAAGGGTATGCCTCAATACAATGGACATTATAAATATATATATATATATATATATATATATATATATATATATATATATATATATATATATATATAGGTATGTAATGTAATTGCATATTACTATTCATTAAATAGCCGAAATTGAAAGAAATATAAGAGATGTATCTTCTGTTCTAACTACGCCAAAGTTATGACGTAACTGATTATCCGCTTCTCTAGTTGAGAGTGCGTGACAAAAATAGGAATACACACGTTCTCTTGTTTGTCTAAATGAGACACCGTAAACGACACCTGTTTTTGCTCATTTATTATACGATAATCAATAATAATATTTTCTAATTCAAGTCGGAGATTTCTGGGAGATTGCGGAAAACTGGAAGTCGCATAATGTTACCTGTAAAAGGTTGTCTTACTTGCTATCGATCCAGTAGATTTCGCCGACAATGGTTTGCATATTTATTTGAGATTATTCAACGTGACCTCGAGTGAACATTACATTGATCAAAGAGATATATAGTTTAAAGAGTGGTTTACTGTGTAAGACAGAGAAAAAGAGATAGTAAAATTGATACGATTGAAACGTGTTGTTTTAATAGTTAGTTCAAATCGTGTATATACTACCACCCCCACGAAGGTTTATATAGATGAGCAACCTGTTTCGCGACTGTTCTACTGGACTATCCAGCGAAAAAGAATACACCTTCCTTTATGCAGACATCAGCATTAATTGGGGAAGTGACGGTGGTTAAGTGGGTGAAGACCTGGGTGTTCCAAGTTCGAATCCAGTCGGTTCCACAGTACAACTTTCACTTAGGGAGGTTGGCAACGTTCTCGTGGTTGTTCCCGTAAGTATCCGCTGTCTTTCCAGAAAGAGTTCTAACTAGAAGAACATCGGCGAAAACGAATGCCAACACCAGAATCAGCTGATTCACACGAAAGAAATTAATTGGATCTTATTCGGTGCATTTTATTAACCATTACTTTGTTTAACCCTCCATAATATCCAATGTTGAACTGAGTTTAATGTACACACGTGTCAATACTTTCATTTATTTTAATGTTCCGGTATGTCAACTACATTTCAAATATAATCATTGTTTTCTGAGTATTTAACGAAAAACCAACTGATATCAAACACGTAATGTGATTTTTACAAGGGTTTCTCTGTCTGTCCAGTTTGTACTTCAGGCTTAATTTTCAAACTGATATTTTATCGATAAACCCAGATTTGATTAAATGATTGGTGAGGATAGAAACGTAACTCGTTTATTGGATTCATCCACGAATCTATATAAGTCTTTCTGTCAATTTACGTTGTGTAAATGGCATAGTCATATATAAACGTTTTTTTGATAAGTTCGTTATTTTTAATGTGTTCATGCATCTCTGTGACAAGTTAAATCTTTCTGGCACGCTTAAGTTTCAAACAACGCTTCTATCGTAAACGCGCAGATTAGATGGGCGTATTTCAAGACTGCCAATCATGGTTAGTTCGTGATCTAACAAGATATTAACAGTTACAACAGTGAAGCTCCTTTGCTTGTAAAACCGAAATAGTAACTATTACGTGTTAAACAACTTTAAAGCAAGCGTTGTTGCTCCTTGTAAAATCGTAGCTACCCACGTGTAGCATGAATTAACCTGTCGAACGAACTTCGTTCCTCGACGGAGCATTTCGCTTATTATCTAATAATAAGTTGTTTATGGGCTTTTGAAAACCGTGCTGAGAAAATTGAATTTTTCAATCAATTTCTCTGTAGCGAATATTTCGACAATCAAATTACGTAAAATTATCGGAAATTGGAAAACGATTTTGCATTATATTCGCCATAGACAAGTTAGTAAGTGCTGGTCTTTTTCTTTGTCTTCTCTTACTTTCTCAGAGATTGTATCGATTATGTTTTTCGTAAAGATTAGCATTGATTTCTTTTAACAATTTTCTTCCAAAAAAAAAATCGGCGAAAAGCCAAAGAACAAACAAATCCACGTTGTTAGCAATTGGCCACCTGCATTGTACACAAATGTGTCAACACATGAACGATTCAATTTACGGTTTTATGCGCGAAACGGAATTATGTTGACGCTCGTTCGCTTTATTCTTCCAGTTAAACAAGAATGTCATTAATGCGGGTATTTATTTCGAACAGATTATGTACTGCAAATTATACGGGTTGTTCTGTCCATTTTACAGCATACAAACTCTATTTCAGGTTGATTTTGATGTCTCTTTAATTTCTTTTCATGGAAACCGCTCCAGACAAGGCATAAAGCTACTCGATGTAAGGATCTAAAAAAATCAAGGTCGAAAACTAGCAAACGATAAGTGTTAGATAGATAGATTCCAACCCATAAAACAGCAATTCTCCCCTCTTTGTCAGAAACATCGGTCATAAAATGTGAGGATTAAAGAAATAAATAATGGAAGGTTGGGATTGGGAAATATATTAATTATAAGTGAATATATTATATCAATACCGACACTTAAGTTTTAACTCTTATATATGGATAATTGAATGGACAGGATCATTCTATATACACACATCTGTGTTCGATTGGAAACGGTGTAATCCGTTGCTTTTGTGCAATTTCGATTGTTATCTCGCGTGCTGACCTGGGGAGTATATTTATTATGTTTTATCATCCCGAGTTTGAATCGACGGACAATAATTAATGTGTCTTTTGATACATTTGACGTTTTGATGAATGATGTATATTAATTACTTGCGCCAAGGCGGGAGTTATGTTGTCAGACAAATATGTGTGTTTCTTTTCTGTTTTGTTAAGCATAGGGTTTGCATAACTTGACCAATTTTCACAAAATTGTTGGATTATTAATATAGAATTAGTATTAGTATAAAAACATTTAAGAATGCTTTAATTGCTATAAAAATGTATTGTTCTAACTGCTGGCTATTTAGGCACACGTTACAATATGGATGACGACAGAACTATATCGGTTTTAGCAAGCAATTAATAGTATTTATTCCGATAACAGTAAAAACATCCTAAAATGCTTTTTTATACAACTACACCATTAACTATGATTAGTATTCCGCCAGCACTCTTTGACAAATCTGCTTTTTCTCTCTCTGATAAAAGCTGAGATTTGAAGAAAATGTCCGTAGAGTTGCTCACGTGTCGTGTTGTCTCAAGGACATGTTAAGAGCCGTTCTTAGCATACATATACACACACAACCAATTTTCCTCTTCCAATATTTTGGCGAAAGTCCAAGTGCTATTTCCACATACAAGAACTTATGTAATTATGGCTCCAAAGAAGTTAATTATATTCTATCTACCGTTCTCTTTCGACCCATGAATTCACCCTGCTAAACTGTGTCCCTAATAGTATAGTTGCAACACTCTCACTAAATTCAAAAGCCCAGATAAATGTATTTAGAGATTATAATGCCCACCCATGTGACTGGCTTGTTTTCTCGTATCATACATACGCGGCTGGTAACTGGACGTATAGTTTCTACATTGCAGCCTGTCACATTACAAACCCGCTTCCCAGATCGTGAGTATCCGTAACTTATTCCTAGCATCATTGTCTGAAACGTGTGTGCCGAATGCCCATAGCTCACACCGGAACACTGTTCCCTTGTGGCAATTGTTGGTATCATACACACCTCTTGACCCCTAACCGAACAGCTGATACTTGAAACGGACAGATTGGGAATGCATCAGAGATCACATCAGGGGTGCACGTTTGAGTGAAAGGCTTTCTCTCCCTGCTCATCAGTGCACAAGTAAGGTCACTTAATGATTATAAGTAGAGATTGAAGCACATCTCCCCAGGCGGATATTCGATGGCAAGCCCCCCTTATACACAGTTGTTTACTTCGGACAGTACAGCCGCTGTTTCTGAGATACAGCACGCATTTCGCGAATTAATCAACTACCAATAAACGTAATATTATAGCATAAGGAAATCACTGTAAGATTGTTATAGAAGTTGCCAAGAGAATATATACCAAGATGACTAGAACACGCATTGTGTCACAGAAATATGACATTCTCGATTTCTAGAAAATCTTCAATAATGTGGTGAATAGTCGAGAAAAAACAATTACCCCACCTATCCAACCACAATGATGCCCTTTTTTACGGCAACTTATAAGGCTGAAATACTAGACAAGCGGTTCGCCTTGAACTCAAAAGTGGGTTCCCTAAATCACTTTAGTCCACATTTACCATTGCGGCTTAAATCTACACATACGGATCTGATCATCGCCCCTTCTCATATTCCAAAGCATTTTATTGTGATCGTATCCCTGTTATAGTAATAAATAAATGCTCTGCACAGCTCGCTCCTGCCCTTTCCAACCTCTACAGCTAATGTTGTGCCAAGTCTTGATTTCCTGATAGCTGGAAAATTGCCTTAGTAGTACCAATTTTCACGAATTCTATTTAGGGAACTGACCCTAAAAATAATCGCCCCACCCGTCTACTACCGTTTTTCGCGAAAACCTGTAATCTTAAAGCAATCTAGTGTTGTTCGTACCTCTCATGCGTGAACTTTGTTTGGCCATGATCAGTATAGATTTAGCGAAGTCGGTTCGACTTCTGATATTATAACAGTCATTTCTGAACGTAAATTCGACAAGACAGGTGAAGCTAAGACGGTAGCACTTGCGATCTCAAAAGAATAAGACAAGTTATGGCCTAAATGACTTTTCATGAAAATTATTTAATATGGTATTACTAGACAAATGTTTAAAATTATTAGATCCTTCGGAACCAAAAGAATGATTGAGGTTTGGCTCGATGATCGTCCATCCAAACAATTTGACATTAAAGCGGGTGTTCTCCAGGGGTCGATTTTTGGACTTTTATATTTTCTGATTGATGACCTCTCTATAAAATTGTATCCGAGATTGGTATATTTGCTGATGACACTACTATGATACTTGGACTATGGGGAGGGGGGGGGGAAGAATCCCCAGACGGTGATGAAAATTATTCACGGGTTGGAAGAAGCTGTCGAAGGAAAGATCGGTAAATTAACACTGGGATAAATTGTTTACCAACTCACACAAAGACTATCAAGAATAGAATGGGTGGAAGTGGCTGAAGAGGACACAAAGGCAAGATATGGGATTTCCGATATGACTAAAGATGTTTGGGGTTATAGAAAGCAGCGGTGAACAGATCGCAGGCAGAGTTCGGTAAAGATTTAGCAAGTGATGAGATGAGCTGACGAGCGACGACATTGATAGTGTCGACCGACAATGTAATCTCAGTTAACGAAAATGTTTAGGGGTCATTTTCCTGTATCACAGACAATCAGAGTAACACTGTTTGAAACACGATGTATCTGAGTTTGTGTTTATCTTGTGAGTTTATTTTGTTTTATTGTATATCCTTGTAAACCAGTTCTTGTGCACTCGATAATTTATAAGTGGAATAGACGACATGGCAAGGAAGAGAATAAGAACGACGATAAAGGAGAAGAAAACCACGGATTTAAACACGAATTTAATTAATGTTGTTCCTTTTAACCTCTTTAATCCTTGAACCCATTTTCTCTCCCTAATGCCTTTAGAAGACACATCATTAAACCCCAAAACAGTAACGGCTAAATATAAGATACTCATAATATTGGCTCACGGGATTTATATAGAAATACCTTTAACTTTTTAATTGTTTAATATCTCTTAATATCTTCTCAGGTTTAAATCTCAACTGTTACTTTTCACCCTCCCCCTCTTGTCAAACCTTATTAAACCTTCCTTACACGAAATTTAAACAAACATACATAACACCCTAAGCAAATAACGCGCCCAAACGAGAGTGACACATTACTTCACATTTCCAAAAATATGACAACATAAGCTGAAGAGAACCGGATGGCTTTGTTTTTCTGTGCTTGAAACCGACGGTACGAATGTTGTACTAATCTTTCTGTACCAAAATAAATAAATATTACGCTCTTAATTTTTAACTTTTAACTTTAATTCTCAATTAATCGAGCACTCTGCTGGGATTTTACTGCTATATTACAAAGAAGTGATATATATATATATATATATATATATATATATATATATATATATATATATATATTTGAACGAATTCAACAATGTATAGTGAAAGGCATTTTGCATTAACACTATTTGGAACTATGTTTACTTTTCACTAATTCGCTGGCCCCGTACGGGGAGGGACACATATTTCTTTTTAATATTATTTTTCACCGACACGTGTTTCGTCATCTCACCACTCATCAGCGTGCTGATATTAACGCGATTCGCAACTAGGACCCTATAGACTGAGTTTGACGCGCTCACACTAAGCCAACCATTGCTAGTGGATGGAATGTATCGCTTTTATATATGTAATTAATTTGTATATTTTCATTTGTAAAAGTTTAAACGAATCTAACTATTTATACAGAAAAGAATTCACAAATGCTAGGTGCGAATAAGTTCCCCTTCTTCAATATCATGCCTACAATTTTCTTTTCTTTTTCATATTTTCCTGTTTTATTTTTCTCTTTCTGATTTAATTCATGAAATTATCGGATTCAGACGTTATTTGATACGAATGCAAATATTGGCTCGAGCACTGGCGAAGCGTATTTTTAGGTTGTTTTTTTTTACGGTGTGTGTCCAAGGGAATGGTAGACTGAGTTAAAAAATTGGAAGACAAATATCCTGTTGTCTATACATGTAAAAAGTAATTACTTGTGAAAACATATTTTCATGTCTAAATATGATAACATTTTATAAGAATTGGAAACGTTTGGTATAAAACCTCTCTTTCAATTTTAAGCAAGATTGCGTAATATGAAAGGAGTGACGTTATTTATCGTAAACAATCATACGATACCACAAAATAGTGAGTAATCCATTGACGGGAAAAGCTAAACTTGCAAACCGTACTTACATGACACCATTTATTTCCATTATGTTTACGTGTTTCTTGTAATCATGTTTTTTTTTTGTACTCCGAGTTTGTATTACGCATTCAGTTATATTCTGTGTCAAGCCTTATAGGAGGTTTAACTATTGAGGTAAGCTGGTGTTGCTCTGGCATAATAAATTCAAACTTAAAATTCATATTCCTTTCGGCTTTCTTTGTATTTCGCATTCTGTGTTTGCTTCAACCTACTTATATGTGGTAAGAGTTACATTCAACATTTTAAATCTAACCTTATTGTGAATGATTTGCGTTGAGAATATGTCGTTAAAGTTTTTAATTAAACAGGATTTGGGGCACTAAACATTTGGCTAATACAGTAGATCAACATATATGTATTAGTGTCCTAACACTTACGTATATTTATGAAGTATTTTTTTATAACAGGATGGTTCTATTTAAAATCGAATTCAAGGTAAACACAACCTATAACGTTCTACAAAACTAAATTGTTGGTGTATAATGGAGGAGAAAACGCCTGGGAGTCGAGACAATTATAGTGATTACGCGATGTTCAAAGTACTGCCTGACGTTTATTTCCGCGCTTCAAGATTTGATTTTAGGCTGGAGGAGGGAGGGGGGGTTGAAATACCAGTTCAGTTTTATGAAGAGCAAATACATCAGCTTTTTTTTACGAATGACAATATATTTTGGTCGATTAGACGAATCGCAATCAGAAGACGGTGGCAAATTACCTTCATCAATGGAGAAGATAAAAAAGATTTTATTAATGGTCACTAAATTCATTGAATGCTGAACACATTTTTGAAACCTATAATGACGACATATCTGTCTGTGACACCACTGTGAACAGAACTGATGATCAAAACCGGGCTGAGTATCTTGCCTCACAGAATCACTTTCACTTAAGATGTTAGCAACCTTCACGTGGCCCCTCCTGTAAGTACCAGATGTATTTCTAAAAAAGGTATTCAAACTAGAAAGATAGTAAGGCAACTAATTCCAACAAGAGAATTATCTGATTCATAGGAAATGAATGACTAAATGAAGCTCGCCTCGAAATGAGAAAAAAGGTAAGTTGTTACATTAAGGGAAGTATATGGCGCTCTCCCTTTCTTTGACAAGCTCCTAGGACTAGCACTCACCTCAAACCTGAAATAGAAGACGTATATAAAATAGTTTTGCTAAAGTAGCTGGAACAATCGGTAGAGCAATGTTGTTTTCCTCCAAAAACCTGATTTCTAGTTCAATAATCTACCTGTATAAGTGTTAGATGCAGAGTAGAAAATCGAATTAGGAGAGAAGGGCAAACCCTTCAGTTTTCTTCAGCACTTTTCTCACAGAACAGACGTTGCTAGTCTCTCTACAATACTTATGCTAAGTGGTCGATTAAACTCACATCTTTAAGTCGTCTTTGTAATCCATGGAAAGTAAGACCTCATCTTCTATATGAATTACTGTTGCCACATCTGGTATATGTCAGTCTGAAGCCGAGGCTATACTATGAATTATACAATTGCCTAACTATAGTACACTCTTGTAATGCTTAATTATGTGTACTATGGTATTTCAGGGTGTAAGATTGTGTCTCGTCTGTTTTCATGAAACATTCCTTCTAGGGAGTGGTAACTTGATTTGGGGGAGCTGTGTAGAAACTGTTCCATGGTCATACTACCATCTCATATGGATTAACTTCTGCATTCTATTTGAGACTAGTGATATACTACAAAAATATGCAACCACTATGGTCATATTTTTTATAGTCTTGATATTTTAATATTACGGAGCAAAGTTAACAATATATAATAAATCATGAATGTCCTAACATTACACCAGGTTTCAATTCCCCAAAACACAGTGTGATTTAGATCTTATCTCTGTGTATATGTGTCCATATAGAAGATTGGAATAAGTTGCAATGCGATGATGCATATTAACATAAGTATTTATTTATTCATTGGTTTTACTGTGTAGCATCTGGGTAATGGAGTTTCTGGCTTGACGTTGACGATATTGCTCATGCATAATTCGCTATTAGGTGTCCCTGTGGAAGGCCAATGACCTTTTAAATGGATAACTTTACCGTTAAAACCTGAAGCAGAGTGAAACAAGCTTACTAATCCGAAATATAACACACTACAGAATAATTCACATAATTGTGAATGATTAAACATATAACATATTAATGAATTATAAAATAGTGCGCAAATATATATATATATATATATATATATATATTTATATATATATATATATATATATTTATATATATATATATGTATATATATATATATATATATATATATATATATGTATATATCATATCAGTTAAAAATCATGTTTATACTGGAAATATAGTGTTCAATAATAATTACAATACTACTTATGATTATAAAT
The DNA here is from genome assembly GCA_963556195.1 of Sepiola atlantica. Lineage (NCBI taxonomy): Eukaryota > Metazoa > Mollusca > Cephalopoda > Sepiida > Sepiolidae > Sepiola > Sepiola atlantica. The sequence goes on from OY744529.1 coordinate 116,652,217, forward strand.
ATAATAATGCTGGTAGTATTAGTAAATTACTTCACTAAAAGAAAACTTGAAAAGTGCAGAAGGTAATACTAGGCAGTTAAAAGGCACGAAATATATATATATATATATATATATATATATATATATATATATATATATATATATATATATATATATATGTGTGTGTCTGTGTGTGTGTGTGTGCACTATAAATATTTTTTTTATTAAATGTTAAAGTGTTTTGATCTACAGACTATATCGTTTCGGACTTTTTTACACGCATCACTGCAGGAATGGTGGTTGCAGGCAGTCGCATGTGATCGATCGCAGTTCGTAGATTAAGGCTATTATTACGAGACAAACGCTCAGCACCACACGGCTTCATCAGCGCAGACAGTGATTGACATTAAGATACACTTACAAGTGGTGACAGGGTAAACCGTTATTGTTGTCCACAGTGTTAAACGTTCGCTCTGAACTTGTTTTGTCGCAAATGACAACACACTTTTATCAATTTCACGGTGCTCTCGTTTCAAGACTATGACGTGTTTAAATGGAATGTTAACTATAAATATTTTCAAGTAAATATTAAATTGTTCTTTTTGTTAAGCAGACGATATTTTTGCGGGCTTCTTACCCTTATAAGTGCAAAAGTTGTGGCTGTAGGCAGTCTCACACACACATATATATATATATATATATATATATATATATATATATATATATATATATATATATATATATAGTCTAAAGAAGCTTTAAGTCATTTTAACAACACCAAAAAAGTAAAAAAGTAAAATGCAGTTTAAATTCCCAGAGAAACTAGCTAAATCCAAGATATTGCAGACTTAACATTCGTTGGAAAATTCATAAGTAAATTAAAAAAATATGAGTAAATAAAAAAAGTATCTAACAGTGAAACAATCAGGAGACCTTAAGCGTCTAATATTAACACGGGGATCATCAGCTGTTTACTATGTAACTGTTTCTGAGATTTAAAAACAGGACAGTTATAATATTCATGGCTCTCCAATGGTACAGATTAAACTACCATTTCCCCTATAATCAAGTGTCGAAATAATTCAACTTGATATTTTACTAATATATACATAAATAAATAATAATAATAAAATAATAATAATAATATTCAGACTACCGTATTCTATGGTAATTTGCATATCAAATAACATTAATTATAACAATGAAAAAAATAAAAAATAAAAAATAAATATAATAATAATAATACTATCTAAACACTAAACCCAAGAACCATTCTGCAATATGGTAGCTAGCAATAAAATTATATGAGAATTAAAGTTGCATTTAATATTTATATATATATATATATATATATATATATACATATGTATCAGATCTTATAACATGAACCTATTATAATAGCTCAATAGTCTAGGCGAGAGCTCTAGTAGAGAATGTTTTAATGTTATGCAAAATAACATCAAATCTAGGGAAGAGCAGATTCACACAAGTTTACTAAAAAAATAGTTTTGTTTATAACAAGCATACAATTGATTTAGCCAGCCACTAAGATATTTATAATAGTTTTCAATATATTTTGGCGAGACACACCGTCTGTTAAAAAACGAATCCATGAACACAATCGTACTATAAAAAACTGTGACACCTCAGACGCGTTATGCACCCACATAATTTCTTTTGGTAATCACTTAAATACACAGAGGGTGATTTACATAAAACATATACACGACACTAAACTCCGTCGGCTCATAGTATCGTGTTTAATCTTACGTCATAATAATACAATTATTACAAGGCCGGGATTCTATAATATTGCTACATCTTCTGTCAGATCGATTCTAATCGAAATGGATAACTTTTAGTCCTTTTTCCTCTTCCACCTCCTTTTTTGTGTAATTCCTTGTTGTCATATATTTTAAATTACTACTAATCTTTTTCAGGACTGTATTAACTTACAGCGTTTCCAATGGGCGTTTATATGCTAACTGCTGATTTTTAAAATTTATATTTTTCTTCTCCTTCTTATTTTTTCTTTTTTCTTTTTTAACATGCCTTTCTTTCTTTCTTTCTCCCTTTCTACTGTTTATTACACGTGACATGTTTTATATCCAAATTGCGTTCTTTGTATAAATTTGAAAACATTTATGTTTTAATTAAAGTTATGCTACCGATTGATGATGATTGTATTTTAACAATCGAAATATTTTTGTAGAACTTTGTAATATGTGTTTTTGAGTTTATTTTTGCTAGTTGTTGATTTGCTTATCTTTTATTCCATTTATATTTTTACATATATATATATATATATATATATATATAAATACATATATGTATATATATATTTATATAAATGCATATATATATATATATATAGTAATGTATATGTGTAAGTATTTGTGTGTATAAAATTGAAAGAAGGTGGGCTGCCTCTACCGCGCTAGAAACATTCTCACACCTTCTCCTTTCTATATTTCTACAAAGCCACCATTCACGTATGCATAGAGCTTTGATGTGGCATCTTACCAGGGGCACACACCGCTACCCTCTTTCTATTAGACAATAGATTATCCCATCTAAAGTCCCGCACTGTGAACCAAGCTCAAACTTCTGTCGCATCGCTGAAATGTGGCATTCCTGTGCTTGTTTTACAAGTTCTTGAAAGGAGTGTTCTCTGATAAAATAACGACACTAGTGACCCTCCGCACTCGATGTCAATACAACAAGCAGCAAAATCCTACCTCATTTACTGTACAGAGTTCATAAATATGTCTACTCTCATATTATATTTTCCCTGTCTGTCTAAACATGCAGAAATTGAAATGTCATATAAACAAACATTCATTGCTAAACTTCGTAGGTAGGATACCATAGTCACAGTAAGTTCTCACGTCACAGTGGCAATGTGTCTTATTTGGAGAATATATATACGTATTTTTGGACAGCATCCACCCTGACTCTACGCTCTCATCTCAACATAAGACTCTTTGCCTATTAGTATATATTTTGTCTTATTTTATGTAAAATTTTCAAAATTAAATGTTGCCGATAATATTTACAATTACATTGTCGATTATTCCGTATCCTCTAATGAAAAGAGGTTTCTTTGAAAATCTATGGATTAAGGATATGAAGCTCTTTGATCTGAACTTTTGATGGTCTAATAAATATTGTATATTTACATTTTTGTAATTCTCATCTTTCATCTCTAGCATATATATATATATATATATATATATATATATATATATATATATGTAAGTATATATATGTATACATATATATATATATAGACTAAGTAAGGAGTGGTTCAACCGATTTAAAAAATGGCCGCACATCAGCAGAGATTTACCAGTGTTCTTACAGGCCCCAATCTGATCGGTGTGCAGCTGTTGTTTAGAGGGTGCAACATTTAGTAATTGAAGATCGGCGTTCAACCGTGCGATAGATGGCCCAAGAGGTGAAGGTAAGCACATGCAATTTTGCGGTCTGATTTAACATGCACAGAGTTGTTGCAAAATTTGTGCCCGAGTTTTTTGTCGCAAAAACGAAAGGGCCACCGTTTTCAAATTGCGCATGACCTTTATGGAAACCGCCAACACTGATCCTGGGTTTCTGAACACAGTGATCACTGGAGATGAGTGATGAGTGTACAGGTTCGACCCAGAAACAAAAAGACAGTCGTCACAATGGAAGCACTCCAAGTCTCCAAGGCCAAAAAAGAGCGTGACGTGTGCTAAGAAAAATCGATGTTATGTTGACTGTCTTTTTTGATATTCGTGGAATTGTACATCACGAATACGCACCGGAAGGACAAACAGTGACAAAGGATTACTATCAAGATGTTCTCCTATGTCTCTGTGACGCAGTTCGGCACAAAAGACGAGATATGTGGACGGCGAGGAACTGGTAAGTGCATCACGACAACGAACCGGCTGATTCATCACAATTGATCCAACATTTCTTGGCCAAACATAGAAGTCAAGTTGTTCGCCAACCTCCCTAATCTTTAGACATGGCTGCTTGCGACTTCTGTTTTTTTTTCTCGAAAATTGCAAACGCCACTGAAAGGTTCAAGTTTTGAGACAAGAGCAGAGATACACCTATTCCAAAATACTTCCAGAAGTGTTTCCGGCAGAGAATGGATCATTGGGTTAAGTGTGTGCGAGCACAATGGGCCTATTTTGAAGGGATTTGAAATATTTTTCTGGCTTAAGGTCGGATACTTTTTAGACAGACCTAGTATAAACGTGTTTGTGTAACTTGATTAACATAAGTATATTTTCACACCACTACTACTACTACTACTGTATCTATCTAAATGTGTTTTCGAGTAAGGAATACATGTTGTTTTTATTATTTCACATGACTAAACAGAGCGGGGCATGCTCATCAATCTCCGTCATAAAATGAACATATACATTTCTACTAGTCTGAACCTGATTTCTATGGAATGAATCACCGGGGTGTGCCATGTAAATTCAATGCTAGGTTGAATTCGATACTCAAATGTGGCATTTTGATTTACGTATAGTCGCTTATGGCTAAGCAAAAAAGCTTAAGACAACACTATACAAACACATAGTTTCACATCAGATTGTCACATGTCCATCTTTCCAGAAGTGGATCAAGGTTATTTAAATGTTTTGACGTAGTCATATTTTCATTAGATATTTTGTTGTTTTAAAAAATCCTTAAATATATGTTTGCTTTCTATATGTACATAGATTCACCCATGTACTCATGTCGTTGTTGTATGTTGATTTTTAACACTATCTTTAAGAGAATCTTTACTCCCCGTCGGCGGGGCCACTAGCTTGCCTACATACAGATGAGTAAAAAAACGAAAAGTTGTAAGCCGTGGATGGCTGCCTGTTATGCGACAGGGCCGGATCCTGGTGACTGACCATTTTTTTCTACTTCGGCCCTTTACCTCTGCTATACAGCAGATCGGAGAGGCTTGCTCCGATCGGCTGGTCACGTCATGTCCTAAAATCTATAAGTTCATACTTGACCATATTATTAAATCTGATGCTTTACAAATATCAAAACCTTATTTATTTCCTTTAATTTTCTTCTAAAATTGATACTGAAGGCGGTGGCTGAGGTTCAATCGTGCTGAGAAGAAAACTAAATACCAATGCCAAGAGGTTATTACTTCAAAAAGTAATGTTTTCACAAAGTTGTGTTTTTTCTGGAAACTATGTGTTTCGTATTTTCAGAGAGTGATGCCCCTGCCCTCTCTTCAAAACTCTTATTTCTAAGAGTAATATTTTCTGGGAGAAATGTTTCTACTGTAACTCTGACATTTCCTTCGAATTATTCTGTATTCTGAGAACAGTGCGATGTATTTCGAGAGCAATGCACTGTATTCTGAGAACACTGTATTCTGAGACCATTATATGCTAAGAGAACTGTATTCAATGAATATAAAGTAATTATTCTATGTCCAGAATTATATTTAGCGTCAACTTTTGCCATTTAATAATCCCTAAAGTGTTTATATGCTGTAAAACCAACCATGGTAAAACTTTGAGAGAGTCTTCTCTCTGGTCTGTACTTACGATATAGTGTTGTTTAAGCTCACTATTGACCCTAACAACATCAACCTAACTTGTGACACGATACTATTTGATTTATTATGAAATAAATAATGGAAATAAATTTTAAATAAACACAGACGATTTAATTTTACAGTATTTGAGCGACAAAAATAATTAAGTTTGAAGTAACCAGAGTTGAAAACTTCATTATAAAACGGTAAATGTATGTTCATCTATAGGATGACAGTTGATAAATAGTAATGAAACTAAACTGTGTTTACAATTTGAAAAGTTATCTGTGTAAAACTGAATTGACGACTTGAGTAAATAATGTGTTTTGACTTATCAAAAAGTAATATTCAGAAAGTCGAGTTATGTTTGCAAATTAAAAAGGTCACGATCGTAGATTGCCATATTTAATAGACATAGCTACTCGTTAACGAATAATAATAAGTACTATTCTTTAAATTAGACCCAATCTACTTATTCTGGCTATGATGTAACCTACACACCAACTTTTTGTCCGTTACATAGAGGTTGGTGATATATCCTGCCCCAACACTACTCAATACCTTAGATAGAGCATGTGTGATAAATAATAGAATATCACAATTGGTAAGTGGGATATGGTGAATTTGAAAGTGCTCAATACCTTGATATAACATGTATGGCCAATAATAAATCATTACACTTGGTAAGTAATAGATGTCAACCCCAATAGTGCTCAACCCCATTAATGGAGCGCGTGTTTGTAAAATACAGTATTGCATTTTGTAAGTGCTAGATGAAGTTATGTGAAAATGCTAACTGCATTAAATAGAGCAGGTATTGCTAATAATACAGTACTCTACTTAAAAAGAGGTATATGCCAAATACAAACGTGTGAAATACCCTACACAAGACAAGTGTGCTTACTTATATACTATTAAACTTATTAAGATGGGCAGGTGTGTGTAAGAATGAATTATATTTGTAATGATTACATTGGTAAGTTGTTTATGATTGATCCGAAAATGCTCATCATCCTACATACAGCTGATGTCATTAGTAATACAGTAATGTACGTTTTAAAGCGGCAATCCGAAAGAGCTGAATACCCTAGATGAAGAAAGTGGGTAGAACTAGAAAATTTAAATAAACATGTTTTTTTTAGGATATTTCTTAAGAGGGATCAAACATACACGAAACACAGCGTTTTCCAGGAATAAAAAAAAACAGTGATGTGTTTCCACAGATTGTCGTAGTACAAAGGTTTGGGCGTGAAAATTCGGTGAAAATTTCCGGTCCAGTCACACACCGACGAGTGAATATATTTTCTGAGGATGGGGGATTCTACCGAAAATTTAAATGAAAACACAAAAATAAGAAAGAAGACATACCATCCTACCATCACTGTCCGAACTTAACACTGGTAAATACAATAACATTATTTGAAAATTATTGAATTCTCTTTATTGTCACTATTTGATTGTTTACTATTTCACGTACCGCCGGTGTAACCTGATCAACGGATTGTCTCCGCCTTCTGAGAATACTGACTATATATATATATATATAGTCCTTAATAATCGGGACTCATCAGCATAGATATATGACTATTCATTACCGGTCATGCGATTCGAAACCCCGGATTACGAGTATTTTGCAACTAACATCCGACGCCTTAATCACTCGGCCAATTTTGAACATCGAATAAACGGTGATAATTTTAACACTTTATACGGCGGCTTGACGTCTAGAGCATTCGAGTTTTTTTTAATGAAAGGAACGATACATCTATAGCTTGCGAGGTCATGCTGTGTTAATACTACACTTACAGTGCTCTACTAGACAGGTTTTTCTAATTCGATGGTGAAGGAACTGATGTGTCAAATTTCATTGTGTTTGTCGAATATTTGTGGTGGTGGGTATATGACGAGGGTTTTCATCGATAAAACTAAAGTAGTTAGAGTTAAAGAATAAAATAGATGTTAAAGTGGCTTCCTCTAAAAATCACAGGATGAGACAGGGAAAGACTCTGCTAAGAGAGAGGATCCTATGTTCTTAATCAGTGTTTCCATTTTGTCTTCCGCCCCCACATATATATATATATATATATATATATATATATATATATATATGGGAAGAGAAGGATGAAGGTAATCCGACGTGATGGTAAAATGAAAAAGGAAAACCAAAACTGGATGTTTTTTATGTGTACATCAACGTTTCGTCTTTATTTATAAGACTTCATCAGGATGATGATATAGGGAAAAGATATCATGCAAGCATAGATACATGTAGGGTGGACATGTTGGGAAGAAAAATAAAATAAAATGAAAAATAATGGCAGCGTCTTGCTGGACGTCCGTACTTGTTAGAGAATGAAAATGAGTGGGAGAAAAAAGGGGAAGGGTGGAGGGAGCAAGGACTACTGTGGCTGGCGATGAGAGAAAGAGGTGGGGGATGAGCAGGGGTAAAATGGATGGCAGAGAGAGATTGGAGGAAGAGGGGGAGGGGGTGTTTGACCAGATGGCTGTGGTCGAGATTGAAGGGGAAGAGTGAGTTGGAATGTTTGTGTGTGGGGGGTGTATGCAGGGAAAATGGGGATGGGTAGAGAGGGAGGGGGGGGGCTGTGATTTTGGTGGATGGGCGAAAGTTATGGTCTTAGAGAGCGTTTGGAGAAAATGAGGGAATTTAAGAAGAGGTATGGGAGAAACTAGATGAGAGGGGGAAGAGGGAGGATTTGTCGTGATAGGGTGTGAAATATTTGAAATATTTGGAAAATGATAGCAATGAGTGAGGGATTGGAGTGGGTGGGGGAGAGGGGTGATTGAAAGGGTGGGTGAGGAATATTTGAAATATTTGGAACATGAGAAAGTTTATTTGGACTGTAGTATTAAAAATGTGAGGGAAAAAAGTGAGGAAAAATAAGAGAACATTCAGGGAGAAGAAGGAAGGGTGTGGGTGAATGGAAGAGTGTCATAAGGTTAGAGATGAAAATAAAAGTTAGCCATGATCAGGCAAAAGATTTTGTTCTGTGAGGATGATCTTGCTTATTAAGGGTGATAGGTTAAAGAAACCATTTCGCTGCTTGATGGTAGTGGAGGATGTGATGAGGGCAGTTTCCAATAATCTTCGCCGAGATTTGTTGTGGATGTGTTTAGTGATTTTGGCTTGTTCAAATTTGAATACATGACCATATTCTAGAGCATGGGAGAAAAGTGCACTAAGAGGGTTGTTGTTTTTTATGTCCCTTTTATGTTCATTTAATCGTTTCTTTAATTCACGTTTTGTTTCTCCCACGTAGAATTGATGGCAATCATTGCAAGGGACAGTGTATAAGCCGGCATGGGATGTGGGTGTTTTTTGGAAATGTCTGGATGTGTTTAAAGTTTGTTTTATGGATTGAGAAGTGGTTTGTACTATTGGAATGCGTAGTTTGTTGAGCGTGTTGCATATGGATGTGTTATTGGAATGCGTGGGTAGGAGAAGGGGTCTGTCTATGAGAGAGGTGTTAGGGGTTTGATTTTTTTGTGTTGTGTTTCTGGAGAATATTTGGAAGGCTTTTTTCTTGGCATTTAGTATGAAATGTGTGGGGTATTGCAATGTTTTTAGGGAATTAAAAATGTATTTTATTTCTTCATCTATGTGTGGGGGGCTACATATTCTAAGGACGCGTAGGAAGAAGCCTAGAATTATACCTGTTTTGATCTTGCTATGATGGTGGGAGTAGAAATGTATGTAGTCATTTTTGTGAGTGTTTTTGCGGTGTACCTTAAATTCTAGTTTATTGTTGGACTTAATTATAAGAGTATCAAGGAAGGGAATAGAGCCGTTTATTTCAGTCTCATGGGTGAATTTTATGGAGGGTTCTACTGTGTTGAGTTTATCCTTAACATGAATGATTTGTGTGTCTGTGGGGAGGAAAATTAAAATATCATCTATGTATCTAAAGTATTCGATGTTAGGAGGTAGTCTATATTTGAAAGGACCGGATTCTAAGAATTCTAAAAAGAGGCAGGCCAATACACCGCTAAGGGGGTTGCCCAGCAAGACGCTGCCATTATTTTTCATTTTATTTTATTTTTCTTCCCAACATGTCCACCCTACATGTATCTATGCTTGCATGATATCTTTTCCCTATATCATCATCCCGATGAAGTCTTATAAATAAAGACGAAACGTTGATGTACACATAAAAAACATCCAGTTTTGGTTTTCCTTTTTCATTTTACCATATATATATATATATATAAATATACATATATATATATATAAATATATATATATATATATATATATATATATAAATATACATATATATATATATAAATATATATATATATATATATATAAATATACATATATATAAATATACATATATATATATAAACATATATATATATAAATATACATATATGCATATATACATATATATATATATATATAAATATACATATATATATATATATATATATATATATAAATATACATATATAAATATATAAATATACATATATATATATATAGAGAGAGAGAGAAATATATTCATGAATATCGACATATATATATATATAAATATATTAATATATATATATATGTATATATATATATATAAATATATATGAATATATACACATATATAAATATATTAATATATATATATATATGTATATATATATATATATATTCATATATATAAATATATATATATGAATATATACATATATATAAATATATAAATATATATATATATTTATATATATATATAAATATATGTATGAATATATACACATATATATATGTATATATATATATATATATATATATATACATACATATATTCATATATATGTATATATATATATATATTATATATACATGTTTCATCTATTTAAAGATACATTGGGTTTTTAATTAAGTATTGCTCATGTTGTTCTACAGAAGATTGTTTATGTATACATACTTTATTCAAAATAAGACTTAAAGTGATTCAGCTCTAAATAATGTACGTGGCTAACATAGGATTTAAATAATTCATTCCAGAAAACGAACAATTTAATTGGGATAGGAGCCGATTATTCTATATAAATATCAGTGTCTCGTTTTAATCTGATTGTTTACATTTACTGTTATTGTTTTATGTAATATATAATGATCACTGGTATTATATATATTCCAATGTGGAGGAAATTTAATGTGCATGAACATAGTCGAATTTCATTATTTTGAAAATAAAACAACAAAAAGTATAGTTTGTATGGTTTTAAACTGGCTATATACATGAATACACATAAGTGTGGTAGGTCGATTGGTAAAACAAACGAATTTGATATTACTAAGTAATTCAAAATGTCTACTTTGTGCTTTCTGCCTTTGTTTTAAAAGAAAGAAAAATTACTCCATGAATATTTAAGAAACAATTAAATTTTTTTGTAACTTACAAAGATTATAATTTTTTTTCTTTTCTATCATCATCATAATCATGTTGACGCTTTTGCCTTTTGGCTCGAAGATACATGTAGTATCTGTTCTGAATCTGAAGTTAGTTTTCATGTCCTGAATCACTGAATGTGAAACCCTTCTAGAATAATACACGCATGCTTTTAGTAATTAACACAAACTCTTTTGTAATCATTGCGTTTAATGCCAACTATATTTTTCAAAAGTAAGTATTTTAAAGTTATCCAGGTTGTTGCGATGTTGCGAGCGAAAACTTGACGGAAAAAACAACAA
>OY744529.1:116668453-116795953 GCA_963556195.1 Sepiola atlantica
AGAATAGATGCATTATAACTACGAAGGAAATATGCATTATAACTACGAAGGAAGGATGCATCATAACTACGAAGGAAAGATGCATTATAAATACAGAGGAAAGGTGCATTATAACTACGAAGGAAAGCTGCATTATAACTACGAAGGAAAGATGCATCATAACTACGAAGGAAAGATGCATTATAACTACGAAGGAAAGGTGCATCATAACTACGAAGGAAAGGTGCATTATAACTACGAAGGAAGGATGCATCATAACTACGAAGGAAAGGTGCATTATAACTACAAAGGAAGGATGCATCATAACTACGAAGAAAAGATGCATTATAACTACGAAGGAAAGGTGCATTATAACTACGAAGGAAAAACGCATCATAACTACGATGGAAAGCTGCATCATAACTACGAAGAAAAGATGCATTATAACTACGAAGGAAAGATGCATTATAACTACGAAGGAAGGATGCATCATAACTACGAAGGAAAGATGCATTATAACTACGAAGGCAAGGTGCATTATAACTACGAAGGAAAGATGCATTATAACTACGAAGGAAAGATGCATTATAACTACAAAGGAAAGATGCATTATAACTACGAAGGAAAGGTGCATCATAACTACGAAGGAAAGATGCATCATAACTACGAAGGAAGGATGCATTATAACTACGAAGGAAATATGCATAATAACTACGAAGGAAAGATGCATCATAACTACGAAGGAAGGATGCATCATAACTACGGAGGAAAGGTGCATTATAACTACGAAGGAAAGATGCATCATAACTACGAAGGAAATATGCATTATAACTACGAAGGAAAGGCGCATTATAACTACGAAGGAAAGGTGCATTATAACTACGAAGGAAAAATGCATCATAACTACGAAGGAAAGCTGCATCATAACTACGAAGAAAAGATGCATTATAACTACGAAGGAAATATGCATTATAACTACGAAGGAAGGATGCATCATAACTACGAAGGAAAGATGCATTATAACTACGAAGGAAAGGTGCATTATAACTACGAAGGAAAGATGCATTATAACTACGAAGGAAAGATGCATTATAACTACAAAGGAAAGATGCATTATAACTACGAAGGAAAGGTGCATCATAACTACGAAGGAAAGATGCATCATAACTACGAAGGAAAGATGCATTATAACTACGAAGGAAATATGCATTATAACTACGGAGGAAAGATGCATCATAACTACGAAGGAAGGATGCATCATAACTACGAAGGAAAGGTGCATTATAACTACGAGAGAAAGATGCATCATAACTACGAAGGAAAGATGCATCATAACTACGAAGGAAAGATGCATCATAACTACGAAGGAAAGATGCATCATAACTACGAAGGAAAGATGCATTATAACTACGAAGGAAATATGCATTATAACTACGAAGGAAAGATGCATCATAACTACGAAGGAAAGATGCATCATAACTACCAAGGAAAGACGCATTATAACTACGAAGGAAATATGCATCATAACTACGAAGGAAAGATGCATCATAACTACGAAGGAAGATGCATCATAACTACGAAGGAAAGATGCATTATAACTACGAAGGAAATATGCATTATAACTACGAAGGAAAGATGCATCATAACTACGAAGGAAGGATGCATCATAACTACGAAGGAAAGGTGCATTATAACTACGAAGGAAAGGTGCATTATAACTACGAAGGAAGGATGCATCATAACTACGAAGGAAAGATACATCATAACTACGAAGAAAAGATGCATTATAACTACGAAGGAAATATGCATTATAACTACAGAGAAAAGGTGCATTATAACTACGAACGAAGGATGCATCATAACTACGAAGGAAAGATGCATCATAACTACGAAGGAAGGATTCATCATAACTACGAAGGAAAGATGCATCATAACTACGAAGGAAGATGCATCATAACTACGAAGGAAAGATGCATTATAACTACGAAGGAAATATGCATTATAACTACGAAGGAAAGATGCATCATAACTACGAAGGAAGGATGCATCATAACTACGAAGGAAAGGTGCATTATAACTACGAAGGAAAGGTGCATTATAACTACGAAGGAAGGATGCATCATAACTACGAAGGAAAGATACATCATAACTACGAAGAAAAGATGCATTATAACTACGAAGGAAATATGCATTATAACTACAGAGAAAAGGTGCATTATAACTACGAAGGAAAGATGCATCATAACTACGAAGGAAAGATGCATCATAACTACGAAGGAAAGATGCATTATAACTACGAAGGAAATATGCATTATAACTACGAAGGAAAGATGCATCATAACTACGAAGGAAGGATGCATCATAACTACGAAGGAAAGGTGCATTATAACTACGAAGGAAAGGTGCATTATAACTACGAAGGAAGGATGCATCATAACTACGAAGGAAAGATACATCATAACTACGAAGAAAAGATGCATTATAACTACGAAGGAAATATGCATTATAACTACAGAGAAAAGGTGCATTATAACTACGAACGAAGGATGCATCATAACTACGAAGGAAAGATGCATCATAACTACGAAGGAAGGATGCATCATAACTACGAAGGAAAGATGCATCATAACTACGAAGGAAAGATGCATTATAACTACGAAGGAAAGATGCATTATAACTAAGGAGGAAAGATGTATCATAACTACAAAAGAAAGATGCATTATAACTACGATGACGGCTGTGTTAATACTACGAACGACAGTGGCCAGCCAAGTTTGAGGGCGACAAATAATTATGAATAGTTGTTTTCATCTACGTAGTATATGTTTCATTATTTTCGGCAATCGTCAGTGTAGATATAATTATTCATACCGGTCGCAAGATTCGAACCCCCGGGGCACGAGTCATATTATAACCCAAATTCCGACACCTAACCCCATTTGGTCACTATAAACAATCTGATAAATTAGAGAGAGTGAAAACCTCTTATAAGCAGCTGTCGTCAGGAGTGTTCAATATGAACAATTGGATAAATCAGCCAATATATATATATATATATATATATATATATATATATATATATATATATATATATATATATATATATATATATATATGAAGCAATCCAACAAAAGATATAAGCGTCAACTAATATCTTATAATTAGTGAAACATCCGGATAAACACTGAAGCTTGAACTTTGAATTCTAATAAAATTTGATTGACACCTTATTTTATTACGTCATTTTATATTATAATATATATATATATATATATATATATATATATGCAAAGGTGTTAGGACACTTACATTTGTAAAAAGATTTTTTCAACATTTACTTATTATTTTATTATTTTATTATTTTATATAACGCGTTTCAAGCGGTTGTCTGCTATCATCAAATATGTAAATCCATTTGAAAGAAATGTATTTCGATTTGATAGAGTGTTGTTTCATTTGAAGTCATGTTTTATTCTCTACATGTGTTATTTGTTATTCCTCAAATGAAACAACACTCTTTCAAATCGAAAGACATTTATTTCAAATGGATTTAGATATTTGATGAAACGCGTTATATAAAATTATAAAATGTAGAAATAACAAAATAAGAAATAAATGTTGAAAAAAACTTTTTACAAATGCTGGTAGCCTTACTCCTTTCCATATATACTTTTCTCTCGTTGGCACTGCCCTAATAATGCACACCCTATTTTATATATATATATATATATATATATATATATATATATATATATATATATATATATAGTATGAACTCATGTAAATACACGAAAACGGAGCCTAATACAATATAAACGTTATTTTTCTCAACAGTGTTCTATGCCGAAAGAAAGATGACTATTTTTTGCGAGCGTCGTCACTCCAACGCAACGCTGAAATTTGTTATTAAAGACAAAACGACTAAGCGGATAAAATATAAAAATCGCTGATTACAAACCAAAAAAATTCTGGTAAATTTATAGAAGTGCACTTTTCGTATTTCGCGCGCGGATATTTGTTGAGGCTGTTTACATGTAATTTGTCCAAAAAAGTAGAAACTTTTTTTTTTTAGGGGTCGAAATACGAGTGGTGAGATTCGGTCCCCAACAAATGCGTGCTCACTTTACGTATAACTTATATAGGAAAGTGATCCCCCACACCTCCTTACATCTAAAATAATAAAAAAATTAATTTTTTTTTTTCATAGCGGATATTTGTTATGGATGGCTGTTTACATGTAATTTGCCAAAAAAAAGTAGAAACTTTTTTTTTAGGGGTCGAAATACGAGAGGTGAGATTCGGTGGCCAAGAAATGGGTGCTCACTTTACGTATAACTTATATAGGAAAGTGACCCCCCCCTCCTAAAATCTAAAATAATAAAAATTTTCATAATTTTTTTTCATAGCGGATATTTGTTGAGGCTGTTTACATGTAATTTGCCCAAAAAAGTAGGATACTTTTTTTTTAGGGGTCGAAATACGAAAGGTGCACTTCTATAAATTTACCAAAATTCTTTATGTGTGAAAACTCGTATCAATAATCGAATAAAAGTGTATACGAAGCACAGTTCTTACTTCTACTTTTGTTAAAGCAGCTATAATAGAAATTATCACTCCTCATTTTAAAAAGACTCAAACATAAATATACTGGTTTACAATAACAACACTTATTTTGTCTGTCATATGGGAACGTTTTACTGTGAATATAACCAAAAGAGAGACAATATATAAGGGCTCAACTCTGTAACTTTTACCTGCGACTTCATCCGTATATAAAGAGTAGTAACTTCTTCATATCTTTCCCCAAAGTTTGAAAGCATGGAGTCAATGTTTAGATCGTCTGTTTCAAACAATATCATTTGTTCTGCATACGATTTATACATCCAATGGTACTCAGCGTTTGTTTTTTTAATGAAAATCGCTCCAGACAAGGCATGAGGCCACTTGATGTAAGGAGCTAAAAAAATACTACTTCAACGTAAGTAAAACTAGCCAACGATAAGCTTTAACTTGATAGAATCAGATCCAGAAAACAGTAATTATCGACCCTTTGTCAGATACATCGCTGATAGAATGTGCAGACTAAAAGAACAAAATAAGGGAAGCAAGATTTACGAAGTTACCAAAAGTAAACCCAGATCCGCTTTATTCTCTCCTTACCTTCAAGTATAGCCACACATATTTATAAAGAAAGTAATAATCTCATATATTTGTTGTTTTTTTTTCTGTCTGGATAGACTTTGTTTCAGTGGTGAATTAATTTTGACTACGATTCGTAAAATAAAATAAAACCTGGATTTATAAATCATACAGATACAGGCGTCTAACAGATAACGCGTTGTCCCAAATAGCAAAGATAATATCTCTGAAGATTGATGTTATTCGCTAGGAAGATTTAGCTATTCTCCCTCCCTTTATCCTCCAAATCCTGATTCATCTGATTTCTTTTCATTCTAAGAATTACGGAAACAATTTGATGAAGTAGGTTTCAGGAAAAAGGGAGCAATCTTTGTTTCTTTTATCACTCATCCACACTTTTCTTCACACCTCGTTTGCATTTTCAGATTCGCCCAGACCTGCGCAATGAGAAACGAACGATGCGCATCGTGCAATGTATAAACATTGACTTATCTATATATGTGTAAATTTTTTTTTTGCCCAATCTCAAGTCTAGTTTCAAGTGTTTCCATTTTTGAAGAAGTAAAGAAAACCATTCAGCTTCTTTTTTTTTTATGGGAAATCGCATTGAACTAGAAAAATTAATTTTAAAACATTTGTTTTTAACACAATTTCTCTTATCCGCATATGAGAAGCATAACTTCCAGATTATATTATACTAGCGAAACCCGTCGCCCCGGCGTTGCACGGGAGAAATTAGTACCTATTGCATGACGTCGAATAAAAGAAAAACGACCTATAGTTCTTTCTCCACCCCCACCCCCTATACCGTGTTGGCGAATGTTTTAAATTAAAAGAAAAGAAAAAGTGGTAGAGTAGAATGGTATCGAACGCTGACACTGTCGATCATTAAATCTCTCTTCTTACCCAATGCGCCACGGTTACGAATTAAAAGTACATGTGAAAATAGGCTAATAACGCTATGCTTGTTTATTTACATGCGTGTTATGTTTACATTTACATTCTGCCGACCAAATGGAAACTTCAACAATGACAGGGTTTAGGTCATTTTTTAATGAAGTAATTTCATTTGGGCAATTTTTCGATAATATGCGTGTTTAAGGTGTATGATTTTGAAACTGTAAATGTATCCGCGTCTACCAGTATCTTGGTGCTTATTGAATTAAATAGGAAGTCGATTCGATCAAGAAATTTTAGCCGCCATGTTGAATCAATAAATGTTGCAGAAACTGTGTTCGTTAATTTCATTCGCTTAATTCCGGAATGAATTTAAATGTAGAAGGTAGAATTAGATAGAACGTAATCTGATATTCGCGAATAATCATCGGAGTGTAAGGGAGCGGTTGTTAAGTTTTTGCGTATTGCTTAATATTATGTAGTAACATAATGCCAGACAAATACGAAATAACAATGGGGGTTTTATGAAAATTATGCTGTGTTTATTAGTTCCCGGTGTCGATGAGTGTAGTCACAGTACAGAATTGTTAGGGAGAAAAGTTTTTACTACCACCTATATGGAGTTGGTATTTCGGAGAGTCGTGGCGGCCGGGCCGAATGTAATATTCAGTGTTAGTTTGGAAAGAAGAATAAGAGATATACTAAAACACGCTCGAGTGAATAAGTGCAATGTAATTGTGAGTTCAGTAGCCCGTGATGCATGTGGTTATTTTGCTATTCTCCGAGAAGGTACAGGGGATAAGACGTCTCTACTTTATAGATTAGATATGTGGAAAAGAGCTTTTCTGCGTGAGTTTGCATTTACAATAGCAATCTAATAGTCGTTTATTATCGTCTGTTATTCACTTTTTCCTCTGTTTTGTCATTGATTTTTACTGATCAAATGTTCCTAATAGTATTCGTTTATTATTATCTGAACTAAAACGCTCAGTATTTGCAGGATGCCAACCACGGATTCTATGTTAGCTATCTAATAAGACCCTGCTAACACTAACATTAACTCTAACCCTGCTAATCATAACGCACATAGTTTTATTTTAATCCTCAGTGTTTTCATATTTGCTTTGTGCTATTTTTGTAATTATTTTTATTTTTTTATTTTTTTTTTTTACATGATTCACCCCAAACAAGGCAGGACGCCACTGTAAACGTAAGGGGCTACTGAGAAAAAGGAAAAGGGGAGAAGGATTGGTGGTTCAGCTTAAATTGGGATCTGAGCAGCGAGATGTCTGTTTACATTAGTTTTAAATTTCTGCATGTCAGTACTGTCGGGGAAACAGGGGGCAGGGAGGGAGTTCCAGAGGCCAGCAGCACGAGGAAAGAAGCTATTTGAGTAGAATGCTCTCCGGCATCTGGGGACCTCCACAGTGAATGAATGAGATTTAGTAGAATGTCGAGTTAGTCTAGTGAATTTACCTCGAGGGGGCACCAGAGCAGCACACTCATCGGAGCATAATCCATTGAAGTATTTGTAAAACAAACACAAGGATGCCACATTGCGGCGATGGGACAGGGGCTGGAGCTTAGCTGACAGTGAGGGACCTATTAGGTTGACTACTCTTTTTTGGACTTTGTCAAGGAGGGAGAGACTAGTAGATGATGCACCAGCCCAGATGTGGCAACACTACTCCATGCATGGGCGAATGGTGGCTTTGTAGAGATACAGGATAATGTCAGGTGTAAGGAGTCCACTAGTACGGTAGAGGGAGCCAACCTTCTTTGCGGCAGCCTTGGCAATTTCTTCAATGTATGTGTTCCAATTCATGTTACCTGTGAAGGTTAGGCCAAGGAGTTTGAATGATGAACTCTCAGGGTGTTATTTGCCATGACAATCGGTGGATGGAGAGGCTTCTTGTAGTTGTTGAAGGAAAGGAGCTTTGTCTTTGCGGCATTAAAAGTCACCAACCATTTATGGCCCCAATCCACTACAGCCTGGAGGTCATCTTCTAAGGATGCAGCCATTGCCTCAGATATGATCGCGTCTGTTTTGCCAACATGGCGAGAGTAAAGCGTGGTGTCGTCAGCAAATAAACCGATCTCAGACACTATGTCATCAGGGAGATCGTTTATATAGATCAGGAACAACAAAGGTCCAAGAATTAATCCCTGGGGCACACCAGCATTTATGTCATATTGCTTAGATGAACGGCCATCGAGGACAACCTGGATTTTTCTTTTGTTTAGGAAGGATCTAATTATATTAAGTAGTTGCCCAGTAATACCGTATGAGCGTATTTTCAGGAGAAGCCCTTTATGCCATACCTTGTCAAAGGCCTTGGATATATCAAGCGCTACTGCCCTAGCTTCACCTGCCTTGTCGAGAGTATGATACATGCGTTCAGAGATGACCGTTAGGATGTCTGCAGTAGATCGTGCTTGTCTAAAACCATACTGGCGGTCAGATAGAAGTTTAGCATTAACTAAGTGCCGTACTATCGCTAGATTGATTAAGGATTCAAAGATGCTGGCAAAGATCGGCAGTAGACTGATTGGGCGGTAGTTCTGAGGGTCGGTTCTATTCCCAGAACTCTTGTAGACTGGTATCACAGAGGCAGTTTTCCAGCTATCGGGGAAGCAAGATTCGGCTAGGCATTTATTGTAAAGTTTGGAGAGAACGGGGGCCAGTTCAGCAGAGCATTTCTTTATTGCTATTACAGATATAAGATCAGGCCCACAAGCTTTAGAGGTGTCAAGGCTTTTTATGATGTCTCTGACCTGGGATGGGGTGATGACCAGGTTATCAAGTGTGGCTTCAGTCCGCAATGGTAATTCAGGGAGAGGGTGGTTACCTGAGTCTAAAGTAGAGTTAGAAGCGAAACGCTGTGCGAGTAGTTCAGCCTTATCAGTGGCCGTGCAGACGACATCATTGCGGTTTGAAAGTGGGGGAATCGTAGATTGACCATTATTCACTACACTATTGTAGATTTTCCAGAAATCGCGAGTACCTAGTTTCTGTGACTGGATGCGTTTTTTTGTTAACTCATTATACTTTCTCTTCGCTTCGCCTATCACGGCCTTGCAATTGTTTCTTGACTCTATTAATTTATGCCTATTAGTAGCTGACTTATGGCGGCCGAATTTACGGAATGCTTGTTGCCTCTCAGAAATGGCAGCTGCACATTCCGAAGTGAACCATTGAGGAGAGTGGGGCTTGCTAAAGAATTTTCGCATGGGGACATAGGCTTCAATGCCTGCTTTGACCCATTCAGTTAATTCGTTTGCACACTAGTTGGCAGGAAGTAAGAAGGTTTCCCTCCATGGGGCGTCACTGATGTGATCTCTGATTGACTCAAAATCAGCTTGCTCGTAGTATCTTGTTGTTTTGAGCAACGGTTCATCAGCTTTTGGACGACTTTTTAGCGTGATATGTATCATTAGCACAATGTGATCAGCATTCCCGAGTGGGCTATGAGCTTTCGTCACACAAGCCTCGGGTATTGAGGTCAAGAAGAGGTCTAGAAGTGAGGCTTGTTGGTCCACACGATCGGGGATGCGGGTCGGAAAATCAACAGTCTGAGAGAGACTTGGTCTTAGTTCATGTTATCTGTGTTTTAGAAAGGGGTAGAGTGAATCTATCCTATATGCATAAAGACAGTGCACTATCACATATATGTTTTTATTCGCAATAGATAATTTACCTAATTGTATTTGTTCTGTTATATTTCATTATCTGAACTAAAACGGTCGGTATTAGCAGGATTCTAACCAGGCCTTCTATGTTAGCTTATCATAACGCCCACTGTTCTCCTTTAATTTTAAGAGTGTTCATATTTGTTGGGTGTTATTTTTGTAATTATCTTATTGCAATAAGTTGAAAGACTTGGCCTTAGATTATGATACTTGTGTGTTTAAAAACATAGAGTAAACCGATCCTATATGTATAAAACCCCTAACTCTAACCCTAACTCTTACCCTAACCCTATCACTCATAGTATACATGTTTTGTATTCACAGTAAGGTATGTTTATCAGCATTTGATCAGTTGCCCATAGCTGAGAAACAAAGAATGGGAATGTTTTCATCATTTACACCAATAGAACATTATTTAGAAGTTATTCCATCCAATTTCAAAACTCTCTTTATATGTAGTTACACATTTAAAATAATGCATACATACTATCGGTATGCGAAAACAAAGATACAATAGTTCTTCTATATCAGTGTTACAATTATAGACAGATAAGGAAGTTAAGGAGAATGCCAGCAGATGAGCAGATCAAGAAGGAAAAATAGGCATAAAAGGAAATAATGTAAAAGTCAATAATTGATTAACCGGTATCAGCATAACGTTTAGAAATGATATATGCGAAAAGTCAACGGCATTAGCAAAAAGTGTTTGTAAAGTAAAAATCGAAAAAAGTTAGCAAAACATTGCTTGTAACTTTTAAAACTCTATAAACAAGAGTCGCTCCGTTTTGCACCATTCGAAAATTTCGCATCAGTCGAAATAAATGGCTCTCTCCTTGAATATTTGTTGTTTCTTTTAATAAGCTCTGAGGACTGACTTTCACTATCTAAACTGAAAACTGTATATCCAGTCTGTTGCTAAGCTTGCAGAGAAAATGATCGAATTATTCTACAGCACCAGATAGCGCGTTACTTCAGATACAATTCTTTTAGTTATATATAAGTAAGATACGTGCATCTACATCTTGCAAGTTGCTTCACAGAACACTATTTCTATATTATTATTGCACATCACAAAAATCGACTTCGAAATCGAACGTGGGTGATCAGGTCTCTTCCATACAAACTTATTGTTATAGAAGAGACGTTGTGTCATCAAAATTCAGCTCAGATTGAGTGGACACGTTGTCCGGATATCGAACTCCCGACCGCCGAAGCAGATTTTCTATGACCAACTTATAAACAGAAACTGGGCAGGGTCGGCAGAAAAAAAGCACTATAAATATCTCCTAAAGGCTAATTTAAAGAAGTGTCTACTCAAATTTGTGGAAGTCGTATGCCAAGAACAAATACACTTGGAGATGAATTATGGCCGAAGAAGACCGCTTTGAAGAGAGCCGCTTGGTTGTTCTTGAGTAGAGGAGACGCAGTAAAAAGGACGTGCATGTGTCAGGACACAGTAGCCAACCTTACCAATGAGGCACTCATAACGAAGAAGAGTGTAGTATATGTTATTTATGAGACCATACTTCCAATCATTACTTCTCACTTTGGAGGCGAGTAGTGCATTGTCTATGTTATTGTCATGAGAGTATTCTTCCAACCATTACAACCTCCTTTAGCTGAAATAGCCTACGTCAACAAGAAATTGTAAACGTCGGTTGTTTTGTTTGAATACTGAACACTTATTGTTACACCGGCCGTTCTTACACAGGAGAAACAACACCGGTTGTCACTATAAATAGTGCGAGACACTAGAAGACAAAACCCAGGCTTGCAACTGTCGTTCAGTTGCTTTCTTGGCTTTTTGGCCAAGATCAAAGTGTAGTATCTGTTCCGATGGATACTGCACGAGACTGGTCCTATACAGTTCTAGGAGGTCCACCCTCCCAGGCTTTGCCTCCCCTCTTTGGGGAGGAGTAAGTTTATTGCTTACTGTCTGAGGCGCCCCTACCGGGGAATGCCGACGGGGCTGCCTAGGCAATTTTTAAATGGCCAGAGTGCTCACCTCTCGGGCGCTGGCTTTTAAACCCCCACTTTCCCGACCCGATCTTGGGTCACATCTTACTTGTGGGAGTAAAATAAAACTGGCCTTGTGCCTAACTCTTGGGGAGGAGTAAATAAAACCCAGGCTTGCAACTGTCGTTCAGTTGCTTTCTTGGCTTTTTGGCCAAGATCAAAGTGTAGTATCTGTTCCGATGGATACTGCACGAGACTGGTCCTGTACAGTTCTAGGAGGTCCACCCTCCCAGGCTTTGCCTCCCCTCTTTGGGGAGGAGTAAGTTTATTGCTTACTGTCTGAGGCGCCCCTACCGGGGAATGCCGACGGGGCTGTCCAGGCAATTTTTAAAGATAATAGGTGCTCTCCCTCTGGAGTGCTGATTTATCAAAACCCCACTTTCCGACCTTGTGTCACATTTTACTCTGTGGGGAGTAGATAAATATCCAGTCTTGCAACTGTCGTTCAGTTGCTTTCTTGGCTTTTTGGCCAAGATCAAAGTGTAGTATCTGTTCCGATGGATACTGCACGAGACTGGTCCTGTGCAGTTCTAGGAGGTCCACCCTCCCAGGCTTTGCCTCCCCTCTTTGGGGAGGAGTAAGTTTATTGCTTACTGTCTGAGGCGCCCCTACCGGGGAATGCCGACGGGGCTGTCCAGGCAATTTTTAAAGATAATAGGTGCTCTCCCTCTGGAGTGCTGATTTATCAAAACCCTACTTTCCGACCTTGTGTCACATTTTACTCTGTGGGGAGTAGATAAATATCCAGTCTTGCAACTGTCGTTCAGTTGCTTTCTTGGCTTTTTGGCCAAGATCAAAGTGTAGTATCTGTTCCGATGGATACTGCACAAGACTGGTCCTGTGCAGTTCTAGGAGGTCCACCCTCCCAGGCTTTGCCTCCCCTCTTTCGGGAGGAGTAAGTTTATTGCTTACTGTCTGAGGCGCCCCTACCGGGAAATGCCGACGGGGCTGTCCAGGCAATTTTTAAAGATAATAGGTGCTCTCCCTCTGGAGTGCTGATTTATCAAGACCCCACTTTCCGACCTTGTGTCACATTTTACTCTGTGGGGAGTAGATAAATACCCAGTCTTGCAACTGTCGTTCAGTTGCTTTCTTGGCTTTTTGGCCAAGATCAAAGTGTAGTATCTGTTCCGATGGATACTGCACCCCATAGAGTGTTATTGTCTTGGCCTTCGGGGCTTGATTTACGCCGGTCTATGGGTCTGTCCTGTGCAGTTCTAGGAGGTCCACCCTCCCAGGCTTCGCTTCCCCTCTTTGGGGAGGAGTAAGTGTATTGCTTACTGCCTGAGGCGCCCCTACCGGGGAATACCGACAGGGCTGCCCAGGCAATTTTTAATGGCCAATGCTCAACTTCTCGAGCGCTGGCTTATCTAATCCCACTTTCCCGACCTTGTGTCACATCTTACCTTGTGGGAGGTAGATAAATAAAGCTTTCTTGGCTTTTTGGCCAAGATAAAAGTGTAGTATCTGTTCCGATGGATACTGCACAAGACTGGTCCTGTGCAGTTGAAGGAGGTCCACCCTCCCAGACTTTGCCTCCCCTCTTTGGGGAGGAGTAAGTTTATTGCTTACTGTCTGAGGCGCCCCTACCGGGGAATGCCGACGGGGCTGCCCAGGCAATTTTTAAATGGTCAGATCGCTCACCTCTCGAGCGCTGGCTTATCTAATCCCACTTTCCGACCTTGTGTCACATTTTACCTTGTGGGAGGTAGATAAATACCCAGTCGTGCAACTGTCGTTCAGTTGCTTTCTTGGCTTTTTGGCCAAGATCAAAGTGTAGTATCTGTTCCGGTGGATACTGCACGAGACTGGTCCTGTGCAGTTCTAGGAGGTCCACCCTCCCAGGCTTTGCCTCCCCTCTTTGGGAAAGAGTAAGTTTATTGCTTACTGTCTGAGGCGCCCCTACCGGGGAATGCCGACGGGGCTGTCCATGCAATTTTTAAAGATAATAGGTGCTCTCCCTCTGGAGTGCTGATTTATCAAAACCCCACTTTCCGACCTTGTGTCACATTTTACTCTGTGGGGAGTAGATAAATAACTAGTCGTGCAACTGTCGTTCAGTTGCTTTCTTGGCTTTTTGGCCAAGATCAAAGTGTAGTATCTGTTCCGATGGATACTGCACGAGACTGGTCCTGTGCAGTTCTAGGAGGTCCACCCTCCCAGACTTTGTCTCCCCTCTTTGGGGAGGAGTAAGTTTATTGCTTACTGTCTGAGGCGCCCCTACCGGGGAATGCCGACGGGGCTGCCCAGGCAATTTTTAAATGGTCAGATGGCTCACCTCTCGAGCGCTGGCTTATCTAATCCCACTTTCCGACCTTGTGTCACATTTTACCTTGTGGGAGGTAGATAAATACCCAGTCGTGCAACTGTCGTTCAGTTGCTTTCTTGGCTTTTTGGCCAAGATCAAAGTGTAGTATCTGTTCCGATGGATACTGCACGAGACTGGTCCTGTGCAGTTCTAGGAGGTCCACCCTCCCAGGCTTTGCCTCCCCTCTTTGGGGAGGAGTAAGTTTATTGCTTACTGTCTGAGGCGCCCCTACCGGGGAATGCCGACGGGGCGGTCCAGGCAATTTTTAAAGATAATAGGTGCTCTCCCTCTGGAGTGCTGATTTATCAAAACTCTACTTTCCGACCTTGTGTCACATTTTACTCTGTGGGGAGTAGATAAATAACCAGTCGTGCAACTGTCGTTCAGTTGCTTTCTTGGCTTTTTGGCCAAGATCAAAGTGTAGTATCTGTTCCGATGGATACTGCACAAGACTGGTCCTGTGCAGTTCTAGGAGGTCCACCCTCCCAGACTTTGCCTCCCCTCTTTGGGGAGGAGTAAGTTTATTGCTTACTGTCTGAGGCGCCCCTACCGGGGAATGCCGACGGGGCTGCCCAGGCAATTTTTAAATGGTCAGATGGCTCACCTCTCGAGCGCTGTCTTATCTAATCCCACTTTCCGACCTTGTGTCACATTTTACCTTGTGGGAGGTAGATAAATACCCAGTCGTGCAACTGTCGTTCAGTTGCTTTCTTGGCTTTTTGGCCAAGATCAAAGTGTAGTATCTGTTCCGATGGATACTGCACGAGACTGGTCCTGTGCAGTTCTAGGAGGTCCACCCTCCCAAGCTTTGCCTCCCCTCTTTGGGGAGGAGTAAGTTTATTGCTTGCTGTCTGAGGCGCCCATACCGGGGAATGCCGACGGGGCTGTCCAGGCAATTTTTAAAGATAATAGGTGCTCTCCCTCTAGAGTGCTGATTTGTCAAACCCCCACTTTCCGACCTTGTGTCACATTTTACTCTGTGGGGAGTAGATAAATAACCAGTCTTGTAACTGTCGTTCAGTTGCTTTCTTGGCTTTTTGGCCAAGATCAAAGTGTAGTATCTGTTCCGATGGATACTGCACGAGACTGGTCCTGTGCAGTTCTAGGAGGTCCACCCTCCCAGACTTTGTCTCCCCTCTTTGGGGAGGAGTAAGTTTATTGCTTACTGTCTGAGGCGCCCCTACCGGGGAATGCCGACGGGGCTGCCCAGGCAATTTTTAAATAGTCAGATGGCTCACCTCTCGAGCGCTGGCTTATCTAATCCCACTTTCCGACCTTGTGTCACATTTTACCTTGTGGGAGGTAGATAAATACCCAGTCGTGCAACTGTCGTTCAGTTGCTTTCTTGGCTTTTTGGCCAAGATCAAAGTGTAGTATCTGTTCCGATAAATACTGCACGAGACTGGTCCTGTGCAGTTCTAGGAGGTCCACCCTCCCAGGCTTTGCCTCCCCTCTTTGGGGAGGAGTAAGTTTATTGCTTACTGTCTGAGGCGCCCCTACCGGGGAATGCCGACGGGGCTGTCCAGGCAATTTTTAAAGGTAATAGGTGCTCTCCCTCTAGAGTGCTGATTTATCAAAACCCCACTTTCCGACCTTGTGTCACATTTTAGTCTGTGGGGAGTAGATAAATACCCAGTCTTGTAACTGTCGTTCAGTTGCTTTCTTGGCTTTTTGGCCAAGATCAAAGTGTAGTATCTGTTCCGATGGATACTGCACGAGACTGGTCCTGTGCAGTTCTATGAGGTCCACCCTCCCAGGCTTTGCCTCCCCTCTTTGGGGAGGAGTAAGTTTATTGCTTACTGTCTGAGGCGTCCCTACCGGGGAATGCCGACGGGGCTGTCCAGGCAATTTTTAAAGATAATAGGTGCTCTCCCTCTGGAGTGCTGATTTATCAAAACCCCACTTTCCGACCTTGTGTCACATTTTAGTCTGTGGGGAGTAGAAAAATACCCAGTCTTGTAACTGTCGTTCAGTTGCTTTCTTGGCTTTTTGGCCAAGATCAAAGTGTAGTATCTGTTCCGATGGATACTGCACAAGACTGGTCCTGTGCAGTTCTAGGAGGTCCACCCTCCCAGACTTTGTCTCCCCTCTTTGGGGAGGAGTAAGTTTATTGCTTACTGTCTGAGGCGCCCCTACCGGGGAATGCCGACGGGGCTGCCCAGGCAATTTTTAAATAGTCAGATGGCTCACCTCTCGAGCGCTGGCTTATCTAATCCCACTTTCCGACCTTGTGTCACATTTTACCTTGTGGGAGGTAGATAAATACCCAGTCGTGCAACTGTCGTTCAGTTGCTTTCTTGGCTTTTTGGCCAAGATCAAAGTGTAGTATCTGTTCCGATAAATACTGCACGAGACTGGTCCTGTGCAGTTCTAGGAGGTCCACCCTCCCAGGCTTTGCCTCCCCTCTTTGGGGAGGAGTAAGTTTATTGCTTACTGTCTGAGGCGCCCCTACCGGGGAATGCCGACGGGGCTGTCCAGCCAATTTTTAAAGATAATAGGTGCTCTCCCTCTGGAGTGCTGATTTATCAAAACCCCACTTTCCGACCTTGTGTCACATTTTACTCTGTGGGGAGTAGATAAATAACCAGTCTTGCAACTGTCGTTCAGTTGCTTTCTTGGCTTTTTGGCCAAGATCAAAGTGTAGTATCTGTTCCGATGGATACTGCACGAGACTGGTCCTGTGCAGTTCTAGGAGGTCCACCCTCCCAAGCTTTGCCTCCCCTCTTTGGGGAGGAGTAAGTTTATTGCTTGCTGTCTGAGGCGCCCATACCGGGGAATGCCGACGGGGCTGTCCAGGCAATTTTTAAAGATAATAGGTGCTCTCGCTCTAGAGTGCTGATTTGTCAAACCCCCACTTTCCGACCTTGTGTCACATTTTACTCTGTGGGGAGTAGATAAATAACCAGTCTTGTAACTGTCGTTCAGTTGCTTTCTTGGCTTTTTGGCCAAGATCAAAGTGTAGTATCTGTTCCGATGGATACTGCACGAGACTGGTCCTGTGCAGTTCTAGGAGGTCCACCCTCCCAGGCTTGACCTCCCCTCTTTGGGGAGGAGTAAGTTTATTGCTTACTGTCTGAGGCGCCCCTACCGGGGAATGCCGACGGGGCTGTCCAGGCAATTTTTAAAGGTAATAGGTGCTCTCCCTCTAGAGTGCTGATTTATCAAAACCCCACTTTCCGACCTTGTGTCACATTTTAGTCTGTGGGGAGTAGATAAATACCCAGTCTTGTAACTGTCGTTCAGTTGCTTTCTTGGCTTTTTGGCCAAGATCAAAGTGTAGTATCTGTTCCGATGGATACTGCACGAGACTGGTCCTGTGCAGTTCTATGAGGTCCACCCTCCCAGGCTTTGCCTCCCCTCTTTGGGGAGGAGTAAGTTTATTGCTTACTGTCTGAGGCGCCCCTACCGGGGAATGCCGACGGGGCTGTCCAGGCAATTTTTAAAGATAATAGGTGCTCTCCCTTTGGAGTGCTGATTTATCAAAACCCCACTTTCCGACCTTGTGTCACATTTTAGTCTGTGGGGAGTAGATAAATATCCAGTCTTGTAACTGTCGTTCAGTTGCTTTCTTGGCTTTTTGGCCAAGATCAAAGTGTAGTATCTGTTCCGATGGATACTGCACGAGACTGGTCCTGTGCAGTTCTAGGAGGTCCACCCTCCCAGGCTTTGCCTCCCCTCTTTGGGGAGGAGTAAGTTTATTGCTTACTGTCTGAGGCGCCCCTACCGGGGAATGCCGACGGGGCTGTCCAGGCAATTTTTAAAGGTAATAGGTGCTCTTACTCTAGAGTGCTGATTTATCAAAACCCCACTTTCCGACCTTGTGTCACATTTTAGTCTGTGGGGAGTAGATAAATACCCAGTCTTGTAACTGTCGTTCAGTTGCTTTCTTGGCTTTTTGGCCAAGATCAAAGTGTAGTATCTGTTCCGATGGATACTGCACGAGACTGGTCCTGTGCAGTTCTAGGAGGTCCACCCTCCCAGGCTTTGCCTCCCCTCTTTGGGGAGGAGTAAGTTTATTGCTTGCTGTCTGAGGCGCCCCTACCGGGGAATGCTGACGGGGCTGGCCAGGCAATTTTTAAAGGTAATAGGTGCTCTTCCTCTAGAGTGCTAACTTATCAAAACCCCACTTTCTGACCTTGTGTCACATTTTACTCTGTGGGGAGTAGATAAATACCCAGTCTTGTAACTGTCTAGCCAAGAGCTAGTCACTTTCTTACTTTGTTAATACACTTGTTAAACCACTCCTCGACTTGACTTCCTTTATTTATTATTTACTGTGGAACAACTTCACAACACTTATATTATATGTTCTAGCTGAAATGTGGGAACGCATATGATTGCTTTTTTTTAATAATGGTGATATTAATATATATAAAAATGAATGTTATCTCTTGTCGCATATTTCGGTTAAGAATGGTAAATTATTCATTTCAACCTTAACGTATGTGAATGAATCAAATACAAAATTGTTTAAGCTGAAGAATATTAAGAATAAAATGAATATATAAATATTTAATATTAGTTAAATCATATTTTCCCATCCTCCATACTACTCTAAATTCAGCTCTATGTTTTTTAAAGATCATTACGCATTTTGAGCGATGTAATTACATGTAAACTGATCTTTTTTTCCTTTGTGTAATAATATTTACCCCAAACAAGGCAGGACACCACTTTAGACGTAAGGGGCTACTGAGAATTAGGGAGTAGGTTTAGTGTGTCATTCTAAGTTGGGAGCTGTGTAGCGAGATGTCTGTTTACATTAGTTTTAACTCTCTGCATGTCGGTACTGTCGGAGAAATAGGGGGCAGGGAGGGAGTTACAGAGGCAAGCAGAACTAGGAAATAAGCTATGTGAGTAGAAGCTCTCAGGCATCTGGGGATCTCCACATTGGATGGATGGGATTTAGCTGATTGTCGAGTTGGTCTAGTGAATTTACATCGAGGTGCATCAGAGTAGCCATTCCATCGGAGCATAATCCATTCAAGTATTTGTAAAACAAGCACAAGGATGCTACATTGCGGCGATGGGACAGAGGCTGGAGCTTGGTTAACAGTGAGAGACATATTAGGTTTGCGTTTTACTTATCCGCAAACTTTACTTTTCATTCTAATTACATTAGAAATATAATAAATTATTGAGGTAACTATTACAATAAAGAAGCACAAATATCCTTAAAAATACAATACACTATATAAAACCCTCTAATGCTTAGCAGCTGCGTTACGGAATTCACTATGACTGGTGTATGATAGAAAAATGTAATATTTTAAACACATCTATATAAAAATATACACACATTTAAATGTCTATACTTAGATATAAATAAAAGGCATTAAAAAGTGTTCAATAGTGGTTTCGTATTAATAAGCAATCTATGTGTTGTGCCTGAAAAAGACCACATAGAAGCGCACTTCAAATATATTATCAGTGTTTTTCTCATTGTCTTGGCTTGCAACTCATTATGCTCGAAGTCTCGGCTAGATTTTCTGTGAATATTTTCGTTCAGAAATACTTTGCTGCAAAGTAGTTTTATAACTTGACCACATCGGCCGGTTGTTCGCTACAACGATATCTTCATCGGAAATCAATGTGAGTGATTTAATTTTGAACGGCGACATGGGATCAATTATCGAATTAAAGTCACCGAGAGCTCAGGGCAAAAATGTTTTTTTTCCTTTCAGAATACCTTGCCGGATACGTGCCAGACATTCGTGAGTACGAATACAAACACATACACCCATACACTTATGTAATTTCGTGTTACTATATGTTATTATATATATATATATATATATATATATATATATATATATATATATATATATATATATATATATAACTATTTAAGGTATCCACATGACATTTTATGAGGAGATACAATCTTTTATGTATCAATTTTCAGTATTTACTTCAACATTGCTCGATACGTAAGTGGAGCTAAATAGTTTGCTATGAAAATATATTATGGCAATTAAGCAACACAGAGCCTGCTGCGTTTCATCCGCGAAGATAAAAATAACAAATTACATAAAAAAGTTAAAAATAACACTAAATAGAACAAGAATATAAACACTACCAATAATAAAAGTTAGCAATGAAGTAAAAAGATGTAACTGCATAAATCGTACACTTTGTCCACTATAAAATAAATGCCTAACCAAAAGTATTGTATACCAAGTCACAATATTTACTAAGGGAATATTGAATAACAAGAAGTACCATTTAGGTATGACCTCCCTCGATTTTAAAACCAGATACTATGACCACAAAAGCAGATTTAAAAACAAAGAACGTACAACTAAAACAGCACTAGCAAACGACTATTGGGAGTTCAAAGAAAAACTACGCTAACCAATACTTGAATGGAAAATAATACGACAGGCCAGTACATGTAGAAATATAGACGACCCGTGTAGATCATGGTTGAATGAATAATTTGAAATCCTGAACTTAAAGATCCCCAACATCTATTAAACTGTGGAAGCAAGATAGCAAACAGCCGCCTACATATAATTACATTTACCTTAGGCAAACGATAAATAAATAAATAGATAAACAAACAAAAAAGAACTAAACCAAACTAAAACCTTACAATTTAAAAACTAAAACCCAAACTAGAAACTACGTGTTAAAATAAGTTAACACATTATATTAACACAACAAAGAAAGAGGATACAGGTCACTCTATAGAAAACAGTATGGAACAGGATATAGGAATTAAAACTAACAAGAACTTTGTTCGTGGGAAGCACAACGATAGGCTAAGAGGACAACAAATAGACTGATTAGTACACTAGTCAGCCGTGTATATAAAAAGACCCGACAAAACTTACTCCATGCATTTTAGCCTGAAGATCCCCTCCAGGGATGAAACGCGGGAGTCTCTACGTAGCTAAATCGCCATAAAAATAGTTTACCTCTCTCTCTTTCTCTATTTCTCTCTCTATATATATATATTTATCTCTATATATTTTCTCTTGCATTTTAATCTGTTTTCCGTTTGTCTCTTTTTTCACACTCACACACCACACACACTCACACACCCCACACACACACATATATATATATATATATATATATATATATATATATATATATATATATATATATATATATATATAATGTAATGTAATATTATGATAAAATTATATTTCATAAATATATATGCAATGGTTAAATAAAAATGTGAAGTATGCTGTATATTTGGAATATAGCATTTTAATTATTACATCCAAGCTAAAATAAGCCAACATCTTGTTAGGTCGTTTATATACAGCTAGGGGGGGGGTTGCAACCAGATTTTGGATTGTAAATCTTGTAATAAAAAGCAACTCCTTCACAACCCCAAACCAACTAAAAACAACCAATTAAATTAATAAGAGTTAATGCCGTTTGGGAGAATGTTACTCCCATAATAATAATAAAGCTCAAAGCTTCATCGACTTTACAACTACTTCTTTATCCCGCCGCCTAACCATCTATCTTCTAATGTATTGTAAACTTTCCAACATCTACAAAAACATCACTGCCATCCCTTTGATTTAAGACAAATTTGGCTTAATGACACTAAAATAATAAATTCCGAAACCAATTAAACAAAAAATAGAAATACTGGAATCTATCTACATAAAAAAAACCAACAACATACAATTAATAACATTACGAATGAAACCAGTGGAACATTTTAAATGCTTAACGTAATTCGATGTGTTTCTCTGATGCCACTCCGGCGTCCGGGAATTTAAATCATCAACGTCTTTTCTGGAACAATGCGAACACCTTATCTGCGCACTTCTCCGACGCATTTTAAACATTCACATTTTTTCTCCAGCTTTTTGTTTTCATTTGTATTTTACACCTGTGGATAACCCGACGTAGAATCAATAACGTTCGTGATACCTATGCGATATTAACTAATTTGTTAGAGTTTAATACAAAAGGATCATCTCATCAGCATTGAAAGTAATTGGTGAAGAAATGATAACATAAGATAATACTCTCTCAATGGACTCACGTGTGTTCCGTTAAACAATTATGATGATGATGTTATCAGGAAGCGTTCAAATATATATATATATATATATATATATATATATATATATATATATATATATATATATATATATATATATATACTAGCGGAACCCGTGTAAATTACACGAAATGATGTTTTCAATACGGGTCCTAATGTAACAAAGCACCCTCTATTTGTTAGTAAGTTACGCTTGCTTTATTATGAGCCACCCCCCTTCTGGATAAGAGTAGAATAATTGTTTGAAATAGTAACTCGTGTACGATGGACACTGCACATATCTACTAAAAAAGGTTGATATGCCATCCGTTCAAAAAAAAAAAATAGATAATAATACTGGCCGATACCCTACTTTTTAAGCAGTCAACGTAATTAAATAGACAATGCCATTAAAAACGCCAACATAAAAACAAAAAATAGTTTTAAGTTTTAAGCAACACAAAAAAGTAGTTTTTAACCAGGTGATTAAAAAAAATGTATTATTTCTTCCCCTTCCCCTCGAAATGTAGAATAAAAATCTACGAGGTTGGTTGGGATCGAACTATAAACCAGTCGGGCCGAAGTCAAAAATACTACCTCGCTAACCATTGCGCCAGATGTACATAGATGTAAAACTCCCTAAACGCAGGCTACTTGAATGTTCTTCAAAATTTAGGTGCAGCACGCATGCGCAGAGCTTTTGCCGGAAGCGTGACACACGAACACACACGCTATCGTATTAATATATAGATATTACTATGAAGGTCAAAATCTACTTGATGTTAGGAGTAATGTTATGGCATTATGTTTAGTTTAAAGATGAACAATCTAATGAACAGATTGGTGATGATAGTTATGGAAAATGTGAGGATAGCGGTGTGTACGATATTAATAATGAGTACAAACAACTTCCATTAAGTCCATATGCCAAAAAAATACATTTTTTAGATTATAGAATAATACAGAAACTATCACGTTTATAAGGTTTATATAACAAATAATAACTGGAATAGCGACATATTGATTGAATCTAAAATACGTTACTGCTCTAACTGGGTAGCTGACAATATTGCCAATGAGGTAAAAACGTAGTTGTTAAACCTACTTTTAAATGAACCATCTATTTCTCCTATATATGGTTTCTATAGTCTATTTTATTCATAGGCGTAAGTTTTATACTCGAAATATTTCTTTTTCTCTAATGATACTCGGTTATTTCGTTGGTTTTTATTAATTAGTTTTAGTAATATTAATTAGTTTTAGTAATATTAATTAGTTTTGGTAATATAGTTTTCATAATTTGAATAATGTTATGTTTACCGCTGCTACAGATACTATACTATTTATATTATGTACCACTTTTAGTTACTCTGTATTTGGTAATGTTTAATCTATAAATGCCATGAGGATATTTACTATGTGTATTTTAAAATATCTACACTGTACTCTTCTTCTATTGTATTACAACTATTCTCACGTTGGTAATAATATTCATGTTTTGGGCCGAAGTAACCCTCAGCTTATTCGGGGACATTTTTAGAACTCGCACATCTATCAAACTGAGGGATATATTTAATACATGGAGGGTGTTCACTTTCTGTCAGTCATGGCAAGGTATTGTTAGGATCGAGGGTCGTGTTCCCCCGATTATAAACGTGCAAAGTTGAATCAAGCAATGTTGCATGCAAAGACAGAGTAATAATTAACAAGCAAAAATGAAGTAGTTCAAATAACGTTTATTGAACGTGTGTGTACGTGGAATGATGAAGTGTGTGATGTATGCATGTGTGTCGATGGAAAAACAGTTCTTGAAAAAGGTATAAGAAGAAATGAATCCGGCGAGAGGAAAAGTCTTCGAAAGCCGTACACAAAGAAAACGAGTTGAGAACTCTTACCGTTGTTTGACCACGTGTGTTGGTAGTTGTTTTGCTGAGACCAGTTCAAGAGAAAAGCGTGAGACGAAGCGCTAGTGTATTAGCGTCGTTCTGCCGAGCAGAGAAGAGAGAAACGGAACGCTAGTGTCAGCGTCTGCCTGCCGAGGCTGGTCGGTGAGGAAGAGATGGATTTTTCGTTTGCAACGGTTTTTATAGTCAGAAGGGCAGATAACTCTGGTGTCGCTTTACAGTGCCACCTGTCGGTGAAAAAGCGACACCTACCGGCAAACCGGTGTAGTTATGTTTTGAAAGGAGGAGGTAACTGCTACAGTATACTTTTTAATATTATGTCATTCTAAGATATCCTCTCTTGTAGTAATACTTCATTTTAAACTTTCAGAAATATAGCATTTCGAACTGGGTGTTTACCAATGCAATTACCTGTTACGCCATGGTGCTGTGTCGGTAATCTTGTTCGCGTTTTCGGAGCCTTAGACCAAATGTTTTCTATATGTGAACCTTATTATTCTGTATACATTTTACTTGTGTTTAATTGTTATGGATATCACGACGCTGATGCAAAGTAGAATCTGAATAAGCCAAAATATACAAATTATGAATATTTAGTTCAAATAGTTCAATATTTTTATTTCCAAAAGTGTGGTTGTCGAATCTATTATTCACATAGCACTCTAATTATATGTGGTTGAATTATACGAGTATTTTAAATATTTTGCTATTTTACATAGAATATGATTTGCATTCACCTGTATTCAACGTAGATTTGTTTTATCTAGGAAAACATTCTATTTTTATTCTTGCACACTTGTATTTTAAATCAATATTGAGATGAGATTATAGACTGAAACATGAGTGTATTTTTGTAGCCAGCTACCGCATAAAATATCATACGAAAAATACGATGATTGTGAAGAAATCCGTTTATAGTAAACGTTATTTAAATTATATTAAACACACATCCCTCAATTTAACTCATTAATGCGTTTATACAACCAACTAAAATGTGTATAATAAACAATAATCCCCTGAAGTAACGTGATTAGTGATTGTGTAACCTGACATATATCATTCGAGTCTTTTAGAATTAATTATTCATTAATTAGTATACTCAATAAATTTCCTCAGAAAAAATAAATGTATTATTATGCTAAACACCGGTCGCATAATTTTGTCAGCCTCAGAAGATGGTATCATTGTGAACGAGTGTGTACAACACTGGGCTAATGATTGTGAAGATGATAAGGGACGGAACTACCAATCCCCAACAAAAAGGAGCTACTACCTGGGCGGATGATTTGCAAACAACAAAACATATATAATGCGTGCGAGTAGTGTATCATTACAACAGAACAGACACTATATTACAACTTCATGCAAAGGAGGATGTAATACATTGGAGGATTCCGATTCATAACAATATAATTTGTCTGGCGGCTTTTTGTCTTAGATCAAAGTGTAGTATCTATTCTCACCATTCACCGACATCAGACGTTTTACTAATACCGTTACTAAAATGAAAATGTCAATCTAAATTCTCTCCATTAAAAGATAATGAACGTATGAACACTACTCTCCCTGAAAAAGAGGAATTAATTTCTCAGGGTATTATATGAGAACTAAAACGAAACTACGCTTTTATTCTAAAAACAAAATAGTATATACCCCATGGAAGGATGCTATTATCAAGAACGAACATATAACATACTGCTCCCAAAAGAGGAAGTAATGTCTAGTAGGAATGTATCATGAGGAATAAAATATATACTACACTACGTCTATGAAGTAGGAGGTTGAGCCTTAGAGGAAAATAAGGGTTCATAATGCTTTAGAGAATGTGATGAAACAGCGAACATATAATACACTACTCCTGAAATGAGGAGGCAATTTCCTTTTAGCTTTTTACGTCACGTGGTTTCATACCTGGAGCGATTTCAATAATAAAATTTAAATAACAACGCCACAAAAAAAATCACAGCAGCATGAACAGGGTGAGCTAATCCCTGAAAAGAATCCTCCTATAAAAGAACAAGATCATCCATGAGTATATAGTATCATTACACGAGAAATTACACTACATAATACCCTCCCCGCCGTAAATAATGATCTAAGATATGGAAGGATCACCTTATCCATTTTAAAATAAAGGAGGTCATTCCGGGAATCGTCTTAATGTAGTTTCCTGTCGCTTTTCTAAAACTATGACACTTGCTTTTTACCAAGTTCTTTCTAAATAGTATTGTTCGTGTTAAATTTAAATATTACGTCAATGTCTGGCCGTTGATAAAAAGCAAATAGCTAGAGGGATTAAAAAAATTGTAAACATTTATGAAATTATAATAATAAATAGCTTACCAATCATTCAATCATTTAACAGATGACGATTTGCTAAAAGGTGAAAATTCAGAGCTGGATTGAACGTATCCATACTTCTAAATCTGATTTTAATTTCAAAATACTACTAATTAATTCATACTTTTTAAAACTATTAATGAAAGTAACTGAAATGTATTAAGTTTGATTAAATTTCGTAATTATTTTGTCTCAAATGTGATGTATAACATTCTATGTAATTTACGCTATTCCATTTTTATCTCAATAAATATTGATTTCATATTGAAATAACATTTGAATAAGTCAAATTTGAATAAGTCAATGTGTTTCTTCTAGAAATACACAGGACAACATTTAATCAATAGAGAAAAGCCATATAAGTGTGGGTGTGCATTTGTGGCATACAACTGTGTGATATCTTCGACCATGAAATGTATTTAATGCCCTTTAAATCCTGGATTTTTTCACATGTGTCAGATTACAAATAGATATGTATATATGCCTTAAAATTATTATCTATTAAATTTCGTGCCGTCAAATCCTATAGAGATCCGCATACAAGCAGCCACGAGTATAACTACAAATATCCTTATATGATAGAATAAATCGTAAATGTGTTATTTACTTAAAAGACGTCACTGGCGTTTTAAAGCTTAACGAGTACTCATTTTGCAAATACATTTCTAACATTATGCATAAAGCTTTACGAAGTTAATCATTGACGAAATGCATGTACACCATTTCAAAAGGATTCAAACAATATGTGATTACTGACACCAAGTATTGACATCTAAAATCGTGTCCGCACAGAATGGATTTGATGTTTAACCCGAAGGTGTGGTCATCAAGTGAATCGTGTCAATAGCATTATTTTACATACAATGTTCTATTCATGTTTACCAAGTAAACACATGAATAACAAGCCTGGATTGCATATAATTAACATTTCTAATAAAACACAATGTCGCCATTTACATTTGTTTTTGAAAAGTGAGTTCATGAAACGACTGTGACTCATTGTTGCATTAAGCCGATGTAAGCTGTATGATCTGAAAGAACACATAGCTGATTGGCGCTAGAATCGGTTCAAAAGCGCGTGAACTGTTTTATTTGATGTTCTTTAAACGTTAGTTCTTTTCAATGATCGCAACACCTGCACATATTTTGAAATGCGTTACCGTTGCAAGTGTGTTTACTAATTCATGTCATGTGACGTATTGAATATGTTATCAGCCAAGGTTG
The DNA here is from genome assembly GCA_963556195.1 of Sepiola atlantica. NCBI lineage: Eukaryota > Metazoa > Mollusca > Cephalopoda > Sepiida > Sepiolidae > Sepiola > Sepiola atlantica. The sequence goes on from OY744529.1 coordinate 116,695,965, forward strand.
AATACGAACACAGAGAGTATTAGTGAAATATTTAAGATTTATTTTATCATATAACGATATTCGTATCTATGCGAGTGAGGCACGTGGATGCCTTATGTTGGTTAGGGTTAGAGTTAGGTCGTTCAATGCTGTAAACACACCCCTTTAGTTGAGTGTTAGGGTTAGGGCTAAGGTTAGGTCGTTCAATGCTGATAACACACCCTTTAGGTTGAGTGGTAGGGTTAGAGTTAGGTCGTCAATGCTGTAGACACACCCCTTTAGTTGAGTGTTAGGGTTAGGGCTAAGGTTAGGTCGTTCAATGCTGATAACACACCCTTTTAGTTGAGTGTTAGGGTTAGAGTTAGGTCGTCAATGCTGTAAACACACCCCTTTAGTTGAGTGTTAGGGTTAGGGCTAAGGTTAGGTCGTTCAATGCTGATAACACACCCTTTTAGTTGAGTGGTAGGGTTAGAGTTAGGTCGTCAATGCTGTAAACACACCCCTTTAGTTGAGTGTTAGGGTTAGGGCTAAGGTTAGGTCGTTCAATGCTGATAACACACCCTTTTAGTTGAGTGGTAGGGTTAGAGTTAGGTCGTCAATGCTGTAGACACACCCCTTTAGTTGAGGGTTAGGGTTAGGGCTAAGGTTAGGTCGTTCAATGCTGATAACACACCCTTTTAGTTGAGTGTTAGGGTTAGAGTTAGGTCGTCAATGCTGTAAACACACCCCTTTAGTTGAGTGTTAGGGTTAGGGCTAAGGTTAGGTCGTTCAATGCTGATAACACACCCTTTTAGTTGAGTGGTAGGGTTAGAGTTAGGTCGTCAATGCTGTAGACACACCCCTTTAGTTGAGGGTTAGTGTTAGGGCTAAGGTTAGGTCGTTCAATGCTGATAACACACCCTTTTAGTTGAGTGTTAGGGTTAGAGTTAGGTCGTCAATGCTGTAAACACACCCCTTTAGTTGAGTGTTAGGGTTAGGGCTAAGGTTAGGTCGTTCAATGCTGATAACACACCCTTTTAGTTGAGTGTTAGGGTTAGAGTTAGGTCGTCAATGCTGTAAACACACCCCTTTAGTTGAGTGTTAGGGTTAGGGCTAAGGTTAGGTTGTTCAATGCTGATAACACACCCTTTAGGTTGAGTGGTAGGGTTAGAGTTAGGTCGTCAATGCTGTAAACACACCCCTTTAGTTGAGTGTTAGGGTTAGGGCTAAGGTTAGGTCGTTCAATGCTGATAACACACCCTTTTAGTTGAGTGTTAGGGTTAGAGTTAGGTCGTCAATGCTGTAAACACACCCCTTTAGTTGAGTGTTAGGGTTAGGGCTAAGGTTAGGTCGTTCAATGCTGATAACACACCCTTTAGGTTGAGTGGTAGGGTTAGAGTTAGGTCGTCAATGCTGTAAACACACCCCTTTAGTTGAGTGTTAGGGTTAGGGCTAAGGTTAGGTCGTTCAATGCTGATAACACACCCTTTTAGTTGAGTGTTAGGGTTAGAGTTAGGTCGTCAATGCTGTAAACACACCCCTTTAGTTGAGTGTTAGGGTTAGGGCTAAGGTTAGGTCGTTCAATGCTGATAACACACCCTTTAGGTTGAGTGGTAGGGTTAGAGTTAGGTCGTCAATGCTGTAAACACACCCCTTTAGTTGAGTGTTAGGGTTAGGGCTAAGGTTAGGTCGTTCAATGCTGATAACACACCCTTTTAGTTGAGTGTTAGGGTTAGAGTTAGGTCGTCAATGCTGTAAACACACCCCTTTAGTTGAGTGTTAGGGTTAGGGCTAAGGTTAGGTCGTTCAATGCTGATAACACACCCTTTAGGTTGAGTGGTAGGGTTAGAGTTAGGTCGTCAATGCTGTAAACACACCCCTTTAGTTGAGTGTTAGGGTTAGGGCTAAGGTTAGGTCGTTCAATGCTGATAACACACCCTTTTAGTTGAGTGTTAGGGTTAGAGTTAGGTCGTCAATGCTGTAAACACACCCCTTTAGTTGAGTGTTAGGGTTAGGGCTAAGGTTAGGTCGTTCAATGCTGATAACACACCCATTTAGTTGAGTGATAGGGTTAGAGTTAGGTCGTCAATGCTGTAGACACACCCCTTTAGTTGAGGGTTAGGGTTAGGGCTAAGGTTAGGTCGTTCAATGCTGATAACACACCCTTTTAGTTGAGTGTTAGGGTTAGAGTTAGGTCGTCAATGCTGTAAACACACCCCTTTAGTTGAGTGTTAGGGTTAGGGCTAAGGTTAGGTCGTTCAATGCTGATAACACACCCTTTTAGTTGAGTGGTAGGGTTAGAGTTAGGTCGTCAATGCTGTAGACACACCCCTTTAGTTGAGGGTTAGGGTTAGGGCTAAGGTTAGGTCGTTCAATGCTGATAACACACCCTTTTAGTTGAGTGTTAGGGTTAGAGTTAGGTCGTCAATGCTGTAAACACACCCCTTTAGTTGAGTGTTAGGGTTAGGGCTAAGGTTAGGTCGTTCAATGCTGATAACACACCCTTTTAGTTGAGTGATAGGGGGAGAGTTAGGTCGTCAACGCTGTAAACACACCCCTTTAGTTGAGTGTTAGGGTTAGGGCTAAGGTTAGGTCGTTCAATGCTGATAACACACCCTTTTAGTTGAGTGATAGGGTTAGAGTTAGGTCATCAATGCTGTAAACACACCCCTTTAGTTGGGTGTTAGGGTTAGGGCTAAGGTTAGGTCGTTCAATGCTGATAACACACCCTTTTAGTTGAGTGTTAGGGTTAGAATTAGGTCGTCAATGCTGTAAACACCCCCCTTTAGTTGAGTGTAAGGGTTAGTGATAGGTTGTTCAATGCTGTAAACATACCCCTTTAGTTGAGTGTTTGTGTTAGGGTTACGTCGTCAATGCTGTAAACACTCCTCTTTAGTTGAGTGTCAGGGTTGGGGTTAGGGTAAGGGTTAGGTCGTTCAATGCTGTAAACACACCCCTTTAGTTGGGTGTTAAGGTTACAGTTAGGGTAAGGTCGTCCAATGCTGTAAACACATATCTTTAGTTTAATGTTAGGGTTGGGGTTAGGGTTATTGTATGAGTTAGGGTAAGGCACGTGGGTGTCTTTATATGGATCTGTATAGGTTTTGACGACGAGAAATTTTATAAATGTGCAGTGTGACGACCCTGGCAGACGATGACTAGATTTTTCGGTTACATTACACCTCTTTTATTTGGGATCATGGCAACCATATCTGTCTCTTTCCAATAAACCAATGCCAGCAAAACCGGTAGAAGCGAGTCAAAATATCGTTTATAAGAATCGTGTGCTCTGTGTGTGACTCTCCATCTGCCTTTCTGATTGTGTTTGTCAACTGATTTTAAACTTTAAACAGAGGAAAATGAACTTCAATTAAAAAGATAACCTCATTAATTTATTTTTTTATTTTTAGACCGAGAGATGAGAGATTCCGTTGTTTTATGATAATGACTCCCTTATTACCAAATAAATTACCAAAGCCATTAAAATAGAACGGATTATAAGATTGTCAGAGAGATTATGAACGATAATATGCGAGGCTTAAAAACGATAAATGGAATAAAAATATGATTACTTAAGAGGCAAGTCTTTCTTACATTAGACATTAAAACGAACATGTAGTGTTCAGAGAAGCAGCACTATAGAAACGTGTATACACATTGCTAGCTTCTTAACACAAACTGTGTTCATGAAAATTCCGTTCGGTTATAGTTACACAGACAGAGAGTAAAATCGTTTTGGATGGTGGAAATAGACAGAGTGTTTACTGTGAATCTGTTAAAGGAAAAAAACAGAGATTGGAGCTGAGTCGATCATCTTCCATGGAAACAATGATAGAGTTGAGAAATGCTTGCAATGTCTGTTCTGTCGGATAAGACGCTATAGAGCAGAGTAGTTATCACTCCACAAGTTTACAATGTCGATGTCGTACTTTACTCAGTGGCACACTCCAAATGTCTCAGTTACTCAATCTTAGGAGTGTATCTGCTTTTTTTAAGCTAAAATAAGTGCATCAAGTGTCAGGTGATGTTTTGTACAGTAGAATATATATATATATATATATATATATATATATATATATATATATATATATAAAAATAAGTGTGTGTGTGGGGGGGGGGTGTTGGCACATTCGTCAATCGCAACGACTATGGAGAATCGCTGTATTGGGATGAAATGCTGGATCGGCAGGCGATTGTTTGTCTCATAGCGTGAGGTTTTTTTCTGGCTGATGGTGAAGCCGAACAGGTTGCAGCATCAGCAAACCTTCCCATCAGTCTTTCGAACCCACCTTCCTGGTGCGATACGATGGCTTTTTTTATCAGCAAACAGCATGTTCCTGATTTGGGCTTAGTCTTGGAGAAGAGTCTTGCGATGTTCATGAGAATACCGTTTGAGCTCGAGTGCATGTAGATACCATCTGCTGTGTTCTTGAAGACATCTTTAAGAATTAGGGCGAAGAATTGTGCCGATGAGTTTCGGGGTCGACACACAGCCTTGTTTTACACCATTTTTCGCCTCGATATGTCGCCGTTAAACTGTACATGGCTTATTACGTCATCGTGAAAGTATATTCTGATGCTGAAGAGATTGTGGTGAGCATCCGATTAGTGGGAGCATCTGTAATAGACCATATCTGCTCATGAGATTGAGCGCCTTGGTCATGACTATGAAGGCGAGATACAGAGGCGTTTTTTGCATTTCTCTTGCAGCTGGCGAAGGGAGATGAGCATATCTATGGTTAATCTCTCTAGACAAAAGCCGCATTGAAATTCTGGCTTAATTCGATCGGAAATATCCTACGGTCGTACTATGTGTGCAAATAGCTTAACAACGAAACTTAACAGTGAGATATCGCGGTAGTTGTTGAAATCACTGCGGTCTCCTTTGTGTAGAGTGTGATGATGTTTGCGTCTTTCATCTCCGGAGTCACTGTATTGAAAAACTGTGAAATGGCTCAAGCAGTCTAGATATTCTCACTTTTGAAGACTTCGGCTGGAATATAGTTATTTTTCTGTGGCTTTTCAAGATGACAGTCCGTCTATTTCTTTGAATAGTTCTTTTATGGAAAGCTACCCGTTGGTGAAGACGATCACTGCCATTCAGATTAATGTACCGCGTTTGCCCTGGAGTAAAGCTCGGAGTAGTTTTCTACCTGTCTGTCCAGCTGTATGACTTTGCATAGTATGGGTTCACCCGACTTGGACTTGTGGTGCAGTTTTGTTGATTGTCGGTCCAGTAGCTGTCCTGATCCCGTCATATATGGTTAGCACGTTTCCTGTATCAGCCGCCCCCTTAAAAGTATTAGAGAGATCTATCAAGGAGTTGTTCCCAGCTCATCTGACAGCGTTTGGACGGTACTTCTGGAATACCTTATTGAATCAACGATGTACGAAATTAGTTGGCCCTATACGAAAGCAAGGATGAACTTTTTGCCTCAATCAGAATATCAAGAATAGCAGAATGTGCATCATACCAGTAATTGCGTTTGCAACCTGTCCTCCTTCCAAATGATTTGAGAACTCTAGAGTGGGTGTATTCTTGAGTGTTTGCCACTGCTCAGATGCAGGCTGAGTGATGTCTCTTTTAACGGTTGAAGAAAATATTAGTCTGAATTCCGCCATGAGGTCTGCGATTTGCAAATGTAAATACGTGCAATACCCTCCTGTTTAGTGAAGTATACATTTCTGGGTTGAAGTTTAACCGTACTGCATACTAACGAATTATCATTATCACAATCGGCACTTTGGTAGGCTCGAGGCATATATACATGTTTGAGGTATATTCGTCTAGTAATGATAAGGTCAGGCTAGTGCTACGCCTTGACCTTGGATACCTCCAAGAAACTCTGTGATGTGGCCTGGCACAGAATAATATGTTAGTAATGAGCAGGTCATTGTATGCACAGAGTTCCTGTAACCGCTTACTGTTTTCATTGAATTTACCTTCTCAAAAGTTACCGAGCCATGAATTGTAGTCACCAACTACACGCAGATTAAAACGCCCAAGTATGATCAGGCCTTCATCCTGTGGGAATGCCTTAATGGTGCTATCCAGCTGAGTTTAGAAGTGCCCATTTGTCTTGGCAAATGCCGCGAGTGTTGGGGCGTACACCAACAATAGAATAATTGATGGATAAGTGGTGTTCAAACGTAGTAAAGTTAGACATTGGGTGGCTGAATCACAGAGTTGTACATTTTGAAGCAGTGAGTTTTTGAAATCAAAACCATCACCGAGTTTGTGGATTTCCTCTTCTTTCATCAGTCGCCAGAAGAAAGTATAGTCTGATTGTTTAGGCTTTCATAGTCTGCTATGCGAGATTTCTCTAGTCTTAATAGCTCATTGTTGGTGATGGCAGTCTCTCGGGCATCGGAGATCGGGAACGACCGAAGCTTTACTCAAATTGAGTTGTAGGCTTATAACCAGTAACTGTCGCTCTCTTGTTTCGTCTTATACAAATGCATAGCTAGAGTTTACTCTCCAGGCCGCTGTCTATGGCAGATCTATGGAAAGACTACATTGCCCGATGATCAGAATCCCCCATCGGTCTTGCTGATGTTGCCCAGATGCATAGAAGTACCAGTACGCCCGGCACACGGTTGACTGTAGTAGCTGCCAGAGCAAAGCTGAGTGCAGCGCCTGTCTGCTTATGGGGCTACACTTAATATTTTATATTAGGGTTTACTCCCTTAACCGTTGTCGAATAACGAATAACCACAAGGCGGCGATACTATTTACCAACAGCTGGAGGCTTGTTTATGGGTATAGGGTTTGTCCATACATCAATGGGGCTAGCATGTCGCATGTCGCATGTCTGGTGCAGACCACCTCCAAGTTTCCTACAGCTTTGCTTGAGTCCGTAAGGTACTAAATTGACGTGCGTAGCCACGAAGAGGCACTGCATCGAGTTTACCAATGTAGCTGTTTTGTAAGGGAAGGGAAGACTTTAGCAGTTTGCTCCCTTTTCGATTAGGCTAGCCAGCTGTGGGGACAAGAAGATGAAGGTGACGAGCACACAACACAGGACAACTTACACTTGAGGCATCAATTCACAGACACACATACACACACCCACATCCTTATATATATATATATATATATATATATATATATATATATATATATATATATATATATATATAAGGATACATACGCTTGAAAGTGTGAGGATATATGTATACGTCTTTCATACTGAGATTAAGAAAATAAAAATAAAACATTCTGAAAATTACACGAGGAATAATTATAAGCAATAAGAATGATGATAAAACTGATTACGATATGTCTAAAAGTTTCAACAAATATAATGTTATCAATTATAAAGAATGAATTAAAAAAATAGGAAAAGTAAAACTAAAAGAGTAAATAAATGAATCTGTCATGTATCATATACGGATTAACTGACTCGTTAATCGCTGCTATTGAGAAGTTTATACTCCCCAAGAAATGCACTTCGAAAAGAAACGAGTGAAGAAGACTTGGATGCGAGAGTAAATTCGTATATCAAGCATTGCCTTTGCCTGTTTAATGTTAATAGACTATTAGATTCTGGTGAGCTGGATGAATATAAATTATTAGAGTCTTGCGTAACTAAAAACTGGTTTTCATAAATAAATCTTTGGAGAAATTTGGAAAGAAACAGAGAAATGTATGCCAACCGTTATAGCTCTTAGTAATCAAATTATTGAAATAAATGCTCTGAAAGAAAAGCTGTCTTTAAAACTGTCCGCGACTATTGCAAGACTTTTATAGATAACATTTACGAAGTGACAAGCAATGTGGATTTAATCCTACGACATCAACAGTAAAATAGTGTACATTAAAGTTATAGATAAACCAATGAATACTAAAATAGTTTTTTTCCCGTTTGTTGAAGTAATCTAATCATCGTATCTGGTGTTGCCTCGATTTGCGTAAAGTTTATGAAATATAAAATAATTCCCTAAGCAATAACGATTTCTGTGACAAGTGTCTATCAAAACACCCCATCAAATATGTAATTCCCAGGAAAGTCACAAACGTCAAGTATCCGTTACTTCCCAATTTGAACAATGTTTCAGATTATTTGCTTGCAGTAATTTTTTTATGATTTTGTTTTGCGTTCATCATCGTTTTAGCCCTTTGATTTGCATTTATAAAATAGTTGAACTGAAACGGCGTTTATGATAAAAAAATAATTCATGATAGTGAAAAATGCATATAGTTAACATTACAACAATATTTCGGATTCTTTTAATTTGAATAACTTCGTTTATATGATTATGTACATTTCAAAGAATACATGCAGTCAATATCAAAATAAAAGTGTTATATCTACGGTATAGATTACGATATTACATATGCTTTAGTTTAATATAACATAACCCATTTCGAAAAAGAGAAGAAAGAGACGCTACACTGATTTAACATATATGAGACCGGTTATCTAGCTGTGTATGTAACTTACAGTGAGTGATCCTACCCTTGACTTAAGATTAATGTTAATGTCAACACACCATGTACACATACAGTTAAAAGGTATTGCATCTATATACCGTCTAATTATTTGCCTAAAGCGACTTTAAACCTGGATATGGTAGGCATAATCACAACCTCCTCTGGCAGGCTGTAAAGAGGAGCATAAACACGAACACGGAATGTTGCTTTTTTGCTGTTGAGACAAAAAAAACGGTGTTCCATCTTCTACGGATGATGCGGAGATTGTGACTTAGTGTAGAAGTAAAAAACTCCTCTAAAGTTAGATATACATTCCAGTTGATGATGGTGTATGCCAGAATCAGGTCCCCTCGCATCCTCCGCTACTCAAGTGAGCGCAGATTTCGTCTTTGTAGCGGGTTGTTTTCTCCTGAGGTAATTTCCCTATATATTTAAATCGCACTAAATTCATATAAGTTGATAAAACATTAAAATACGATATTCTTTGTACAAATTATAACTGAAATGCATACTATTAATAAACAGAGTGATTTTTTTTTTTTAATATAGAACATTGTATTGATATAAACATATTTGGCTACATAGTGGGTGGCGTGTTTATGAACGCAAACAAGTTCTCAGCAGCAACTATCAATAAGAAAACTTAAGACAACGGACTTGATTGTAATACACTCTAAACGGAAAAAGTATTAATTCCATGGGACACAGTTTCAAGAAAATGGTGTTATGGTGCGATAGTGATTTTCTTTGAACATAGTTCACGCCAAAGAAGGCAGATGGCCACTGTAGACGTTAGGGTCTACTGAGAAAAAGGGTGAGAGTTTTTTAGGGGGGAGGCAAATTACATTGGGATCTGTGCAGCGAGATGTCGGTTTACATTAGTTTTACATGATTGCATGTCAGTACCGTCAGGAAAACAGGGAGCAGGGATGGAGTTCCAGAGTCCAGCAGCACGAAGAAAGAAGCTTTTGGAGTAGTAAGCTCTTCGAAATCTGGGGGCCTCCCCAGTAAATGGGAGGATTTGGCAGATTGTCGGGTTAGTTTAGTGAATTTGCGTCGTGGATGTACCAGACCAGCGAGTTCATCGGATCACAATCCATTGAAGTACTTGTAAAACAAGCACAAGGAAACAACATTGCGGCGGTGGGATAGGAGCTGGAGCTTGGTGGATAGTGACGGACCTATTAAGTTGGCGACTCTTTTTTTGACCTTGTCTAAGAGGGAAAAACTAGTGGATTATGTAGCAGCCTATATGTGGCAACAATACTCCATGCATGGGCGGATGGTGGCTTTGTAGAAATATAGGATAATGTCAGGTGTGAGGTATTTACAAGCACGGTAGAGTGAACCCACCTTCTTTGCAGCAGTCCTTGCAATGCCTTCCATGTATGTATTCCAATTCATGTTATATGTGAAAGTTAGGCCGAGGAGTTTGAATGATGCACTTTCAGGGAGGGTGCTATTTGCTATGACAATCAGTAGTTGAAGAGGTTTCTGGTAGTTATAGAACGAAAGTAGCTTTGTCTTTGCGGCATTACTATACTTTGCGAATATATGGAGATAGTATGTACAGAAGAGGATACGACGAAGAACAAGCAGTCTTCCTATAACATACTATTGCGCACTTGTGTTAATACACACTCATGTAAATATACCACCGTGTTGTCTTATTTATTATTAGACATTCAATGTCACAACAGTAACACACTAACTTGTATATACAATAAAAAGATAAATACATACAAGCTCTATTGACGGTATTCTTTAATAAATGATTAATTCAGTCGCTCGATTTGCTAGTAAATGTTGTTAAGCTAGGTCCGATCTCGGCGAGAAGATAAAGATGACTGCCAGCTAATAACTCACAAAATAGTGTTGCTTAACCGAAGAGAAAATCAAAACAAAAAAATACATAAGCTTATTGTTGACAAAAAACGCTATCACTAAGAAAAAGGTTAGTTTATAAGAAGTTTTCAATTATATATATTTTAAAAGAATGAACGAAAAAAAAAATTGTCTTAAAAAAATAGAACTCCCATTTTAAATAGAACGGAGTTTGTAAGCGACATTGTTATGATTTAAAACACGTGGACCCTCTTCTGAATAAAAGTGAGTAACTGAAGACAAACATAACACTATTGTTGAATATAATGTGAACCAGAAGGGATACCAGTTTTATAGACCAAACTATGTTAATAATCGTATATATATATATATATATATATATATATATTTCTAGGTATATATGCATACACACATATGTGTATATATGTATGTGTATATATATATATATATATATATATAATTATTCTTTCATGTATACACATTAAATGCTATGAGTAGATATAATTGTGTATGTATCTATTTTCAGTATTTACTTCAACAGTGCTCGATACGTGAGTAGAGCTAGAAAGTTAGTTATGAAATAATTTTTGCCTGACAATTCTCTCAGGAAATGCAACGCGCAATCCTCTCTGTAGCCTACTTGCCATACATATATTTTCATAACACATATATATATTTATATATATACATATATATATATATATATATATATATATATATATATATATATGTGTGTGTATTTTTTAATTTTTTAACAGAAAGAACTTATAATCGCTCAATAGTTTAAAGGTAGATATATATATATATATATATATATAATTCGAATGCAGTTTAATACCACATAATTATCATTAATGTCATTTTTGTCAATATATATATATTATCCGGGTATGGTATATATCCACAGGGTATAAATCCAGGGGAGTTGAACCGGGTTTATGAGAGTGCTCAATAAAAATATAGAGCAGAAATATAAATATATATGAGATAATTTATTTCATTTTGACTACAAAATTGATTTTGTTTCACGAGAGCGATTTGAAGCGCTCCCGATCGTCAGTTCATGAAAATTCATTATGCTCGTTAAGATAAGTTCAGAATCACACACAGTTTTATGAAGGTGACAGAAATTTAAAATAAAAATTAAAAATTGAATATGAATAGAAACAAAAAACAAAAGCAAAAAGCAAAAATAGAAATACAAGTAAGAAGAAAAAGAAAAAGAAAAATAAGAAGAAAAGGAAGAAGGAAATAGTAAGAGCTACACGGGACATAGAAAAGAAATAGAAAGAGGTAAAGAGAATGCAGACGTGATTTGCTGAAGGTTGGTCGAAATATGAAAGCGTCAACGCGTATCAAAAAAGAAAACTCTCTCTGGGTCTTGCTTTTGCAGAAATGGGCAAGTAACCGATTATCAATTTGGTAATATGTCTATGAAGGGGGGAGGGCGAGATTAACCCTATATGGAGGGCGGGTGAGGGATAAAAATATTTAAGGTGCTAATTAAAAAATTAAAAAGTTAAAGAATTGAGGATTAAGAATGTCTATATATGAGTCAAAATAAATATAAAATTATGAATACAGCAAATATGTAATCGTAATTATACTAATAATATAAAAATATGAAAAAAAAAATATATATATACACATATATACACACACACAAATACATATACATATATACATATATATATACACACATGCATACACGCACACACACATATATATATATATATATATATATATATATATATACATACTTATATAATACTGATAATAATAATGATAATGATAATACTGATAATAATGATAATACTGATGATAATAATAATAATAATAATAATAATAATAATAATAATAATAATAATAATAATAATAATAATAATAATAATAATAATAATAATAACTAGAGGGATAATGGTAATTAAGATGATACTTTTCTTATAGTAGTCCTAAAATTGTTCAGGTTTAGGTTCTTATTTATCTTTGGCAATGCCAGTATATATATTTTATAAATGGTGGTATTAAAGAATTATATGAGGGATACTCAAGATAAAAGCGCCACATAGTAGCAATTAAGATAGTGTAGTATTCATAAATTATTAAGATTACCAAAAAGTCAATAGGTCATTTTTTTCTTTTTTTATATATATACATAGGAGGGTGGTTTGTCATAGAAGAAAGAAAGTATAAGTAGTATTTATGGATTCAAGAGTAGGGGTAAAATTATTGGTTGTATTCAGAAACAATGAGGTAGAGTAGATAAATGGTTACTAACCCATAGTTGTTCTGGGGGATGTGATTACGGGGTAGGTGAGGAGAGATGGGTAGGAGTGGGGGTTGATAATGTGTTAGAAGGGATGGTAGAATGTGTTGGAGGGGAGTTAGGATAGTGTAAGTAGAGAGAGAAGTGAATAGGGGGTAAAAATGAAATTATGTGTGTAAGTAGAGAAATTATATAAGAGAAACTTATGTGTCAACGATTTATATGGGATTTACAAGAGATGAAGGTGGAGTATAGGGACTACTAAGGAGGTAAAATCTACTGTGTCGGCAGTTGATGGATGTCTCCTGTTTTCTGTTTAAAAGTTTATTTTTGTCCTTGAAACGGATCATTTCTAATTTTTCGTTTAAGCATAGATGGCATGGTGTATTGAGTGACTTGCAGGTACTAGATTTTTTTAGGATTTTCCATTTAATTACAGGAGTTTCATTTTTTTATTTTAAGTTTATGATAATGTAGGGATAGTCCGGTTTGGCCAGGGTGGTTAGGGTTGTTGAAAGAGAGGTTGTGATTATGGAATCGTTCTTTGAAATTATTTCCTGCTATTCCAATATAAAATTTAGTTCGGGATGGGTTTTGAGTTGAAGAGATAGATGCCCCATAAACTACTTGGGTTGACCAGCATTTTTGGTTTAGGGGGCAGTTAGGTTTATTTATGCAGTTACAAGTTCTACTAGCGTTATGGGGTGTTAATGTACTTAATATTTTATTATTATGTTTTTTAATGATTTTTTCAAGGCTATCTCCACAGCAATAACTTAGTTTTGGCGTATTTTTATTAAAAATTTTGTGGAGGACATTGCTATTGTTGAAATGAGTGTTAATTAGATTAAGGAATTGTTTTCCTAATTTAGTCTTAATCATGCCTTTTTTTGTTTCTATTCATATTCAATTTTTAATTTTCATTTTAAATTTCTGTCACCTTGCCGGTTTTACATCGGTTTTCCTTCTTATAGATCGATTATGTGACTAGATAGAGCGTGTCTATCTCACTGAGATAGGTAATAGCGCGCCTTGCGTATATGCAATGTATTTTCCTTGACCAAGAAAGGAAATCCCATGTAGAGAATACATATTTAAAGAAAGAAGAAAACACACAAACATTCAAGTTAGAACAAAGCTACTGCTCGAAACTGTGGATGAAAATTTAACAAATATATAGTTTATTTATTCATGAACTACTAGTTCTGACAAAAGTCGTTGTGTATTTTTTTCAATTCATGATTCAGAGAATTCCCATCATTTGAAAATTATACGATTATGTAGACACAGTCATATAACAGCAGCAAAATCGTTTAGTTTAATTTCCGTATATATTCGGTTTATCATTTCTGTTATGGATTGTCTGAAACGTGTTACTCTACGAAGTATCGTGAGTAGGAAGTGGGCTATTCGTTTAATTTCGGTAGCCTCGTGACGTTTGCTTCTTCTTCATATCAGTGTTAAGTTCTCACTATCAGCATGTATCTGAAAAATAGGGAATAATTGCTGTTTGGGAGGTCACCTATTGTTTTAAATAGGGGTATATGTAAAGCTTTTAAAATCCTCTCATAGTATCCATCATCATTCAAGTGCCTATATATCGATCATATGAATCGTTATCCTCGATTAGATTTCGCATTTATAGTTGCTGACTTATGAGTAAAACGATGTGACACGGATGTGACACGGATGTGACACGGTCCAGCTTAGTATCGAATTACATTATTTACTTGTTTGCCCTTTCATTTCTATTTTTTAAATTATTCTTATCATAGTGTGCATTCATTTTGTGACTCTTGTTCTTTACTTTCTCCTTTTATTACCTACTTAGCGGATTTGTCGGATTCCTTACTCTTCAATTTAACACACAAAGTCTTAATCTACATACATATATTCTAACATTTATTTTGGTCTGAAGAGGTTGATTCTATGTGAAAGATCTAATTGGAGTACGCATTGAACACTGATGATTCATAGGTTAAAACAAACACACACTAAGTTAACGTTTCAACAACGTCATTGTGATAATTACAAAATTAATATACTTAATTTAAACATGTTTACTCTTCTGCTGTGATAATTTACAGTTGATGATAAAGTCCGTAAACGGAATAATATACAAACAATATTATTAATAGATGCAATATCTTTTAGCCTAAAGTGTAGATTTCCAATTAGGGTGTAAGGATATCTTCAATTTGGTGAATGGACAATCAAAAATGAACCTTTTTACCCACGGAAATATAGTTTTCTATAAAAATGCGTGATTCCTTGATTTAAACAAGCCAATCAATTAACTCAGCCTGGATATCAATGGTTATCAACTACGGTATTGATCTTGTTGCGTCGCGGAACCAGTTCGTTCTCTTCGTCTTGAACTGGTTTTCTTTTGTCTGGCAAACGATGTTGAACATTAGGTCTATTAGGAAAGTCATGCGATGCCTGTTTTATAACCGCATAGAATAGAAAAGTGTCCAGGAGAGCTTAAGTTGAAGTGTATGCAAGAGAGGGGTTCACTGGTTTATGACGCTTGACATTAAAACTTCGTCCAGCAAGCAATTACATCAATTAGAACTGGTTGGTATCCTGCCACCAGTGTTGTCAGTCTTCATTTAGCACTAGCTTTGTGTCGGTTAATTGACGACACAGCGAAGTCCGTATTCAGAGCGACGGGTGTGCACGAATGCAACAAGGTAATTAAGCTTGCTAAATGATGCAGGAAGACATTATGAGAGAAACCCGGATTCCATAAGATATACGGTGGGAGGCATGATTACGCAAATACACCGACGTGTAAAAATACTATATATATATATAGTTTGGTATGGTAGTTTTGTTTTACGGCATATCAACCCTTTTTGGGTTATTTAATGTCGAATCTGGTCATTATAGTAAAAGTGTTTATGCTTCAAGTTCTTTATATCTTCAAATGTTTAATCATCGTTTTTGGTTTGGTAGTTTTGTTTTACGGCATATCAACCCTTTTTGGGTTATTTAATGCCGAATCTGGTCATTATAGTAAAAGATTTATGCTTCAAGTTCTAAAAATAAAATAAAAAAGGAGAGGGAGAAAGGGAGAGGGGCTGTTGTTTTTGTTTTTGGTTTTGTAGAACATAATTAAGTTTTACAAAAAAAAAACAAAAAAACGTCAATGTAGGTGAATTTCGTCTCAGGGAGCCACAGGGCAGCCTGATCTGGTATCACCAGTATATATATATATATATATATATATATATATATATATATATATATATATATATATATATATATGTGTGTGTGGGGGGGTATATATGTCAAGAAGTCTGAAGGCAATGCAGAGTGGCGGATAGATTAGAAGCTAAAAAGAACAAACATCATAATCAATCATAGGAGAAGACTAACTATTTATTTTTCTATTTAATCTTACAGAAACAGAAAGTATGGTGTCATATGTGTGTTCTGCCCGATAATGATAAGGAATCATTGAATATGTCAGGAAAATCTTTTCTATGGCAAAAATGGACATAAATAAAAAGTCTGTATGTGTGGAATTTGCCAAAATGTATGCATCGCTGACACCACACTTGCTGTTTATGTAAAATTGTAAAAAAATAAATATAGTTAGTCTTCTCCTTCGATTGATTATTATTGTTGTTCTTTCCAGCTTCTCATCAATCCGGCCCTCTGCATGACTTTATCATTCTAATACATGTATTACAGTTCCCATCAATGTTTCAAGCAAACAACCATTCTATATGATATATATATATATATATATATATATATGTGTTAATTTATCATTGTTTATCGGCTATTCAAATATTGGGCGCGCGGTAAACGATGTTGGATGCAAGTTGAAAAATACTTGTTATCCAGGGTTTCGAATCGTACGACCGGTAGTGAATAGTCATATCTCTATGCTGATGAGTCCTGATTGAAAAGGGACGAAACGTATACGTACATAGATAATAAACAACAACAAATATTTTATATTTGTCGCTCCTCGTAAAATAAGTAGAGCACTCTTAATGGTAGTACAAACACAGCATGACGTCACTTGCTTTATATGCATCATTCCTTCTTTAATATAGAAGTAGAATGCCTCGACATCAAGCCGCTTTTATATGTGTTAATTTATCATTGTTTATCGGCTATTCAAATATTGGGCGCGCGGTTAACGACGTTGGATGCAAGTTGAAAAATACTTGTTATCCAGGGTTTCGAATCGTACGACCGGTAGTGAATAGTCATATCTCTATGCTGATGAGTCATAGATAATAAACAACAACAAATATTTTATATATATATATATATATATTATAAGTGTATGTGTTTAAGTATATGTCGTATAATTAATCGCTAAAAATAAAACATAATATATAAGTAAATCCAGTAGAAATGAAACAACACAATAAAGTCAACACAGAGGATTGTATATATCGATATCTTGTAAGTAACTATGTGTATTCGGGGTTTGTCAAAATTTGTATACACACAACAGTATGTACAACCCTAATATATCATGAGCGTGTACTAGGAAGTGTAATATGCTTGAATATATGCGTTCGAAACAGTAGTGGAAGATAACCTGAGTATTAGGAATAGTCTCTATAGCGGAAGTAGTTCAAAATACGTATGCGAGTAGATAGGTACGTAGCACAGATATACATAAAATGTTCTGTTTATATATATATATATATATATATATATATATATATATATATATATATATATATATATTTAAGTAAAGGAGTAAGGCTACGAACATTTGTAAAAAGTGTTTTTAATCTATTCATTATTTTGTTATTTTATCATTTCATCGTGTTATATATAACGCATCAAGCGATGGTCCGCTATCATCATTTTGAATAATTGTCTTTCTCACCTTTAAACTGCACTAATACTGCACTACCCTGTTTTATCTCTCTCTCTCTCTCTCTCTCTCTCTATATATATATATATATATATATATATATATATATATATATATATATATATATAATTTATTTAGATACTGTATATTACATAATTCAGCAATGTATCGCGGTTTAATCCAAAAAGGCAGATTTAGACATCTTTAGTAAAGTAAAGATGCTAAATCTGCCAATTTGGATGAAACCGCGGTACATTGTTGAATTATGTAATATACAGTATCTGAATAAATTATATGATCGAGCATTTATTTGATTTCTTTTCATATACAACCTGACACTATAAATATATCTCCTTTTTGAATAACTTACATCTACCGATATTCAGAGAGAGAAAGAGAAAGAGAGAGAGAGAGAGTGAGAGAGATGGAGAAATATGGATGAATGGAGAGAGAATGTGATGCAGGGAATGAGAAGGAAAGTTTGGAGGGATAGCAGAAGATGTGGCGAGAGTGAAGAGAGAAACAGAGGGAAGGAGAGAGATGTAGAAATAGAATTAGGAAATATTGGTGAAGAGATAGCGAGAGATGGACGTAGAAAGATAAAGTCTGTTATATGAGAAAGACGTACTATGTAGACTTAAAACGTAAAAATACTTAAATTATTTAGGCGAATTCTATTAAACAAATAATATAATGGTCGATTAAATAAAAAAAACATACTTCAACTACAAGTATTTCTTAGAGTTAATACATTGCTGTTTTTGTAGTCTCCTCTGTTTTATAATTTCCTTGGTTCCAATCATTCCTGGTACATGTGTATCAGAAACAAAACAGACACCAACACACACCCCATATATAGCCTTGAGAGGCGACCCTTGGTGGCCGTTTTGTGAAATAGTAAGAAGATAATATTAAGTTTAGTTTGCTATTTTCAGGAAATCTGTTCACAACTCATAAAAGGCTTGACAAAGGGAATGGTTCCAAAAAAGTGTCCTACATACTATCACCGACCCCCACAAACGGAAATTCGGCATGAAATTGTAAGTTGCACGGTTATTTAAGTTTTCTTCACCTTCTGTTTAGCACTCACTATTACAATCCTTGTTCTCTGACTGATAAAATCTCTCTCTCTCTTTCTCTTTCTCTCTCTCTCTCTCTCTCTCTCTCTCTCTCTCTCTCTATATATATATATATATATATATATATATATATATATACACACACAAATATACATATATATATATATACATATATATATAATTAAGTGGTGAACTAAAAGCGAACTTTTAGGAAAGGTAAAACCTATTGTGAAAAGTATACAGCTCAATATGCAGGATAGAGCAGATAGATATCTACATTTCACTTTCTCCGCTGGACTTTTTGACACCGGACTTTTTAGCAATCGGACATTTGCTTGCATTCTGGTAGAGTTTTGCCTTGTGTTTTTTCCCTACAATCTTTATTTTACTTTTTCGACTTATCTATCCCAGCGAGTGCCTCTGATGATAAGATGTTGATCTTTGAAAAGCCTGACTTAAGGAAAAATTTAACTTGAATAAATTGCCTTTTGCGGAATATACCTTGCTCTGAGCAACTGAATTGAAAAAAGAGTTGACTTTTGCTTTTCTAATTCCTTTTCATCCTTCTACATATATATATATATATATATATATATATATATATATATATATATATATATATATACAGAAAGTGTGTTATTATTTAGAGCGTGAAACTGCTGTTTTCGTATACTAAAAACGGGTAATTATTTGAGGTATTGTAAATATATAAATATATATATATATATAGATATATATATATGTCTGTGTTTGCCTCTATGCGTATGTGTATGTGTGTATATGTTTATGTTTCGGGTGTGTGGTGTGTACATAACACGCGATGTATTCAATATATAATACTATAGAGGCCTGTATAAATTATGTAGATACTTTAAATTCGCCTTCCCGTATAATAGAATTACACATTTATATTGCATCACCCTGAGAGACATTTAAGAACTGGTGTAACCCTTTACTTACATTCTATCAACTCGCCACAGGATAAGATAGATTATGACCAATGACATAACGGCCTAAACTCGGCGGTCGTTGAGGCCGCAATTGTGATATGTCTGCATTTGTCAGATTGATACTGACCAGGGGACATGGAGAAATAGTTTTAACTAAATCAAATTACATTCTGCGGTGGAAGGAGAATGTAAGCAGGATCATATATATATATACTTATATGTATACATATATGTATATGTGTGTATATATACATATATATATATATATGTATATATATTTATATATGTCTATATATATATATATATATATATATATATATATATATTTGTATGAGGGTGTGTTTATGTAGTGATCAGAAACAATGTCTGTTGCAGACTTCGGAACGGTAGTCGTGTGTTGGAATAATTTCGGACCTTGCAGCTCCTTAGCGACAAATTGGTTGTGCGATCATCTTACCCTGGGGTTTGGCGTGAATATCCGCTGTCGTGTTAGTTGGGTAATTTCATTTTCAAGGCGAGAATTGTTCGGTTGTCAAATTCTTTCAATTATTTATATCATACCATTTTAAATATGGGCATTTTCGGATTTCATCAGATTAAGAATTAATCCTATAAAATCACACCGATGGGTTTGTTATCTCATATATACGTCCCAACCTTCGTAGATTAAGCCATCTGGTAAACTAGATCCTTGATGGCCATTTACAATAATGGAACTTCTTGTAAAGTAGTGCAGCACTCAAGGGTGTCACTTACTTCGGTAAGTTTGTGTGGTTAGCATGATTGGTAAAACGTCGGACTGTTATAAAAAAGTCAGATTTCGGTAATCAGGTTGAAGTATTTGCTTTTCTAGACATGCCTAAGAGCTGTGATACAGCGAAGCAATCCGCTGTAAACGACTATATATATATGTATCCTATTTTCATGTTTTGAAGATACTTATATGGTTCATCGCCGCGTGAATTTAGCGATAATGCGTAACTTTAGATTACCGAATAAATCTAACGCAAAGGTTTCGTAATTTACACGGTTCGGTTATATTTAGTGTACTCTTATATCGTTACTTTCTTTCGAGCTATATAAAAACTAACCCCGACCCCTCCTGAATATTATTTTAATAAATACCTTTATATCCCGAGAAAACCATGTTTTTCCTTCACTAAGCTTCATAAATGTGTATTATATATATATATATATATATTTTTATTTTATTCCATTAGTTGCGACAAAACAAGTTCTGTTTCATTGGCGCAAATAGTGTCCAACTCAACGGGCTGCGCCAATGAAACAGAACTTGTTTTGTCGCAACTAATGGAATAAAATAAAAATAAAATATTTTGCCCTGAATTTTCATTGAGCACTCTAATAAACCCGGTTTCAACTTCCTTCGGATTCATACCCCCTGGATATTTGTAACAAGTTAATTATATATATATATATATATCAAACTTGCAATTTGAAGAAAAAAACACAGAAAAAAACACACAACAATGACCAAGGAAAATAAACTGCAAGACATTCCATAAAATATCCCCAAACCCTAAAAATATAAGAACACCACCCTAGGCTGATGCCACACAAAATACTCGTGAAAGGTAAAAGAGAATGGAAAGAAAGAGGTAGGATGTAGTAACCAGACCTTAACTGGAAGAGTTCAAAAATACACATTTTGGGGGGAGGCGTATTGCCACCCACATCTTAGAGCAGATCAATGTGTTGTCAGCGATACATCGATTGTAAGCGTCTGTTGTGATAACGCAATTTAATTGCAATTTATATCAAAATAGGTGGAGGATACTCGATATGCCACGTCTTGGCCTTTTGGCTAAGATCAAAGTGTAGTATCTGTTCCGATGGATACTGCACCCCATAGATCGGTATTGTCTTGACCTTCGGGTCTTGATTTACGCCGGTCTATGGGTCTGTCCTGTGCAGTTCTAGGAGGTGCACCCTCCCAGGCTTTGCCTCCCCTCTTTGGGGAGGAGTAAGTTTATTGCTTACTGCCTGAGGCGCCCCTACCGGGGAATGCCGACGGGGCTGCCCAGGTAATTTTTAAACCCCACTTTCCCGACCTTGGGTCACATCTTACTTGTGGGATAAGATAAAAACTGGCCTTGTGCCTAACTCCTAGAGAGGAGTAAATCAATACTCGATATCTAGGTCAGACTTGTAAATCAGACTCCAGGGAAAACCACCGGGTATTATCAGTGAACAGTCACTGATGATGACCTGTATGAGATCATAGTGAGTACAAATAATAATAATAATAATAATAATAATAATAATAAGAAGAAGAAGAAGAAGAAGAAGAAGAAGAAGAAAAAGAAGAATGTATATATTGATACGATAGCATGTGTGTTCGTGTGTCACGTATACATAAAAAGCTCTGCGCAAATTTAGAAAAGCATTCAAGTCACCTATTTTTTGTACTATTTTCAGGTTAGCGCGTAGGATTTTGATGTCTGTTTTTGATGTCGGCCCGACTGGTATATAGTTCGATCCCAACCAACCTCGAAGATGTGTGTTTTCTACATCGAAGGTGGGAGTGAAGTAAGGAGGAGATGACCCGGAAGACACATATTAATACGATAGCGTGTGCGTGTAAATTGTTTCATGTATTGTTCATTTTTTTTAAATAAATATACAAGTCAAATCTTATCATATTTTATTCAAACATGTGTAGGTTAGGAACAATATAATTAGTATTTAAAACATCAGTTCGCGTAATTTACACGGGACCCGCTAGTAGTAGTAGTAGTAGTAGTAGTAGTAGTAGTAGTAGTAGTAGTAATAATAATAATAATAATTTTTTTTTTTAATTAATTCAAAGAAATATTATTTTATTTAATTATTTATTTTTTTAACTGGTGCCGTCCTAGGCTGACACCAGTCAACATATTTGTAGAGGGTCGAGGAGGATGAGAAGACCAAGGAGGGACAGCACAAACCAGACCTCCACTGGAAAAGTGCAGAGAATGCTGAGATATTGGGGAGGCTTATTGCCACCCAAATCCCAGAGAAGACCAATTGTCCTTACCAGCAAGAAATCAATGGTAAGAGGCTATTGCGATACCGCAGCGTTATCGAAAAGAGGTGAAGAATACTGGAAGTCTGGGGAGACTTGTTGTCACTCAGACTCCAGGAACTACCACTGGTTATCGTCGGTGAGCAATCACTGACGATGATCTGTGTGAGAACTCCTAGTGAGTATAACTAATAATAATAGAAGATCTTTGAATCAAAGTGAGAATTAAGACCATAAACTAAACGGCAACGTTAAACCCAGCCGAACTCCTTAATACAGGAATCCACCAGCAGAACAAACGAATGCTACCCTACCACATATTGTTTTAAATAGAAAAAATTACAAATCATAGAAAGGATATTACACGTTCTCAATGGAAATGAAAATACCAGAAATCCAATTAACTGACACTCTCACACACAAGTCTGTCCTGAACAGTCATATATGAGTAAAAGGCCGTGGATGAAGAGCACCAACTAGACCTCCATTTTACTGCGACCTTTGACAAGCGTATAACTACTCAAATTTGAGAGAAGGGTAACGGTCGTTGCTGTCGAGATATCACTGGTAAACGGCTGTTAGAATAACGCAATTATGTTTGCATTTTTTATGGAAACACAGATAATGAGCGAATGGAAATCTTGGGATAACTTGTCGTCACTGGGACTCTAGTTATTTCCAGTGAGAAATGACAGGTGAATACTTGTGTGAACATTTTTAGTCAGTAAATAATAATAATAGTAATAGATGCATACTGGTTTTAAAAGTGTCTACCCTACATGAAAGACTAACGCAACAACTGAGAGTATATATCTGTTAAACAGATGCACGAAAATGGATGGGCAAAGGCAGAATAACGTTAATACAAAAAGACGCCAAAAAAGGAACGATCCCACGCAACTACAGGAAACAAACCCCTGTTTACTAACCATGTGGAAAATCCTAACAACACGACTGAGAGAATAGATTAACAACTCTCTTAACAATCGTAGACTACACCCCGATGTATAAAAAAAGTATACTGGAAGGCAAAGAAAAAATCGGAGGATGCGTTATACATAGATAAAAATATCATGACGCAGGTAACCCACATGAAAACGAAGATAACCATCGCATGTGTTGACTCCATAAAAGCCTACGACATAATCGATCAAGCATGGATAATTGAATGCTTTAGAATAAAGAAATATCCGACAATATTATTAATAGCATTAAAAAACAATAATATGGAGACTTGAACTAACTACTGGGGGATAACAGCTGACTGAGATAAGAACACAAAGAGGCACTTTCCAAAGGCCACTCTCTATTATCCCTATTGCTCATTATAGCTATTATGTCACACAACTACATGCTTAGGAAATGTGATGTCAGGTACACGTTTACAGAACAAAGAATAAAATATCTCATGTATATGGACGACCTGAATCTATTTGCAAGTAGCAAAACGGAACTGGAGAATCTAATACACACGACTAGACTATTCAGCCAGGACATACAAATAAAATTCGGAATGGACACGTGTGCACGGCAAGACATAACAAATGTATTTCTCTCACCCTTTCACGTCTGTTTTCATTTAATTATCCTTCAATATTTTGTAATGTCTCTGCGAGTATTTTGCGAAAGAATAACTCTCTTTTTTCAGCGTGGCTATCTGATTAACATGCGTCTGCATATACACACACAACACTATGTAAATTAGATAGAATAATTAGACACATCTCAAATAGGTATGTAAATTAGACACATCTCAAATACGTATGTAAATTAGAATGCTAAATAAAATTCCACATGTAATAATACTACTTCTTTATGAGAATAACTAGGATAATATATCATAAAGAGAAATATTATTGATTGTGATGCAAGTAAAATGGCTTAACAGTTCATGAATTTTTAAAATGAAATCAATAGTAGTAGTAATTGTGATCAGACTTGTCACGTGTTCGTCTTGTTGTGTAGATGTATAGATAAGTGCGCGCTAATGGAGTTTATTTGAATAAAAAAAGAACAACAAAAACTAAGAGGAGTGAAACTATTAGGCGGTAAACAAAACGAGTCGAAATAAAACCACGTAAAAAGATGCAGACCTACGACGCCAGAAGCTTTCTGAAATGCACAGCTCATTTCGTTTATCTAATTTGTCATGTGCACATAATGAGAGATATACACACGACGGAAAATGTTATCTACAATGCCAATTATAGATTAGACAAAAAAAGATCCTACATTCATTATTCATCCGTGCACTTTCGGACGGGGCGAGTAAATAGCAAGAAGAGAAGCCGTATATGATATGGAATAATGTGATTAAAAGACATTGGAACAAACGCCGATACTATGACAACGCCGTTTCATTTTATCGGATAGATATGGAAATAATAATAATAATAATAATAATAATAATAATAATAATAATAATAATAATAATAATAATAATAATAATAATAATAATAATAATAATAATCGCGAGAGAGAGGCGCAAGCATAGGCTGACACCACGAAAATTATAGACAGAGGGTCGAGGAGGGAAAGCGCAAACCAGACCTCCACTGGAAGAGCGCGGACAGCTCTGGGAGGCTTGTTTCCACCCGGGCCCCAGAGGAGACCAATGGCCCTTATCACCGTGAAATCGGTGGTAGGTGGCTGTTGCGATACCGCAAGGTCATCAGCGGTGATGAACGAAAAGAGGTGGAGCATACTGGAAGTCTGAGGAGACTTGTTGTCACTCAGACCCCAGGGAATACCACAGGTTGCTGGCAGTGGGTGATCACTGACGATGACCAGTGTGATAACTCCTAGTGAGTAAATAATAATAATAATAATAATAATAATAATAATAATAATAATAATAATAATAATAATAATAATAATAATAAAATGATACTAGCCTAGGCTGACACCACACAATATTTGCATAGGGTCAAGGAGGATGAGAAGACCGAGGAGGGACAGCACAAACCAGACATCCACTGGAAGTGCAGAGACTGCTGGTGTTGCATATAACCCAAAAAACAGTAATTTGTTTCATTATGAATGATTAAAATCATCGCCACGAAAGTCTATTAAGCGCTTCTCCAAATACAAAAGCAAGGCACTCTTTTAACGCTCATTTCTTTAGGGCGTTTTTAAGCCTTTAAACTGCCAGTCCTATTGAACATTACTTTTTAAACATTTCTCGTTATTAAAACATTTTTCTTTTTAAACATAGTTCTTTTTAAATTCTTCTCATTAACCTCAGTTCATTAAACATTGTTCGTTACATTAACCATTTTTCTTTACATTAAACATTTTACTTTAAAACATAGTTCTTTTCAACATCTCAAATTCAGCAATGTGCATTTTTTTCTTTTTGCTTTAGTTCTTTCAGTTTCAAGTCTTTCGAAGTTTAACAGATTAGGACCCCAAAAATGTTATGCACAAAAATGTTAGCTTACATTTCTTTCGTCGTCTGGTTGTGATCGCCGTTGGTGCCGTCGGTTTCCATTGCGTATCTCTGGCCGTGATCGATGTTGGTGATCTTTGATCTGTGGATACATT
Organism: Sepiola atlantica; assembly: GCA_963556195.1. Classification (NCBI taxonomy): domain Eukaryota; kingdom Metazoa; phylum Mollusca; class Cephalopoda; order Sepiida; family Sepiolidae; genus Sepiola; species Sepiola atlantica. Next base: position 116,721,917 of record OY744529.1, read on the forward strand.
TTATCGACAGGCAGAAGACAAACGTGGAGACAATTTTTCCTCAGAGAGATCTAAGTCTTTTATTCTGGAATTCGTTGCGGAAGGTTTTTTTCCATTCACTCGCTCGATTCTCATTCATCATTCTCGCTGGGGGATGCGACTGAGTACGGGGTTTTCTGCTGCATCCCGAGGAGATCCAGCCATTACGACGCACGTCTACATTGTCGACCCGACGCTCTCCCTTCCAAAGCCCTTCATTTGAGGACCCATAGAGAGGTCGACCTTCCAGCTCGCTTTCCAAACCGTCACTCTTTTTAAAAACCTTAGTTTCTCACAAAGAAGGAGTGACGTCACAGTCCTTTGTCCTATCATATAAGTCATAACCAGAGCTGGTATAACCTTTATTGAACTTCAACTGTTGAAGTCGGCCAGGCTTAACCAGTTGTTATGACTTCTTGGGATTACTCATTCTGAGGACAAATCTATTTGTCCCAAAATGGATGTACTTTCGACCTGCACTTAACTCGAACAAAGTTGACCCCTCTCGCAATCAAAACTAGTGGGCCTACACGCTTTCAGGCATACGGGGCCTTCATAATATAACACTGGGACCTTGAGGAGGCTTATTGCCACCAAAGACAATGGTCCTTACCAGCGAGAAATAAATGGTAAACGGCTGTTGTGATACTGCCAGTTTGATTTGACAATTTATTTTCCAATTTAGCAAAGGCTTTCATGTTAGGAACCGCGAAATATTAAGGTACAGCTTGAATGCCTGAGGTCAAGTTAATTGACTTGATGTCCAAAAAAGAAAACTCAAACTAATAACATCCAAATGTTTAGACAACTATGAAATAATAATAATAATAATAATAATAATAATAATAATAATAATAATAATAATAATAATAATAATAACAATAGCATATTTAATTATAAAAACGTATAATTATCAGAAAGATTCCAAACATATAGACGTATGTAAGAAATACAAGTATCTTGAGAAGTTTGAGAAGTTTGTCATCGATAACAATTACTTTTCTGAATTGATGTTTGATTCTAACTAGCCAAATGTTCTTTTTCGCCATTTTTTAGCATTTTCCCCAAAGTTTCTTTTGAATGACACTATTGTAACGTGGACCGTGTTTTTTCTAATCATCTTCGCATCTCCACTTGTTTAATACTAATAAACCTTCTTAATAATAATAAAGATTCACATCTCTATTTCTATTAAATCATTACTATTACCACTTACATATGTTACAAGAAATATTTAAAAAAAACCTTGTTTTTTAATAATAGAAAATTGTATCTGAACTAAGCATGAGCGGACTTAGTGTGTGAATACCTGTTGTCCACATTTAATAAATACATTCTTAACAAATAACAACCCGTCCATTTTTCATACATATTAGGTGAATTTTTTTTAAAGAACCAATCCATAAACATATTTCTACAGAATTGTGCAACCCATATATTTTAGCAACTGACATATGTGGGCAATGCTTATTTTTTTCTAAGCACGTACAAAATGAATTGGTCTTCCTCAGGGCTGAAGAAACTCAGTTTTGAAGTAGTTAGTATGTCCTAGATTTCTTACTGTGCATGAGTATAGCAAGTTCGTCTGGTTCCTGTCGTTTCCATAGAAACACATTTATTTCACAATGTTCATTTTTTAAGCTATTTCTTTGAATGAACCCAGATTGAAAAGATGGCGTACTGTTCAAGGAAACTGACAGATACACACCTTCACTTTATTTCTTTAGGACAGAGGGTGACACTTTGAAGAGATAGCGGTGTCGTAAAAATACTTTCCGCACGGTAGCTATTAGAGCTTATATCTCGCTAAAAAGAACGGACTCTTTCCTATTTAATATGTCAGTTTTCTGAAAAGTAAGGAAATTACTACAAGACCAACATCAGAGCGATGTTTTAACATACAATAATAAGAATATGCGATTCATGTAGGCATTCGTTTTAATTATGTCGTGAAAAATACCATTAAAATTATTAATTTATTAAAACAAAAAAACTTTTATCATATAAGTAAATAGATTAGAATGCATATAGGTTTGGTAGAGATTAAGGCTGCTACTATAACGATCAACATCACCATCACTCCTGGAAGAGGAACCACTCCCTTGTTTCTGAAGTTTTAATGGTGAAAGTCATTGCGTGTTTTGCCATAGTCACCACGCTATGCCCAAGAAGCCATCTGTATCTGAGAATCACTGGAGCCCAACTCCCCACTGCCTCTGGAATATATATAGATACTACATGGAGCACACTAGAGACCATTCGGAACTATCAGCTGGTAATCTATGGATATAAAAAGCTGACATACCAATCAGGCCCACCATCTGGTATGAACATTGCTAGTAACTAGGTGATATACAGCGCACGGTATTCCCAAATGATCACCCATCTAGTTCTGACTAGGCCCAACGTCACTTACCTTCTGTGTTATATTACATGAAATAAATACCTATTTATGAATAATAATGTATTTCTAAATATATTTATTTTGTGCTGATTACAGGTATTTCAGCCACATTCGAGTTGCAGTATTTTTTTGTACACATTTACAACATGAGGAAATTTGTTTTATATTTAATTGCGTTTTTTTACGTGGATATCGTTTCTTGTGTGATAGTGCTTTCAATATAGTTTTTAAAAAAGTGTTCTTCACAAACTTAGTTGCTGGGAATGTCTTCTAAACCATCAAATTATTTCTTCCTGATAGGTTTTAAAATGTAGTTGTTGCGTGCGACAAGGATCTATTCTTAGCCCAGGATTCTTCCTGATTCTATTCATCTTCCTCCTACAAGGTAAGATGTAACACAAGGTCGGGAAAGTGGGAAAGAACCAGTGCTCGAAAATTTGAGCATTCTGGCTGTTTAAAAATTGCCTGGGCAGCCCGTCGGCATTCCCCGGTAGGGGCGCCTCAGGCAGTAAGAAATAAACTTACTTCTCCCCAAAGAGGGAAGGCAAAGCCTGGGAGGGTGCACCTCCTAGAACTGCACAGGACCGACAACCAATAGACCGGCGTAAATCCAGACCCGAAGGACCGGACGATACCGGTTTATTAGGCGGGGTAAAAACAATGATATTCAAAGTCAAATTCTGAGATCATTTGTTGACTTCTGCATAAACGACAACATGATCTAGAGCAACACTTACAAGAGCATTGGTAATAACACACTTTCTGAACATGTAATTCAATCCGTGCAATAATTACGTGTTACATGTAATACCTTCTAAAGCTAAGCTTCTCCCATTTAACAACCTACGCTTCGCCACTCGTTTTGCCTCAATACAAATGAATGGCTTTATCGTTCGGGAAAACTTCTGTTAAACTCCTAGGGTTGAATGTTACTCGACACCTGAAATGAAATAACGTAAATCAAATACCTTGCTAACGTCGCTAGAGTAAACGTTGGATCTATCTTTCGATAAACATCTTTCTGACGCAATACTCCATGTCAGATACACCCTAAGATAGAGTACTGGTGGCACATTTGTAAAGGTAACAAATCAGGGTACTATTTTCTGACTTCACGGAGAACCAAATTGACTTTGAAATATGATGGGAAATTATTATTGTCTTATCTACAGAAATGACGTTGCTATTCTCCCTCATGGATACTGCACCCCATATACTGGTATTGTCTTGGCCTTCGGGGCTTGATTTACGCCGGTCTATGGTTCTCTGCTGTGCATTTCTAGGAGTCCAGCTTCCCAGGCTTCTCCTCCCATTATTTGGGGGAGGAGTACGTTTATTGCGTACTGCCTGAGGCGCCCCGATCGGGGAATGCCAACGGGGCTGCCCAGGCAATTTTTTAATGGCAAGGGTGTCACCTCTCGGGCGCTGGCTTTTAAAACACCACTTTCCCGACCCGACCTTGGGTCACATCTTACTTGTGGGAGTAAGATAAACACTGGCCTTGTGCCTAACCTCCTGGAGAGGAGTAAATAAATACTTTATCGTTATTTTTATGGTTGGTATACTAATGAGATCATATCTCTGCTTAAAATTGCAAACCATATGTCGTAAAATCCTGTCTGACTACAACCATTGTAAATAATGGTGCATGTATACTGTGTGTACCGAAACCAAAACAGAAATGTCAGGAGCAAAGTTTCTTTACAAGAACTTCCTATCTCTTAAATACAATTTCACATAAATGCTTCCCAACTGACTACAACATATACTTTTTTTAAACTGATGCATAATTATGTGTCCTTACGCTGAAATCATATACAGTTAAATAGGTTAACTGGCAACATATCTTCGTTTGAGGTTTTATCCCATCTTTCAGCGTTCGAATCTCACTGTCGGCCATTGTTGTATTTTCGCTGTAGCGTTCCAGTTATTTCCTAGCCAATGTCAATCATCATAACCAGAACCAGAACCTGACTTAACATTTTTTGTAAATGATTTTAATGCGATTAACGATCAAATAAAAATGAACCTCCTTAGTGTAAACTAAGTTGCAGAGGACAAAGTTTTGAGAAAACCAACGCTGACGTGTACTTCAACTAGTAAAATCAATATATAAGAATTATTTATTTGGGTTTATTAGCGAAATTAATTCAATATTCTCATTATAATTGCATATTTAATATATGCCCACCGGTTAAATGTGCAACGGTGTATTAATTATTCATGTATTGAATTGCTGTTCACATATTTAGAAACGTGTGGTAATAGAAATAGGGAATGCCAAGCCGAAGTATTCATAACATTTCATTACATTTATGTATTATATGAAACTACCCACATACCCGTCGTTGATGGGGCTTATACTAATGTAAGTTTGAAGTGCGTACGGAGAGGTGCGCATGGCCACTGGCAGTTACGCGCCCTGTCGGTAGTGCATGGTTACTTGAAGTTTCTCGCCTGTAACCCATTAGAGTTGCCTTATTAACACCTAGCGAGCCATATACGCTACTCTTGTATACATTTAATCAAATTCATAGATAATGTGTAACCTATATCTTTTTGTTTCAGTTGATACTTCAACCGCCCTTTATATATGAGTATTGATTTACTCCTCTCCAGGAGTTAGGGACAAGGCCAGTTTTTATCTTACTCCCACAAGTAAGATGTGACCAAAGATCGGGTCGGGAAATCGGGATTTAAAAATTGCCTGGCCAGCCCCGTCGGCATTCCCCGGTAGGGGCGCCTCATTCAGTAAGCAATAAATTTACCCCCCCCCCCCAAAGAGAGGAGGTAAAGCCTGGGAGGGTGGACCTCCTATAACTGCACAGGACAGATCCATAGACTGGCGTGAATCAAGCCCCGAAGGCCTTGACAATACCAGTCTATGGGGTGCAGTATCCATCGGAACAGATACTACACTTTGATCTTAGTCAAAAGGCCAATAAATATATGAGTAGAACTTAGTAAAGCTATAAAATATACGTATGAGAAGTGAACTACAGAGTAACTCTTGTTTCAGTCCCGAATATGAATATATTTTATTATATATGTTTTTATTTATACACATATATTATATGTGTTTATTTATATACGTATATTATATGTTTTTATTTATACACATATATTATATGTTTTTATTTATACACGTATATTATATGTTTTTATTTATACACATATATTATATGCTTTTATTTATACACATATATTATGTTTTTATTTATACACATATATTATATGTTTTTATTTATACACATATATTATATGTTTTTATTTATACACATATATTATATGTTTTATTTATACACATATATTATATGTTTTTATTTATACACATATATTATATGTTTTTATTGATACACATATATTATATGTTTTTTGTATACACATACACTATTTGTTTTTATTTATACACATATATTATATGTTTTTATTTATACACATATATTATGTTTTTATTTATACACATATATTATGTTTTTATTTATACACATATATTATATGTTTTTATTTATACACATATATTTTATGTTTTTATTTATACACATATATTATATGTGTTTATTTATACACATATATTATATGTTTTTATTAATACACATATATTATATGTTTTTATTTATACACATATATTATATGTTTTTATTTATACACATATATTATATGTTTTATTTATACACATATATTATTTGTTTTTATTTATACACATATATTATATGTTTTATTTATACACATATATTATATGTTTTTATTTATACACATATATTATATGTTTTATTTATACACATATATTATGTGTTTTATTTATCCACATATATTATGTCTGCACATATATAGTTCGGCTATAGAGTCAATTAGACAATAACTTTTTAAAATAAGTCCAACAGAATAAGAAGAATGAGAAGTGATATGATTGAGACATTCAAGATAATTAAAAACATTTCTAACTATGGTGGGCATTTTTTAGTATTACTCCTAGATCTGGAAGGTTATTGTCAACGCAGTTTTCAAAAACTAGATCTGTAAACCAGTTATGTTTTTTTTTTGCTCACAGAGTAATATGTTTTTAGAATAAGTTGCCAAATCGGATTAAGGGCAGCAATAACGTGGATCAGTTTAAGATGGGGGTGAATGAATTCAGAGAAAGTGGTAGGTAAGAGAAATTGAGGTGGCACTTTTGGGAGTTATCAAATGAAATATTTAACAGAATTTGATCTGGATATCGATACTGTACTAAGTGTTTAATTTTTTTAACAGTTGAATTTAGAAGGTAGTTAAAGGGGAGATGTCCAAGGAGGCATAACACACAAATAATAATAATAATAATAATAATAATAATAATAATAATAATAATAATAATAATAATAATAATAATAATAATAAAAATACTAATAATAATAATAAAAAATACTACTAATAATAATAAACAGTGAATACGCTGAAAATAACGAATAGTTTTAAACAGGAAGAATGATAGTCAAACATGTGGTTGAATTCATTTGAAAATATGATGAAGAGTATAAGAAAATAGGAATACACCATAAAAGTGACAAAAAGCATGAACATATAGAAATATAAAAATAAAAAGTTTTACTATGTATACATCAAAAAATAAGTTAATATAATTAGAAGCCCGTTTTAATTAAAATTGAAAGGCGAGCACTGTCGGAAAGATAAAATATAAACATAAACAGCCTCAGTTCAATGCTACTACTCCATTGTCGAGTACTATAGAATAGTTAGATGTTTATGTTCGCCGCATCTAGTGTAAATATCACTTTATTTGGCCGTTATCACGTGACAATATCTTGTGGTCATATGGGACTAGCTAAACGATTACAGATTCGGAGTGTCGAACTCTATGGCCGTCTGAGATTAGTATTTCCCTGCGCTAATGAGTCATACGCTCGAAACTACGTTGTATGTCAGTAAAATATTAAAAAATAGTTGAATATTATATATATATATTAATAGTTGAATATTATATATATATAAATGGTGTAATATTATATATATATATATATATATATATATATATATATATATATATATATATATTACAAATGTTATGTTAGGTTATATAAATATACAACATTATATAAATCTTCTTATTCCATATTTTCTATCAGAACACTTTATTTACACAGAATTGTCTTTGCCAATTTCAAGAAGATATTTTTTTATTAATACAAAATATCACTAAATTTATCAAGTTGCTTGATCAGTGTATAGGCGTACAAAGTCAGCTTGAAAAAGTAAAATTAATTCAATATTACTTTAATTTATACATTCCTCTCAGTCCAAATTCAAAAGAGAACCTTATTATCACTGTTTTGTGTATATAAAGTTTCATGCTGTATCGTGTTCATTGTATCTGTGTTTTATTGTCTCAAGTGTTAATATTTCATCGATATAGATCGAATATTAAAACGTAAGACAAGTAAAACAAATGTGATCTTAAAATAATACTTATTTTTCATCAACCGCAATTATTCATATTGAAGCTTATTATTCATTCTGTATCGATTATGAAGAGAAATAATGTTCTCACAAATAATTGATTTCGGGCAACGCCGAGTTGTATCAATAATCCTGGTCAATTAATATTTTATTGTCTTTCTTCTATTTCACAATAATATTTAAATAAATGATGAGCATTAGTCCAATGCGATTTATTATATACATTTACCAAAAGGAATACTGATATCTTACAATTAATGATCCCAGACGACGCAGAGAAGGCCAAATAGTCACATTTAACTTCTAATTTCTCCCCTATCATTTCACCATATTAACAAGATTAGTAGTGTTGTATGAAGTCAATAGCGCGAAGAGATTTTTTATATATTCCTTACGAAAGGTAATACTGTAATCTTACGATGTGTGATCCTAGACAACGAAAACAATTGATGACATCACAAATAATTAATTTCTTTTTCGTGTTTTGCGTGTGAAATGGGATAAATCTCCAAGTCTGTTCCAGTCTTACAAACACGCGATTGGTGAATATTACAGTCGTTGTACATATAAACTAAAAAAACTAATGTATTTGAAAACATGGCTATTCTTTTGTGATGGTAACTGAATATTTAAAAGGAAATATAATAAATACATGTTGAGTGCTATTCATTATTTAATAAGTCAACGGAACGACGAATATAAGATGGAGTAACTACTTACATTTGTGAACTTTGAATATCAATAAAATGTTAAGACTAAACTAGTATTGCGACAAACCCACACAATTAACCTAATGTTTACATCATAAACGTCTGCAAATAATATTAACATATAAAATATCAGATTAAACACGATGTATTCGTTAATTTTGGTCAATTTGTATGTATATTAAAATTTATATTTTTTTATCTTATTGATAACTATTTAATTAAAGCACTTTTAAGAAGTTTTAATTTCGATTTAAAGAAATATTTTAATTTAATATTATGTTTACGTTGACATATTTGCAACGTTATGTTATACTATGCTGCACACCTTGTGCTTTTCCTGCATTTTATTAACAAGTCACCGTTTATAAAGGCCGAGAGACCACTCGAGGATAAGAGTTAATTAGTTTACCAGGTGGACAGTGAGACAAAATTGTGAGAAGTAGTAAGGAAAGATGTAATTTTTAAGAAGTTGATTATTTAAACGGGGCGGTCTACAACAATTTGTTTACATTAGTCTTGCACACGGAAATGTTGTAGTAGGCTGGGAAGCTTCCCTGTTTAATTGTGTTCCACAGACAGGTAGTTCTAAGGGAATAAACTATGTTCAGGGAAGTTCCGTTTCGTTTTAGGAGAGAGAGAGAAATTGAAATTAGTGACAGTGGTTGTAGTTAGACGAGTTCTTGCTGTTAATGTTTGAAGAGGAGCACAATAGATTAGAGCTCAGTTGAACACTTACTATGAATATAATAGCAACGTTTCTTCTGTGAGAAAGAGGGAAAAGGGAAGAGTCGAGCACACCTCCCCTATTAGATGTTAAGGTCAGTTGTGTACTCTATCAAGGCAGAAAAGGATGCATGTTCCGGATAGGGCAACAATACTTCATATTAGGATGTGTTTGACTCTTATGAAGGTAGAGGATTGCACCAGGGGTGAGATACCTTCAGGAGACGTCAAATGATCCAATCATTTATTCAGCGACTTTAGCAACGGATTTGTGTAAGTCTTCAAGTTCAAGTCAGAGTTGAAGTTCAGTCCCATAACGTTTTCTAAGGAGAGTGTGTTGTCTCTAAAACATCAATTTACGACGATTGCAACGTATATGTGACTTATACTGACTAGTTTTGCATAGGAGTTCAGTACTTACCAACAAAATCACGAGTATCGCTAGAAAATCTTTGAAATGTCCCGGAAATGACTGACGCAGTGTACGATATTAAAGCCGCAAATTGTTAGGTTAGCATCAGTTGAGTATTAATGAAACGTTTAAGATTTATTTTAGCGCTTAAAAAATTAAAAAATAAATAAAGTTTTAAAATCTTCCCCCTGGCACAAACAAAATAAAATGAATATCAAAGCCTAAACTGTTTAGACAATTTGTTGGTATGACTCGTGATTCGCCGTCGATACTCGCTACTGACTGAGTAAGTACTAAAATCCGTTGGATACACATTGCTTACAAGTATATAATGGCGTTATATAACCGTGATTTCGTTTTGCCTGGGTATAGTACAAATGTATTTTTATTCCACCGACATTCCTCTGATGAACATCCGTTCAAAGAGTGTTTTCTAAACGGCACGTTTACACAATTGAACCGACTTTTACTTGTCATTGTTGAATGATTAAGAAAGTGCGGGTTGATTGTGCTATTGATAAGGGCGACGGTTTCTCTTTCCCGGTTGTTGAGACGACCAGTTGATTGAATAGGTTTGTCCGAAATGTCGTCTACTGAATCACCTGGGTATTCATAGTCAATACTCTCAGCCATTTTATCCACATAAAACTTCGTATGTTATGCGCAGTGCTCCACCTGATAGTCTGAAGACAATATGGACATTTTGTAGCCCTTTGAAAGTAGAGAAACGGAGTTCAAGATGTTTGTCAGATCGGCTAAACAAACGAGTTGATTGTTCTGTCTTTAAGGGGCTTGTCTTGTTCCTTCGTGGGTACTGACTTAAACAAATGGTCGGACAATAAGATGTGCATGCCAATTAGTACTTATATTGAAATGGAGAGAAATAGTGATGTCGTAAATACTGGTAAGTAAAATGAGTGTATTAACTTAAGTGATGTCGTAAATAACTGTAAGTAAAATGAGTGTATTAACTTGAAGACTAACAATATTACACACAACTATACGCACACACGTGCACACATACACCCACACACACATATATATATATATATAAACATATATATATATATATATGAAAACATTATTAAATAACGCAGTGTTTTTGCTTGTAAAGATTTGTTTCATTTTTTCAATTTTTCGAATGGTCCATTTAGTGTTTCGATCAAATTGCTGTGTGTAAGTACCATGTGTTTCTTGTTCCATTTTCTGTCCTTCTTTGCGAGTACTTTCGATTTGATTCGTCAAATCATCGTCATGCGGTGCTAATTTTGGTTTCTTAAAAACTATGTCTTTACTGTTGAGTTTTTATTTATTATTATAACGGCCAGTAATTTACAACTTAAAATGAGCGTCTAAAATATTGTGATATTACATGAGGGCGTGCAAAATGCAAAAGTGTGATTGCTTCACACACACACAAACACTCACACACAAACATATGTATATATATATATATATATATATATATATATATATATATATATATATATGTTTTAATTACCTACTAGACACTATCTTCGAGTGTATTCGAGTTTCTCTGTACAAAGGTTTTCCAAGATAACCTGACATCAGGATACCTCCTGAACAAGTGAACACTGACCAAATATTAAGAATAACACAGTATTCAAAGCCCAAATAAGATTTCGTCGACACGACTATACACTTGCTCATACGAAGACCCGTGCGTTCTTTTACATTAATGTTACCTCAAGTAGCAGTATTATGCTGGATACTCAACCAGACTTGATGGATTCTTGTATGGAATCCGGTAAAAACAAGAGACCACAAAAAATATATACTATAACATAATTCACGGACAAAATGGGGAGAGATAATTTAATATTCCTAACATATTTACTAACTCAACGTTTGACAAGGAGAACATTAATGGAATATTCGACTATTTATGGGTCTCATATAGAATTAACCCCAGGACGTGGCCCCTTAATTTCTGAGAACTTCGAGTGAAATAAAATTAATCACCCACCACCACCCCACACACATATATATTCATATATATATATATATATATATATATATATATATATATATATATATATATATATATATATAGTCGTTGTAACTTTTAGAGTTACTCAGATAAAACTAATGTGGTTATACCAAGTAGAACTACATATTATTATTATTAATTTGATATTACCATTTTGGCTACACATGTGCATACAATTTTGAGCTATAGCCACTTTCAAGGCTAAACCTCATCAGACAATCTCTACAATAACGACCTTACATAGACGTATGATTGTAGAACAATAAGTGAAAATTGTAGTTTATCATGTGATCAAACTCGTTTTCAAAGAGAAAGAAAATGTATGAGAAAATAGAAAGATCTAAAGAAAATGACGAAAACATACAGAAATAGAAATGAATAAAAATCTCTAAAAAATAAAAAAATGTCTTAATTAGTGATAATCTGAGTCATATATTCGTCAATCTTTTTGTTTATCTACTTAACGTGTATGGGTAAATCCGACGTATTCATCTCCAAACTGGAAGGCTAGCTTTAATTGAGGGTTCCTGTAGATAAGCTAATAGGTATAGTGTGTAGGGGTTTATGAAATGCAGGTCGTGCAGACCCACACACTCAGTTGCTACATCCGGGGCCGGAAGAGGGGGCCGGGGGAAAGGAAACAAGAAGGAAAGAGAAGATAAAGAAAGAGAGAGAAAGCAGCTGTTAAGGGTGTATGTCTGTAGCCATTTTAGAAAGTTGTCGTGGGTCGATGTGTCTGTTTCCTGTACACGGCATTGTTTTAATCTATTTCAATGCAGACGTATAACAGTTACACGACAAAAAGCCTAAAGGGATATTTAGTTTAAATTAGTATTAGTGATAAATGTATGCCCTTAGTATTAATAAAGTATGCTGTTATATTTTGATCAATTGGCATTTAATTTTAATTATTTTGATGGATAAGTAAATGTATTTTAATTCTAAAAAATATTTAGCAGTTAATTAATAAAACATAGTGGTAATTACCTTTATTTTTAGTAAGAGTCATATATGAATTAGTGGCAGTTGTATCAATAGATTTAATTCTAGATAATAATGAGTTAAAATATAGTGGGGATTATTCTTAGTAAGAATCGTATATAAGTTTATGACATTGATATTGATGGATTATACTATTATATTTAGTTTTAATTATTTTGGAGTATAAATAAATGTATTTCGATTATAAATAATAGTTAGTAATGAATTAATAAAACATATGTGTAATTGCTTTTATGTTTAGTGGGAGTCATATATGGATTAATGGCGGTGGTATAAATAAATTTTATAATTCGTTGTAATTGTATTACTAATGGTGGGGTTAACGCCTGTTATAACATTAAAGAAAATATTGGCGGCAAGGTGTTCTAGTTAAAGGTGTTAACACAAGTTTTGGTCCATGAGTGGGGGGACTAGAAATGGTGGGGGCCAGTAATTTTGAGTAAAGTTAGCAGTATATAATTTTTAAAAAAGTGATTCTGGTAATATGTGGTTGACTTTTGTGGGAAATCCTAAATGGCAATAGGCACTGACCCCTAACCCCTAACCCCTCAACCCCTCTTCCCTTTCTTTTTCTTTTCCTTCGACCCCCCCCCCCTACCATAGCTCAGCGTTGGATAAAAATAAAAATACAAATAGCTGTAAATTAAAATTTTCTAACGGCCAATATATTTTTCTCTCTTTTTCTTTTTCTTTTCCTCGCCCACCTCTATCCTAGATCAGCGTTGGATGAAAAAATGAAAATCTGAATTTCTAACGGCAAATTTAAAAATCGGTCAGATGACTTTTATTTCTTTTTCCTCTTCTTTTTGCTTGACTCCATTCTTCCTGGAATTCAGCGATCGGGTTGGATCATAAAAAAACTTTCTGCCTGATGAGACCTCAGCTCTTGATAGCTGTAGATCGATAACATCGACAAGCCAGTGTAGCAGACCTTGTACATATTTGAATAAAAGCATTCACAATACAGCTCTATATTTTTATTGAGCACTCTTTTATAAGCCCGGTTTGATTCCCTTTGGATTTCTACCCTGTGGATTTTACCCTACCTGGATTACTATATATATATATATATATATATATACATATATATATATATATATATATATATATATATATATATATATATATATATATATATATATATATATATATATATATGAAAAAAAGAGACAAACGGAAAACAGGTTAGAAATCAGGAGAAACACAGAAACAAGAGATTTGACCGTTTTTGTTCGTGTTATCGAACGTCTTCAGAAAAAGTGAAGATTTGAAAACACTTTTATTTGTATTTTCAAACATTTTTTTAACCACGGCATTTCATTACCATGACTTTTCGTGTACCTTACCCCATATATATATATATATATATATATATATATATATATATATATATAGTATAACTTTCAGAATAAGGTGTGAATAGCTTCTTTTGAGAATACATATATATATATATAATATTACATGATTTTTTCATATTTTACTTACGTACGACGTCGTTTCGAGCGTATGACTCATCAGCGCAGAGAAATACTAATCTCAAACGGCCATAGAGTTCGACACTCCGAATCTGTAATCGTTTAGCTAGTCCCATATGACCACGGGATATTGTCACGTGATAACAGCCAAATTAAGTGATATTTACACTAGAAGCGGCGAACATAAACATCTGACAATTCTATAGCACTCAACAATGGAGTATTACTATTGAACTGAGGCTTTTAGGGCAATGTTTATGTTTTATCTTTCCGACAGTGCTCGTTTTTCAATTTTAATTAAAAGGGGCTTCTAATTATATTAACTTATTTTTAAGTTATACATGGTATAACTTTTTATTTTTATATTTCTATATTTTTTTATAGAAAGTAATTATTTGTGATGCCATCAGTTTCTTTCGTTGTCTAGGATCACACATCGTAAGATTACAGTATTACATTTCGTAAGGGATATATAAAAATATCTTGGCGCTATTGACTTAATACAACATTACTTATCTTGTTAATATTTTGAAATGTAACGGGAGAAATTTGAAGTTTACCGTGACCATTTGGCCTTCTCTGCGTCGTCTGGGATCATTAATTGTAAAATTTCAGTATTGCTTTTCGTAACTTGTATTTACAAAATCTCATCGGACTACTATTGTTATACACCTCATTTATCTAAATGGTATTGTGAAATAGAGGGAAGACAATAAATTAGTAATTGGCCAGGTTTATTTATACTACTCGGAATTTTCCGGAGTCAATAATTAGTATCAACATTATTTCTCTTCATAATTGATACAGAATGAATAATACGCTTCAATATGAATAATTGCGGTTGATGAAAAATAATTATTCTCTGTATGATCACAGTTTTACTTGTCTGAAGTGTTAATATTGGATCGATATCGATCGAATATTAACACTTAAGACAAGTAAAACACAGATACAATGAACACGATACAACATGGAAATTTATATACAAAAAACAGTGCTAATAAGGTACTTTTTTGAATTTAGACTGAGAGGAATGTATAAATTAAAGTAATATTACATGAATGTTTTCAGGCTGACTTTGTACGCCTATACACTGCTCAAGCGACTTGATAAATTGAGTGATGTGTTGTATATAATAAACATATATGTGCTGGCAAAAACAATTGTGTGTAAATCAAGTGTTTTGATCAAAATATGGAATAAGAAATTGTATATAATATTATATATGTATATATCATAATATAACATTTGTAATATATATATATATATATATATATATATATATATATATATATATATATATATATATACGTGTGTGTGTGTGTGTGTGTGTGTGTGTCATTGAACACAACGGAATTTTCTTTCTTTGCTATCTCTCTGGTTAATTTCTCGACGCGGCGAGCGATTCGTCGGTTTTTCGGTGTCAATTGGTGGATTATGGCACCTAACGTTGTATCTTGGGGCATTTCTCGAGCGCTTTCGGTCTCGCGACCGTGTTCCGGAGGTGGTGTCTTATTATAAATTAAGAGCTGTAAAGACGGTCGCGCGACCGAAAGCGCTCGGGAAATAGACCAAGACACAACGTTAGGCGCCATAATCCACCAATTGACACCGGAAAACCGACGAATCGCTCGCCGCGTCGAGAAATTAACCAGAAAAATAGCAAAGAAAGAAAACTGCGTGGTCTTCAATGACACATGTATAATAAATGACTTGCTGGCGAAATATATATATATATATATATATATATATGTATATATATATATATATAGATAAACATATATATATATATATATATATATATATATATATATATGGAAAATGAAATAGGAAAGCTATGTCATTTATGTATTAATGAACGGTGTGTTTTTATTGAAAGAATTCCTCATGATAAAGAAACAATGTAGAACAATCTTACAGAATATTAATTTTGTATTTGTCAGAAAGTGTCCAGATTTCGGACGCGATTGAATGAATGAGACACACTACATCGCCGTAACCAACATCATGATTTTCACTTGTTACTTGTTCACGTCAACAACCATGCCGAAGTCTGGACACTTTCTATCAAATCAACATTAATATACTGTGTGATTATTCTACATCATCCTGATAATTCTACATCATCCTGAGGAAATCTTTCAATAAAGACGAAACGTTTATGAATATATAATAATATATGAATAAATGTCTATATATAAATACCACAGTTTTCACTTTCCTTTTTCACTTACTATTACGTTGGATTGATTTATCCCAATTTGTATTCATATATATATATATATATATATATATATATATATATATATATATATATATATATATATATATATATATATATATAATCGCCTACAAATATGTAATGTTAATTGTACCTAGTCAGGATCAAATGTGGTAATCAAAACAATTCATCCCAAAGAGTCAGAATTAGAAATTTCAGATAATCTAATCTTACAATCAACAGCGGATACTACTTGTGTGTATACGCTTATTTAAACTTTGTGCGGTTATTCGGAATAATGTGTATGTATTTATATGTTATAATCTTCGAAACTTTTCTATATTCAGGAATTCACCTGAGATATTTACGACAGGTATGCGCTAATATAAATCGAGATATATAATTGTGGTTGTCTGCGTTTATTTCAGCATACGTATATATAATACGATGTTTGCCCTATAGCCCTTGTAAATATATGAAAATAACCACATGCATCACCGGCTACTAAACTCACCACTATATTCACTCGAGCGTTTTTTAGCAAATTGTTATCGTTTTTCTCCGACTAAAATTAAATATTACTTATGGTCAACCATGCTCGACTCTCCTCACAACATACTCCATATAAGTGGGAGCAAACACTTTTTCCGCGAATACTACTAGCACTCTCCCATCGAAACCGGGAAATAATAATAAAAAAACGTCTACTTTTCAAAACAGTGTTCGTTAGTATGTACTATTTGCCTGTTATTAATTGACTGCATAATACAAACCATTACTCACACATTACTCTCGCTAATACCTTAATTTTCGAGAATATCGGATTAGGTAACTTCTACCTATTACATATACATGTATACTTATTCCGGTGTTTAGAATATGGAATAAATGAACATTGTTCATTGCCGTATTTCATCATTCAACATGGCGGATACAATTTCTTCAGCGATTTGACTTTGGAAGTTGGTCAGTATATACCAAGATACTCGGCAGCACCATAAAGTTGATATTTCTTGAATCTCACACCTTCACACGCATAATATCGACAAATACGAAAAAAACATCGATTTATTGGTATAGTAATGACCCGAAACGTGCGAATGATGGGCACTTGATTTGGTCTCTTATGGCGAATCGTAAAATAAAACGCATGCAAGCTAATAGATGGTATCGTTTAAATGACCTATTTTCCTTTGATTTTCTACTCGCGTTCGTGGCCGACACGTTAACAGCATTAGACCAAGACCAAACGCTTTATTGTACGATCTCAGTCGTCTTACACACTTTGTTTTACCATTGTTAAACTTTTGCCTTGGGAGCGATTGGGGGACTATGGGCCGGGTTTTGAAATTCAACATCATTATGAATTAGTTGAAATGAAATCAATGTAATACCTAGTACTTATACTATTGCAAATATCATCATTTCTATTTTAACACACATGGTTTATAATTGCTCTCAGGCAACCTCAATTATATTTGTGTGTGTCAGTAGTGCTCAGAAGGCATACACATTTTTCTTTTTTGTTTCTTTTTTCGTTTTTGTTTTTTTCTCAGCATAAATGGAATTTCTATGCAAATATAACGGGGAAATTGAGTTTAATAGGGCTCTTATAGGCTCTTTAATTTTAGGTAGGGCCGGTGTTGAATCTAACAGAAAAATTCGAAGTAAATAAATATTGGTGCCATGAGATGGGCAGGAAGACTCCTACAACCGCGTCTCCTTCTTTCCTTTATTTGTTTGCTTCCTCCTTTCACCCTGCAACAATTTCAAATCAACCATTATTATAAACATGGTCTGATGTGACCTATTTGCGTTCGGTCGGATGTTGACAAAAGTTAATTCATTTATTTATATTTCTCCCGGGCAACGCTAGGAGACGACCCCATCTAGTAAGTATATATTACTGTATGTGTGTGTATGACGTGCTCTGGTATGTTTACTCTGTTGCTTGTGTGTACATCTTTTCAATACTTATATGATTTTAATGTGTAAGATCTTAGTACAGAAGTGGTGTAAAGGGTTTCGTATACTCCGTTCTAAGTTACAGTGTATGTACGGGCGATACTAAGACACAATTTAGAATATGTACCCTTGTTGATTAAATAGAATAATACCGTTCGAAATTCCGTACATATTCCTGAGTTCGACATAACGATTCCCGAGTCCGATAAGATGCAACTGAAGAAGCTCATATGTAACATCGGCCGTAAAGTTGCTAGTAAAACATTCAAGATGAGAACAGTCGTTCGAATAAGCCAAACATTATAAATATGTGTTATTAATTCATCAATAAACATATAATTCATAAAAGCTGATTATTTACAAAAGAAATATTATTATTTTTTGTTTCACTTTAACACAATATTCGTTTTCTGATTTGCCAAGTAGAAAAACAAAAAAAAATTACTAAATCCGACGGAGACCAATACTTCACCTAGTATACTAAAAATCAAGAACAAATAAAACAAAATGGCCAATACTTCACCTAGTATACTAAAAATCAAGAACAAATAAAACAAAATGCAAAATGTTTAAAATTAGTAAATTTGTCAAACTGCGCATTTTAGAAAATTCTTATTTATTTATTTTTCAATCACTAAATGTAAAAAAATTACAAACAAATGGAAAGCACTTGAATTTAAGAAAACGATGCGACTAATTCTCCATCCTGTTGAACTTGGCTGATAAAATGAGACACTTTAGAAATGTATAATTCCCTTAGGATCTTCCAAATCTTCCAAATCTTTCGATCAACAGATTTTGCCTGCAGGCAAAATTTCACTCAAAATTTTATTAGATTTTTCCGAATCGTGACGAGGCTGGAAAAAAATAACGACAACATGTTATCTTATTTTTTTCTTTTATTTCAAAGATTTAAAAAAAAATATAATTGATTTTTGCAAATTTCTTCATTCCATGAAGTTCTTAAAATATTGGCTGTTTTATTCTCAGAGATATTTTAATTATCTTATGTTATTACTTGTTTCCTCGCCCAACACAAATATAATTGTATCAAATTATTTCTTGATTTCCATTATTTATATATTTCTAAATTTTTCGCCCATATGGCTGATGCTATATTCAAAATTTTGGGGAATTGCTTCTCAGCGGTCTTCTTCAAATAAGGATAACAGTGTTATATAAGTATATAATTCAAATACAAATAATATATTATATTTCATAATTTTTAGGATGAAAATTGATAAATTGCATAATTTTGGTTATTCGGCCTACATCTCTAATCCTGAGTGTTATCATCACAACGTTCCAGCCACTGTAAGCTCCAGTCTTCTTCAGGTGTATCTCATCGAACTCAGGGATTATTCTGTCGAACTCGGGAATCTGGA
This sequence comes from Sepiola atlantica, assembly GCA_963556195.1. NCBI lineage: Eukaryota > Metazoa > Mollusca > Cephalopoda > Sepiida > Sepiolidae > Sepiola > Sepiola atlantica. The sequence goes on from OY744529.1 coordinate 116,741,700, forward strand.
CGGAATTTTGAACGGAGCTCTTTATTTAATCAACGAGAGTAGCATGCTCTTGTTTCGTCAGCCATGACTGGTAGAAGTTTTCAGTAATTAGCAATTCTCCGTAATATATTTGTTAGCTTATGGTCAGGGAGTAAGTTTCAGTTGTATGCAGACCAGTCAATTTACGATAGATTTGAAAATTAATCATAGATGTTGATTCAATTGTTCACAAGTGTGTAAGTGTTACACCGGCCGTTCTTACACAGGAGAAACAACACCGGTTTTCACTATAAATAGTGCAAGTCACCAGAGACACAGAGAAGACAAAGCACAGTCTTGTAACTGTCTAGCCAAGTGCTAGTCACTTTCTTACTTTGTTAATACACTTGTTAAACCAACCCTCGACTTGACTTCCTTTATTTATTATTTACTGTTGGGCAACTTCACAACAGTACGCATATGTTAGTATATAAAGAGTGCGATTCAGATGGTATGCAAAGGACACGAATGCGATGCTCTATAGAAAAATGGCGTAATTGACAAAGAATTCGACGAGAAGGAGATAAAGACACGATTAGTACTTGTTTAGGTATCTCTCCTGTTCCCTTAACTATTACAGTGAAAAGTGTATTTCACGTTAAATAAAAATAATATATTATATTAAATAGTATTCAAATAGTTTCATTGATAAACAACTAAAGTGTCAAGCCAGACACAAGAACAATACCGGATTTTTCAAAAAGCAGATTAACCACAAGAATCGTAACCAACCATTTAAAGCCCAGTCTGATTATTAAAGACTAAACTTCCGATTAAAAACTTAACTTTCTATGAAATATTTTAAATTTTTTATATATTCATGTTCAATTATCTTTTATACCACAATTATTGTTGATATTTTTGCAATGTATTTTACTGTAATTTATTTTGCAAGTACATAGAATTATTTTCAAAATGGTGTCTGTTCGCCTTAAGATCAACCATTGACGACATCTCTCGCCACAAAAAGTAAAGACATGACCCAGGAAATATCAGTGCCGACAACTGGAAGAAGAAAAGATCCCCCAAAAAAAACCGATTTGATAGATTATTTTCTACACAAAGAAAACCAAGGATAGATGGTGTGAATGTTATATCAACTGTTTATTATTCAATATCAATAATCAAGTGTAAACAAATCCGTGGAAATAACTTATTTAAACGAAGACAAGTAAAACAGAATACGCTTTTTAATTAGGATAATGTATGTATACGATGACTAATGTATTTACAATTACTTAGGCAACACTAACCCACATTGTTCTATTTCTAATGAACAGTCTCAATGATATAATACTAAACAAGAAAAAAATAAACATAACATGAGGTCAGATAAGTAAAGTCGAAACCGGTGTCCAAAACAGTGTTGACTAGAAAAGAGAGAAAAGAAAACAGTAAATGTAGATGAATCTAAACAGAAGAATGAATCAAATAGAAAATTAAAAAAAGAAAACAGTAAATGTAGATTAATCTAAATAGAAGAATGAATCAAATAGAACATTAAAAAAAGAACGAGTGAAAATATGTTATTAATTCATATATTTATATATATGCTCATCCAGATTCCTCATCTTCCCACTCAGTCACTGCTCATATCTACTCTCCCTAATCTTAACCCGCTCATACACCTCATAATATAGTCTCAATTTCCTTATACCCACACCTGCCTCCCCCAACCGCCAGCTTCTTTCTCTTTTTCTTCTTCTTCTCGCTTTTAAATTAGTTTTTTTGCTAATTAATATAATTTTCACAGCGAATATGGTCGCAACCATTGACCGAAATATATTGGCCAAGCAACAATTACGTGTTCCTGTCCTTATTTTTGATAGTATGCAACTCCGCTTCTCCACATTTCCATAACCGATTTCATACACGCACAAACACCCACCTATAATTATATAGTATGGAGTTGACTACGTTGGCAAGACCTCCCAAAAATTATAAATTAGAATAGCCCAACACATACCACGTGATATTCGCTTACACAAGGTTTCGAGACCATCTGGAAACTTTCAGGCACAGGAATCAGCCATCGGTAATCACCTGGTTAGTACAAATAGTTGTTCTAACAAGTATTCCGATGGGTCGTTTTCTGTTCAGGTCAGACTACCATCTCAATATTATTGAGGCGTTAGTCATTACAATTCTCGACCTAGCCTGTGTAGACAAAAGATTTTGAAGCATCGGTTGGAGATCTTTAATGATTCAAATCCACCATAACGTTGAGCGATTTACTTTTTTTTTCTCTCAATCGTTTTCTCCAACTTAAAAAAAAATGTTTTCCCCTCATATCTCATTCGATTTTCTTTGTTTTTGATCCATCATTCTGACGTTTCCTCTTAGATGGTCAGACGATAAGGCCTTAAGGAAAAGTTTAGCCATTTTCTCTTTTCTCCACCCGCCTGTTTCATTGATTTAAAAAAAAAATGTTTCCTCTGAAATTTATCCTACGATGTTATTGTACGCGAAATGTACATATACATATATATATATATATATATAATGCTAAACATTACTTGGCCTAACGAATAAAACAACAATTTTAGACGAAATCCGACACTATTTGTCACTATTGTCTGCTTCTAGGGTGACACATTGTTTCCAACGTTTCTCTAACAATTCAGTGGCTGTTTTGCTGAACGATTTGTCTTTCATCTTAAAACACGCCTCAGTTTCCGATATCATTTCTCCATTGAACCCTTGCCCTGCTGATGTTTGCATCTCTGATAGCTTTAGATGGCTGTAACATGCTGCTCTGATCTCAGCTAACTGTTAATATTACTCTGAAGTAATATTATTGGTTCATGTCTAATCCATTGTTATGTATTGACGCGAGAAATACTTTTTCTCCGTTGAAACAGTTGTAAACAACGCTCTAAATCGTCGACGTGTTATTGTTTTTGATTGGCTTTTTATAGAAACATGCCGCCTACATTTAACAGCTTTCTTATTGCCAATTGTTCATGCAAAATGGTGAATACACTGCTTTTTATATATTCAAGTTGTATGCTAAGTTTGTAGAACTGTTTCATATTACCCGGGTCAACTGCCGAATATTGGTGGCCTGAGTGTTAAGGACCACGTGCGCTTTTACGGCTGAGTTTGAAGTCAGTATACCACATTTTAAGCAGTTACGTACAGAGCAGAGTCTACCTACCACTCATCAAGCAATTGATTGCGTGAACAGTATTAGTCTCATAAGACGCGATTTTTTTATTAACAGGAAACTCAGATGTTTCCATGTTTTAGAACATTTCCAGCAGTAACATAAATTAAATAACTATAATTTGTAAACGAGCGGTTTCAGATTTTGATTTGTGTCATTTGAAGGTTAGTACTTGATCGAAATGATATTGATTTGTTTTTGTTTATATCAATATCTGTCTGGTAAGACAGGGTTTATGTAGTGATCTGTTATTGAATTTATCAGGCGAGCTTGAGTAAGGTCATGTGTTATTGGTTAGAAGCGGGGTATGTGTCCGAGCGTTTCTTCGAAAATATAGAGTAACCCTCGAACCCCTGTACCAACCCCTGAACCCAACTTACTATTTATAAACAAGCTGACGCACTTTAGCTTTCCTTGTCAAACTATTTTATTGGCTGTTGGTTTTTCGTTATTTTAACAAAATGTAAATCTATCGAACGTTTTGCGAAAAGTCAAATTTTAATCATGATAAAGTTTAAATTTGTTCTGGTTACATAAGGAATTGAAAATAAATTTAAAGCAAAGAAAATGTATAAACTAAATTATTACATGGGTTGATATGTTTTGTAAGACACCTAAATGCATCCGAGTGGACTTTATTTAATAAGTATTTTTTGTAAATCTGTTATATTGTCTAAAATTATTGAATCTCTTAATGAAGTACGTATTTTTAAATAAATTATTATTTGTAAATCGGATTTTATAAAATGCTGATTTAATTCTACAAATAATCTGCAATTCACATCATCATTCGTTTTGAATATATTTAATCCGAAGAAACTATACGTAACACATTTAAGAGAAGCTGCCACTATTAAAGTTGAAGACTATGAAAATAAAGGAATGACGGAATGATCATTCAAAACGAGTCAATGCAGTTTTTTTTTGCAAAAAAAATCGACTTATTTTTGACTTTGCTAAACCGATTAATTAAAGTAAAACATAATGACATCATTACGATGTGAGATTAGTTATTGACACACAAAGAAGGGATTGATACTGTGTTTATGCTAAAATACAGTACATTATGAAATATATTCATTGCGTATTAATGAAATGTATGTAATGCGTGTTAGGGAATGTAAAATATTATTAGCGTATCGCTGTTTAAAACTGATGTGCGAAAATGATGTATCTTACTTAATAAAGTATCCCAGTAGAATAAGTATCGACAGTACATCATGAGTAGAGACAAACAATTCCGAGTCATCGTTATATGTCAATTAACAATGGGGTGATCTTACTTTACTTTGTAAAATTCGAGCCTTCGATCAAAAAGTGTGAACACTCTATATCATCGTTGGTTAGTGTCTGATACTATCAGATTACAATCAACGACCTAAGACTGTTCGTTGTAGTCTCAGATTCGTATTTGATTCTCAGCTTTATAGGCCAGTACGACTGGGGTTTACATACAACAGTTCGTATTCGAAAGTAGTCACCAATATAATAACTGATTAAGCTTATCATATCTTAATACCAGGAATTAATGTGTCAACGCAGGCCTTGGATTATTATATCAAATGTATTATTTACTTGAATATATGTTGTAAATATTTTTTCTGTCTAGAAAACAAGTACTCTGTATTTATGTTAAGCTTTTAAGAAATATTAATGTGTTTAATATTATATAAATTCCAATACATCTTTTCCCAACTACAACTACTTATTTTATCGTATAATAAGTAATTGTAGTTGGAAAAGAGGTATTGGGATTTATCTAATACATTATAACAACACCAAGCACCTATTGTGAATGATTACACTTTAAAATATGAAGTAATTCTCATGTTATTTATATATTTGTTAATTTGTTTCAAATATGTTAACATGAGCTGTCAACTTTTTATGAAATAACTAAAATTATAAGCAGTTTAAGAAAATTAGTTTTAAATGCATCCAATTTTTCCTATTGGCACACCTAGTTTTGAATAACTCTCTTGTTTTCTGTATTCACAGTTAGCACGACTGTATACGGTAGAATTCGTTGGCAGTACGAAGTCAGAATATTTAGTTACGTCGCTTTGTTACTTATTACACTGTGACTAATTGTGTGACACGATGAGGAATTGTCTGGTGAAACTGTATGTCATGAAGTTTTTAATTGATTAATTTAGATAAATAAGATTATAGAATAAACTAATCGAATCAATTAAGCTTCAGCTCTCAAAATGTCGTTTTTTTACTGATTTAATGTAAAAGATAATCTTTTACCTCAGAGTGACAACAAAAGTAAAGAGTCTAAATTCGATTGTAAAACTAACCACATTAAGCTATTGCGTTTTCTAGTTTTAAATGGCAGTTGAAATAAATACCTCAAATGTAATTGTTTATATTTTTTACAATAAAATCATACATAGAAGATCATGGTTAATATGAACGTATTTGTTGAATAAATCTTTTCATTATAACGACGATAATGAATTTTGAATGGTAAAGTAATGCTTATCGAGAAATGATCTGCGAAACACAATTTTATGTGGTTAAATGTAAAGGTTTGCGAAAGTACCCTTTCGATATCAACTGAATATAATTGCAGTCAACGACTATTGAAGAGTGCTAATTCTTAAATAATATAGGGTGGGCAAAAATAAGGGTCCTATTTTTAAAAATTCATAACTTTTTTATTTATTGATTTTTTTTTGTTTTTAGAATAAGTAAAGGACCCCTTCCGAAGCAAGCATGAGCCGTATTAGCCCTAAGGAACGTACCCTCATTTAGAAAACATTATTTTTGTTAAAAAAACTCAAAACAGTGTAAAAAACAATACTTTAGTTTTTGTAAGTTTTAAGAAGTGTTTTTCGGCTAAAATTTGTTTTGTTTATTTCAAAAAATCTCGGAAGGGTCAGTCTACACACACATAAAGTTTGGTGAGTTTAACTTTTATTTTGTGGAAGTTATTCAAATTCAGGTTATTCAAATTTAAAGATAGGACCCTTATTTTGGCCCACCCTGTATCAAGACCCATGCTGGGCGTTCTATAATTAAAGCCCACATGTGTTGTAAGATTAAACTGTTTATTGCTCAACGAATCGTAAAAGAAATATTGGGGAAAAAGGGACGTCTTGTTGAATGCGGCAAACAAACAGGTGCTGATCTAGTTCATCATAGAACAATTGTGGCAGACATGCTGTGACGTTATTCAAGCGGAAGAGATGCCGATGTTTAGATTGCAACGGCAGTCATCAATATGTCTCCTTTGAAATCAACCACCCTCATTGGAAACGACATGGATCTTCTTGTTCTCTTGCTGTTCCACGCATATGTTTCCAAATGTATTGCCCTTTATTTCCGCTCTGACAAGGCTAAATCCTACGTCTACAACATAAAGGTTCTACAGCAGGTGCTTATCGAAGCAGTTTTTAATGATCTGTTGTTCCTGCATGCCTTTACGGGATTCAATTCGGTGTCGAGGGTATTCTGAATAGGAAAAAACCTTAGGATTCCAACCAATCGTCAAAAGAGAAAAGACAACGACAGAGTGTTTAAAAGTATTCTATCTAACAAAATGAAGATGTTGTTGAAACTAATGGTTGTAAGGCAATAGAAGCCGTTTTCAATGAGAATCAGAAGGGTTCTCTGGAATGTAATAGATACAACATGATCTGCAGAAAACTTGCGAGAGCTAAGACGTTCGTCACACTAGAACGACTCACACCAACGCCCTCTGTCTGTAAATTTCATTCATTGCGACTTACTACCAGTTTATGGAGTAGATAGTGTGTAGTGGAGAAATGGCGCCATCTGAGTATGGGTAGAACGTGCGAAGGGACACACTTGTTTAAGTGGTAATTGACAAAATCCCTGCTCAAGATGCACTGAAACGGATAATTCATTGTAACTGTTCAGAAGGATGCAATGCCCTAAGTTATACTTTCAGGAGCAATGGAATAGAATGTACTATGGCATGTGGATATTGCCAAGATATAAATTGTTACAATATGAACAATTATCAAGTGGGGAATCCTAGTGAGGAGTGAAACGTTTTTAAACGAATACTGTGAAGTAAGTGCATTTGGGTGTATGCAACAATGGTAATAGGTGTAGGGGGTCTTACTTGATATTGTATAAAGGGTTTATTTCTCATCACTGATAAGCATTTCATATGACAGATTGACCATTAAAACCTGTGTTAAAATCCAAGATGTATTGATTTATCATCAACACTGCCCGAGTTAGTGCTTCACATGTGAATGGAACATAACTTGTAAACCAAAAATGTCATATTCCAAATTTGATGATTTCTCATATACCAATGTTGTCCCCTTTTAGTATGTAGTAGACTAGGTCCAACCTAAGTATTTTTTGCAATTTTAGAGGGTCAATAAGTATATTGACTGTCTATTCTATAATTATATTTCCTTGGTTGGTTTGTTATATATAGTATGTCACTATTATTAGGTGGTTTCGACCGCTTTTGTGCATATTTACGTGCTTCACGAATTACCATTCAATTATTAATTATTTAGTGGTTTATTTGAAACACACACATTCATACGTACAAGGTGTAAAACACGCCGCAATGTAAGGTCAAAACCCAAACCGCATACACACGCTAAAATACGCGCTTATCTCACCATGAATACATATGTGGAAAAGAAGTGAAAAATAACTATAAAACCAGTTTTAAAATTGTAGTCACGATTTAAAAAAAACACATATCGTTACACTGGAACTTTTGGGATGTTTATTCTCACCCAGACGCAAGGGAACACTAGTGGTTTTTGTCGGTAAGCAACCACTGACGATGCTTGTGTGATAACTCCTAGTGAGTAAAGATAATAATATTCATAATAATGATAGTAATAATAATAATCATCATAATATTAATAATAATAATGATGATGATAATAATAATAATAGTAACAGTAATAATAATAATAGTAATAATAAAAATAATACTAATAATTATATTAATAATAATAATAGTGATAATAATAACAATCATAATAATAATAATAATAATAATAATAATAATAATAATAATAATAATAATAATAATAATAATAATAATGCCACCACTATGGACACGTATGTGATATGAAACATATCTATTCTGGATTTGAAATATATAAATATTAAATACCATCAATTACACATTAGGAGATACAGCACTAACCACACTTCCACTGGAAGAGTGATCGTTGCCTGCGGGAAACCAATGGTATGCGGCTGTTGCGATACCGCAAGGTCATTAGCGGTAGTGATCGAAAAGAGGTGTATAGTACTGGACATCTGCGGAGACTTGTTGTCACTCAGACTCCAGGGAACGCCGCTGGCTGTTTTCGGTGAGCAATCATTGAAGATGAATTTCGTGGTAACTCCTAGTGCGTAGTAATAATAATAATAATAATAATAATAACACCAACAACATCAACAACAACAGCAACAGCAACAGCAACAGCAACAGCAACAGCAATAATAATTATAATAATAATAATAATAATAATAATAATAATAATAATAATGCAACCACTATGGACACGTAGGTGATATGAAACATATCTATTCAATTTACATCTTATCTAAAACGAAAATAGCCTACTCCGTGTATAGAACTCCGATTCAAGTTTTGTCACTACCCTGAAAGTTTGATAAAGATGCGGGCAGTGGTTTCAATTGGTCAATAATCGGAAGTAAATTCAGATAAAATACACAGGTTTATGTATGTAGAAGCAGAAAACTTTATAGATCTCTGGTGTAATATGCCAACACACGCTATTTACATATATATGAGATTGCGATGAATAGGGAAGCCCTTTAACGAGCGCAAGGCCCTGTGCAAGAAAAGGGACATCATCTCCATAATTGTCGCGTGAATATAGCCTCAGCCTATTACTTAGGCCATCATCGAGAAAGGTTAATCGCCGTATAAAGAGGTCTCGCCTGAAATTATCCGCTCCTGTTTAAATTGAATGAGCTTCTATGATTCGCTGTGGCGTTTGCCTAGCGCCATTGTTTAACACAACCCATTTCTAAAATGATGTTTCGCTCGCTCTCTCTCTCTCTCTCTATCTATCTCTCTCTCTCTCTTGCACTATTTATAGTTCCCTTTCCTCTCCCCTCCCTTTGTTCCTTTTCTATATATTCAATCGTAGCTTTTGAGGCACATAAGTGAGTAAAGGTTAATATAAGGTTAATTCACATTATAACATTCAAGTCATAAGTATTCGTATACATTATTTTACGAACACATGTCCTTAATTTTAATTCGTATGTTTTCAATGTTTATATATAAGCAATTTGTATGTATCAACAATATTCATGTATACGCAATATGTATATATAAGTAATAATATATCCGTTGAAAGCAACTGTTCCTTAAGTCATTGTGTGTTTACGAAAATAATTTCCACAATTCCGTCGAAAGATGAAATAAATTAGTAAATTTTGGAATTTTTAAGATGCAGATTAATAGGTTGTATTATTTGGATAATTGAATCAACAATGCAAATCTGCTTTCCGTTCATCGGAAATGATGGAAAGGAAGCAAGTTTATATATTTGATAAAACTACAAGTGTTAAAGGCAACCTTACCTCCGTGAATTAAATAAACGGTTCCGTTCAGAATTCCGTACATATTCTCGAGTACAGCAAGACGCAGCTGAATATGGTCGGAGGTCACATCGGCCGAAACTTTGATAGAATTACGTCAAAGCTGAGAACAGTAGTACGGATAATCTAAACGATATAACGGGGCGGCGATATGTATGTATATAGTATCCGCCCCGGGGCGGCGATATGTATGTATATAGATCCGCCCCGGGGCGGCGATATGTATGTATATAGTATCCGCCCCGGGGCGGCGATATGTGCGTATATAGTATCTGCACAAGGGCGGCGAAAGGTACGTATATAGTGTGCACATTAGGGTGGGGATAGGTACGTATATAGTATGCGCACCAAGGCGGCGAGAGGTACGTATATAGTATGCGCACCGGGGCGGCGAAAGGTACGTATATAGTATGCGCACCAAGGCGGCGAAACTAACGACGTAAAATCAACGTACCCACCGATACGTAACAGGATTAATCAGTGAACATATCTAATCTAACCATAGATCAAATTTATGTTGGCTTACGCAACTCTCCTTCAAAGTGGATGATTCAATGCTTAAAGATATTTATTTATAATATCAAAACAAATAATTACATTCATTGGAAAAGTAATAGCAAAAATGGAGACTAGAACTGACAGATAGAAGACAAAGCCTGTCATATATTAAGATACAGAGACACATATTCCATGCTGACACTATATTAACAATAGTGTGTGCCATATGTATGACACCTAGTACCAATTTACTACAATAATAGACATATATTCACAGATACAAGAAAAATTACTACTTCTATATAAACGATCTCATTGACAATAATGAGTAAGTTACACAAATGTACACACGTATAACCTTTAGTGACAATAAAATAATCGAAATAGCTATATAAACACTTTGGGGTGAAGAAGACATCATTTAAAACAATGGAAAGCATAGACGAACCTAAAAGAGAAGTAATAGAATTTGGTTAACAGCATCTATGAATACGCAAGTATAAACTAAATGGATGCCATCAAATTAAAAAGGGGTGAAAGAGATTCTAAAAATAAATTAAATGAAAATATAAACGTTGGTAAGTGTTCTGGCCTTACAGGACCGACAAAAAATAAACAAGTGTTTAGTTAACATTAGTATTAACAGAAGTGATATATTAGGACAGAGTGTTTCTGGATTCGGCTTTGTGATTCTGTCTATTAATAGTTTCGAACCATGAGTTACCACGAAAGAAAAAGAAAAAGAAGAATGTCAAAAGTAAGAAAGACAGCGTGTGAGGTCCGAAAGAAAAATGGAAATAAAAAGAGAAGGACGGAGAGACAGAGAGAGAACTACAAACTGTAAATAGAAAGTCGTTGTTTAGTTTGAGAAAAAAAAGTTGATGTGCTGTGAAAGTAAAAACACAAAGAAAAGAATGGAACAATTGTGAACGTATTGTGAAAAGAAAAGAAATAAAACAAACGAATTTAGTTAGAAACAAAACTGAATAAATACAAAAATAAAGAAAGACAGTGTAACAGACACAAACGCACAAACAAAAATCAAATATTTGTAAAAACAAAAAAGGTAACAAACGCCCACATGAAAATAGGCACACAACAGTTTTAACTTTTGTAAAAAGAAAAAAAGTGAACACAGGCACACAAAATATAGGCACACATCAGTTTTAACTTTTGTAAAAAGAGGAAGAATAAAGAGACGGTAAAGAACTAACACACATACACTCAAACAGAACATATTCGGTCCACGTTTTAAAAAAATGCATTCGATGGGTGGGGAAACTATTTTCCTGATTGTTGTTTGTCGGGTGGCGTGTTGTTTTCATCGAATTGTATTGTTTTACTCTTTTTTTGTTGTTTGATTGAAATGTGTCGTCGAGAGAGAAACTCATTGAATTAATTTCCTTGTTTTTTTTTTAGCCGAGAGCATTGTTTGTTTTTATTTTTTGTTTGTTTTGCCCTCCTCATATTAAAATATTAGTATATAAAAAAAAGCAGTAACTAATTAAAAATTAATTGAGGTTAGAATGAGAGAGTTGGCCTTTTGGCGATGCGTTAAGGGTGTTGAGAAGATCCGATGTGAAGCCTGTGGGGCCGTGTCTCTTCCAACTGATGGATTGGGATTGAGTTATGTTCGCTACGCGTAACCCGTTGAGGTAGCCGGTAAGCTTGCGATTATACGGACAAAGAGTTGTTCGGTGTCACATGCGTGAAAAGAAAAGCGAGTTGTAGCCATGAAAAGATTGACATGTGCCTGCTTATAGTATGAACGGGCTGGGATTGAGTTATGTTCGCTACGCGTGACCCGTTGAGGTTGCCAGTGAGCTTGTTATTATACGAACAAAGAGTTGTTCGCTTTCACACACGTGAAAAGAAAAGCGAGTTGTAGCAATGAAAAATTGGCATGATTCTTGGTATATTTTGGGAGACCTCGGAGTTACCGCATTGGTATTGGTCAATCAGCATTAATGATGATATATATTAATTTTTAGGAATGGGTCCGTCCTAGGTTTTGGATGTGACCGACCGTGCGCAGAGACGCCTCTCCACCCCCAATACATAGTTAGAATCACGGGAAGGGTACAATTAGCAAGCGATGCAAGCGAGTCCGCATCAACGGAGTTTGGAGTTTATTTTGTGTGAGGGAGCACTTCGTGCGCGTGTCGGGGGCAGATATAGCCATGGATAGGTTTAACATTGAAAGAAGGTGCCGTATTTTAGGGTCCTGGAATAGCAAATAGATAGGAAATGTGATCGGATCAAGGCCCGATGTGAGTGTTGGAGATTCCACTCCAAAAGACACACCGTTTCCACAGAGGGTCTTGAACCGAGTGCACATATAGTGATTAAAGATAGAACGGCACCTAAAATTAATGTCGTGTACTGACCACATTAAGTTAAATAAGATAGGGGTTTCTGTTTATTTTTGTCCCCCGTAATTCGCAGTAATACCCGCCAGTGAGAGAAATTTACTATCGGTTGTATGCCGATGCTTGAGAGTGCGTGTGTGAAGTGAATTGGGTGCCTAGGGTTGTGTGCGGATTCCCGTGGGGTCAAGTGGTCAAGCAACCTTGCGACAGGTGAACACCCAGCGTGTCCTATAATCGATTGTGACAGGGATGGCCATAGAGCCGATATCGATCGTAAGGAGAATTTACTTACATCCCAGGAAAGGTCATCAGGCCGATTTATGCCAGCCGAGTCAAGAGGGTGGGACTGGGATGCCGAACCGTACTAACCCCTGTTTCGTACTAGACCCTGCAGAGGGGTGTGTAAAAATTAAAATCTTAGGATTGTTTTTTTGTGTAGGTAAGGGAGGAATGTTAGATAATGGCCCTATAAGAATTGACGTATCTCTTGGGAATCGTTGATTTGACTTGCGCGAATTAACGCGGGGCAGTCGAGTGCAGAACAGGGCTTGTTCTCACAGTCAGAGCTGGCAGACGTGACAAGGTTACGTGTGACGAGACCCCATATAAAGGGTCAGTCTACATCTGCGAGATGCTCTGTGACTTCGCGGGATTTGCGTGGGAAACAAAGGGATCTGTGACGTCACTCGTTCTCGTGAGAAGAGAGTTTTTAGTCAGTCTGATTCGGAAAGCGAACTGAGAGAACGTGCGATTCACAATGTAAAGATAAGGAATATTTCCCTTCAGAGAATACAAGCGCAAGAATCTGTCCCCCCTCTTTATGAATAGTTAAGAAAACATTAATAACTAACTACGATAAAGTAGTGATTGTTCTCTCTCTCTCTCGACGTAGCCCCACTTGAAATAACAACGCTTGTAATAAATGAATTAAATTCAACAGAAGAGTTTGTTTTCGGAGTGCAGAACATGGTTATTGTTATTGCAGACAACTGACGACGGCGGAAAAGAAAGAATTCATCCACTGGACGACACGACCAACCCTCTACACGACGAGTATACGAAACGCGTACTGCCGCGGTCCAAGCAGGAGTAGTAATGTAATATCGGTAGATACCATCAATCTGCATCTTCTGTCTTTGCAAAACTCTATAAATTGTAAGCATTTTCCGTGTTTTGGTGTCCAAACATTTTAATTCATATCATATATTATATTACATTTAATTCATATAATAATAAATCATGATAATAATAATAATAATAATAATAATAATAATAATAATAATAATAATAATAATAATAATAAGCATGAAATATTATCATCATTATTTATTATTATTATTATTATTATTATCATTATTTTATTATTATTACTATTATTATAAGTAGTATTATTCATTCACTTAGAGTGTTCGCACAAGTTGTTTACAGTGATAGCTCACTGACTAGAATTGTTGGTGTTCAATTGAGTATAAGAAAGTCTCCAGAGAGTGCATGCATTCTTTGCTTCTGTAGATAACTGTTGCAAATCAGTTTACATTATTGCAACAGGTGTCTACCATTAATTTCTCGCTTGTAACCATAATTGTTCTCATCTAGTAACTGAGCATCAGTAAGCTGCCCCTGACCACAGTAGTATCCGCACCCTTTCTATTTGGAGTATGTCTGGTGCTTCTCTTCGTCAGTCACTCCATTCATGTTGACCTATCACCACAATTTGGTGTGGTACGAACCGAGGATTATTAACTACATTCCTTCGTGTGTGTGTATGTGTGTTTATTGCAGTCTCGGTTCCATTGGGCTTGTGTTCTATTTTCTCCATGATTTGATTCATTTTTAGTTCGCCCTACTCGTTATTAGTTAGCGTTTTGTTGGTGATGTGGTTTTATTTTTGGATTCGTGTATTTTCCTAAAGATTAAATGATGTTCTTACTGTTTGACCCTACATATTCCAGAGTTGTTTATGCTTTCAATGTTCGACTACTGCCGTGCTATTCGTCTGCATGCTGAAATATAGTCACTTGCATAATTCACTGTGTATTGCTATTATTACGATGTCGTGTGTTTTGAAAAATTATTTTTGGGTTGTTTGCTGCATACATTTATTACATTATTTACCGTTTCGTCTCTTTCGACTACACACCAACTGGTGTTCTGGGTGTTGTCTATTTTAGCTCACATATAGTTCATTTTAATACTTTTCTTCTTCTTTATCTTCTTTTTCTTCTTTTTTTCTTTTTCTTTTTCGTCTTCTTCTTATTATAATTATCATTATTATTATAATTACCATCGGTATTATCATACTTATCATCAATATATACTGAATTACTTTTATTAATAAGATTATTCTAATGAATTAATGACATTTCATGAATTTATTTCATTAAAAACATGTTACGTTTAAAAGCTACACACACTTCATAAGACGGATCGAGTGAAATTAATTAAAATTGAAAACAATTTTCGCCATATGAATTTTTCGGTGTTTTTATGTAACTACTACAATAAATAGATACACCAAATAGTTGTTTTAATTTTGAAACTGATGTAATAATACCAGCCTAGGATTTAGCTACTGTTTTACTAAACGAAAAAGGAACGCCATAAAGAACACGTGCATTCTTAGCATTTTTCTTTTTAGCGGGAAGGCAAGCACCTGAAATTACGCTATTTGCGAAGAATAGCCAGGGACAGGCAACAGAGTTCGAACACGATAGCAAATTAATAGCAAGGGACTCGAAATGTTTTTAGAGTGCAAAGTTTATGAATAGTAGGTTTGTGTAAATATACACGAGGTGGCAAGGTTATTATATCCTTGACAGAAACACAATCTCTTAGGACATGTCACGAAATATCTTTTGTTTGAAATAGACAGACATAAAATTGAAAAAAAAAATGCAACATTTGAAAAGAATACAACAACGAAAGAAAAAGCACAAGATGCTAAATCATTTTCCTGAGTTTGCCCTGATTATATGACAGTTCATTTATTTTATTTCCTCTGTCTCTTAAATTATATTTAAGAGCGTCAAACTATTTCTATAATAAGTGTCGTCCATCGGTGTAGCGGGTCTCGCTATGTCAGGCGTAACTAAAAAAATAAAATATATACTTGTGATGCGCTCATACAATCTATTAAGCGATGGAAATTATATTTCAAGAATAAGTGTAACAGATCAGCCATAAGCGTGACAGATTAATGTAGGAACTGACATTTTGTAATAAGTAGTGCTACTCATGTTAAAACACTTGATGTGGTCTTAATGGCTAAAGTTAACACTTCAATATATATATATATATATATATATATATATATATATATATATATACAATAATATTTTATAAATAAATATTAATTATTTAAAAACTTACAGACATCGATGTTTCATGCTAACGCAATCTTCAGTGTAGGAACTAATTCTCAACGGTCGGTGGGCGCGAACCCCGATCACAAATCGCCACTGATTCGTAGTCGAGGATCTTATCCATCGGCCATAGCCAATTACTTAGTAAATATAGAAGAATTTTAAATGTAAATAGCGAATCGGCGGCTATGTACTAACCTGTATAGAGTGATCTACGAAACGGCGTTCGGATCGTGCATATAGCTATTCGCACTGCTTGTTATTAAAGTTACTTATATATATATATATATATATATATATATATATATATATATATATATATATATATATATTTATATATCCCCATTCGCAACAACCTTACGCTGTACGTAATCAGCAAAGGCCACGTTTAACTATTAAAATTATTAAATATTGTGCTTTTTATTATAATATATATGAATAATAATAGTTAATATTATAACTTTCCTGTTATTTAATAACCAATAAATAACATCCTCGCAGCAACCTTGTACGTATAGGCGAATATCTTTTGGTGTTTTAATTGTATTTGAGCCGAACAAATAATCGTGTGTAAACTCAAACACTTGAAAAAAGGAACTATTACATGTATTTGTAAATAATTTTTTTCTGAAGAAGATCAGAATATAATAAAATAGTAAGCGAATGTTGTAAGAAAACCCCTGTTTTTAATTTGAATAATAATTACATTCTATGTTAAATTCGACTTGAAATCAAAATAAATATACATTAAATGTAACAATGAAAAGAAACAGTAAGTGTATGTATTATTTCATAAGTATTAATAGACACTATCTAGTGAACGTACGTATGTAGATACACTTATTTTTTTATAGTTTTAATTATTTTTGAGTGAATTTACATTTTGATCTCTATAAAGAAGGTTTGGGGCGGAATAATTATGTTATACGATTAAATGTATTTAAATAAAGTAAATCTAGTACGTAGTGTTTAAGCAAACAAGTTACTTATCCACAGGGAACTACACTAGACTCGGTTGGGTAGGTAACTGACCGGTAAGAAGTGCGTGACGTGGTGCGTTACGAACGTACATGCGCAAATCAACTAAATATTATTACACTGCATATGCAGACGTATTTTTCTTCTACAGTTGAACATTCTTATGCAAATATGAAACAAGTTGTTAATCTGTTGTAGAAAAAATGTATACATTATTAACTGTTCGCTTTTTTAATTAGGTTCATGTGTGTGTGCGTATGTATTTGTACGTATACATATGTGTATGTGCGTATAATTTTATTTCAATTAGATTCTCTTTCTTGGAATCCAGACGGACTGAAAATCTATGACACGCAATTAATCTATTTCTTCTCCTTCTCTATGCCTGGCTACTTGTTTCTTTCTTTCTTTTCTCCTACCAAGTTTGAGAACACGAGTTTCGCCGGACACATTTTGTCTCGGCTAAAAATATATGAATAAAAGTTATGTATGTGAATATGCTTAGTTATGGTAATGTGTGAGTGAGGTTACGTGTGTGCGTGCTCATAGGAGGTGTGCGTATTTACGTTTGTGTATGCGCATGAGTAAAGTTGTCTATATGTATGATATCGTCAAGTCGTAAGTGTCATAATTTTGACACGGAAGTTATTATTTGATTAACTTAAAGATCCCTCCACTTCGACCGCCATAGTTAAATATAAGTTTTAAATTCCCCCTCTCTCTAAAAGATGTATCAAATTGGTTGCTACAACCATTCTTTCTGGTTGTGTTTGAAATGTCGTAGGGAAATTCAATTTTCTATCAGTCTCAAAAATGTAATTGTCTGATTAATGCTTGAAAAAACCGCACGGTTGAAATAAATTATTGCATCGACGATTATGTGATTTCGTGTTATTATATTTTATGTTATTCTTGCTCTGTTTACTACATCGAGCTCTAATACCCAGATTTCCTCCTGGAATTGTTCTATTATAACACAAATATATATATATATATATATATATATATATATATATATATATATATATATAAAGTATAAAGGAATACTCAATAAAGATATACTCAATAAAGAATAAAAGGGAAATACCAGTAGAGTGCTCAATTAAATTAAATTAAGAGCGTAATATTTTTATTTTTAAATACAGATTTTAATCAGACATGGACCAGTGGTTTCTGACAAGAAACGGGTTGAATTCCCGATTCACGTCGTCTTCAGCATAGTCTGAAATAGTAAATGATGGAATTTCCTCAAAAAACATCCAACTGTTATGAAACGCTATGTACACCGAATTTTGAAATGGAGAGCCGACGAGGAACGCTTAGGACAGAAAAGCCGTTAAAAGATTCTATATTTAGAAGTAAAGCAAGAAAGAAAGAAAGAAAGAAAGAAATGAGTGGGAAAGTAAAAAAATTAAATTTATAATAATAAAATATTACTTTTATATTTATATATATTATTTTCATATATATATATGTAGAAAATAATTAATTAAGGTACGCAACTCTAATTAATTAAATAATCTAAAAAAAAGAGGAGGTAACTATTTATCATTATATAAAATGTATATATATGTTTTTATGAATTACGATCATTTCAATTAATAATTCTCAATTCAAAGTAAAAACATAAACATAGATAAATATATAAATAAAAAATATAAATATAGATAAATATATAAATACATAAATAAAAAATCAATATATACATAAAAAATCAATCAATATATAATTAAAATATCAATATATAGATGAAAAATCAATATATAAATAAATCAATATATAGATAACAAATATAAATAAAAAATCTATATAAATAATAAAATATATATTAATAATAAAATATATATAAATAAAAAAATCAGTATATAAATAAAAAATCTCTATATAAAAAATATATATAAAAAATAAAAACATCAATATATAAATAAAAAATTCAATATATAAATATAATCATAATATGTAAATAAAGAATCAAAAGTCAAAATGTAAATAAAAATATAAATAAAAATATAAATATATAAAAATATAAAGATATAAAAATATAAATAAAAAATATAAATATAAATATATAATATATATAAAAATAATAAATAAATAAAAATAAAAATAAATGTAAATATAAAAATCGAAATATAAATAAATCAATATATAAATAAATAAAAATCATATAAAAATTCAAAATATCAAAATATAAATAAAAAATCAATATATAAAAAAATTCATATGTAAATAAGAATTCAAAATTCATATATAGATAAAAAAATGTATATATATAGATAAAAAAATATATATACATATACATAAATAAAAAATCAATATATAAATAAAAAATAAATATATAACCATAAATAATCAATCAATATATAAATAAATATATAAATAAAAAATAAAAAATAAATAAATATACACATACACATGTACACTTACACACATGCATACGCACACACTCACGTACATATATGCATATGCATACATATACATATATATATATATATATATATATATATATACATTATATACACACTCACACACACACAAACACATGCATGTGTAAATAAAAAAAAAAATATATATATATATATATTTATACATTAATATATATATATATATATGTATATATATATATACGTATATATATATATTAACATATATATATATATAAACATAAATAGATTTATATGTTAATATATATATATATATATATATATATATATAGATAGATATATATATGCAAAACCTTTGAATGGCTGTCGTTAATAAGGTGGACGGAAACCAGGTTAGGGTTCCTCCTTCAGGAGAGATCAACACCTTTATGTTATGGTTATCATATATATATATATATATATATATATATATATATATATATATATATATATATATATATATATCCTTTGGATTCATTCTATCTTCGCCGCACCTGAAGTTGTGGTTTTTGGAATTTAACTTTGAATCCTCCCTCACCACCTCTCGTGCCTATCTACATTTTATTTTCTCGGCTGGGCTTTTCGACACCGGACTTTTTAGCAATCGGACATTTGCTTGCATTCGGGCAGAGTTTTGCTCTGTGTTTTTTTCCCTACAACTTTTATTTTACTTTTTCAAATTTTAAATCTTGGCCTTTGCCAACTTATCTATCCCATCGACTTACTCTGATGATAAGATTTTTATCTTTGAAACGCCTGGCTTAAGGAAAATTTAACTTGAATAAATTGCCTTTTTGCGGAATACACCTTGCTCTGAGCAATTGAATTGAAATTTGATTTTGCTTTTGCTTTTCTAATTCCTTTCCATTCTTCTTCATATATATATATATATATATATATATATATATATCACATATCATAAACCATATATAAGATATGCCATATATATATATATGTGTAATTCATTATCCTGAGAGAAAAATCTATACTATTTAACTTCAATTATGTCTCCTATAAAGCTAAAAATCACACATACTACAACAAAGTCAAAGAGATGTTATCACAAACAGACAGTTAAAAGTAAACATAAATCAGGTTTGAACTATGACTAATAAAGTTTGTATCTCATATTCTCGAAATTGATCAGTATTTTTTTATTTATTTTATTTTAACAAGTAAATTAGAGGTCATTCTAAAGTTAGATTCGATATATTGTTTTTCTTTCAATAAATCTAATATTGATTTCTGCCTGTGTATTTGCTCAACCACTCTCTTTTTCTCCCTGTTTTTCTTGTCACGCTCTTTGTATATATATATATATATATATATATATATATATATATATATATATATATATATATATATATATATATATATATATATATGTATATGTATATGTATATGTATATATATATATATATATATATATACATGTAGAAAACGAGAAAAGGAAAAGACTGAAAATAAAAAGACATAATAATAATAATAAAGAGCAAGGTGACTATTTCCCGCGCTTTTGATGTTGACCTTCAAAGTGCATTAATTGTGTTATTAAGTCTAGCGTTTCGACTTGATACCCTATCGATTATTCGATAATTCAAAGAGATTTATTCAGTAGTCATTGAAGCAAACGCTTGGTGAAATGTATTCTAGCATAGCATATGTTAGATCGAGCCTCCCTACAATCGATCTAATAAATAGACGCTTTGACTCACTAGTTCCCTCGACAGACCATCAAAGAAAACAGCTGATGTCCTTCTGCTTTGACTACGTAGTGATGTATGTTACCTTTTATTAAACCAATTACATTATGGAGGCTACAAAAGAAATTCTACAGTCGGTTGTTCCGGTATTTAGGCTAAGATCAAAGTGTATAATCTGTACCGTCAGACGGCCGAGGAGAAAGTCCTGTTGATGTAATTTTGATGTTTGTCTATTTTTCTGGTTGTCTCTAGTTGTGGAGCTAGAGTTGACCCACATAGATGTTATTTTAAAGAGGAAGTTGTCAACTATAGCCGGATATGGATATTTAAGATCTGATTATTTTTGAACCCGCAATTACTTTATCAGATTGCTCAAGAGATATATATAATTCACATTTTTATCAGCTAAATTCTGAAGAAACAAGACCCAGACTCTGTGCTCAACTCGACGTCTACTTTAAAGACGATGCAAGTTAAAATACATATTGATAAAAAACGATAAACCTTCCATTCAATGTGTCCCGGGTCTAACTAACTAATAAAACAAAATATTTTGAAACATGCCTCGTTATTATACTACCTAGGTTCCTTCTAAAACAATAAACTAGTCCAAACGCTTCTCTTCTAATTCGATGCCGTGTTTGTTCAACGATAAGTATTTGTTTTCAAAATACGCATCAGTTTCTAAGATCAATCTTTCATGGGAATACACTCTATCCCCCTGAGCATTCTGTTCAGGTCTGCACAAAGCTAGTAGTGACTGGAAGACACCTCTTAAGAGTAGGATGCGTGTAAAGCCGTGCGCGTCCCTCTCGCCAACCGCTGACCACGATGCTGTGTGGCGTGGTGTTCTATTCGTGTTCATCTTTCGTTCTCGTTTTGGCCGTGTCATCATCTTGGCGATCGCCGAAGGCACAGGCACTGATTAACAAGTTGAGAAAACAAAAACGACGCAAATTCTTAAGAAAGAGCACAAACTCCGATACATTGTATATCCAACAGTCGTGCTTTGAGCGGGTGTAGTACCGTTGTGAAAGGAATAGCCCCCCCCCCCCCAGTTGATGTATCAGTTAAGATACTTTATGTGTCGATGCATCAACGTCGTTCTGTTCAAATCAGCATATATCGGGTCTGCGCCAATCTTCTCTGATCTGCTCGTCTCCTCTCCAAGCCACAAACTGCCGCAAAACAAACGTAAATCTTCAGTGCTTTAAACTAACGTAAACTCAGTAATATATTTAGTTCTGGCCAGCAATCCTAAGCCCAGTCTTTTGTAATAGTCACCTCTCCTCTGAACAATAGAAACTGACTACTTACGCGATCGGCTTATCAGCTACACACCTCTGCTTATCCTATCCTATTTCTGATTGTCTTTATGTCCGTTGGTGAGTCATTTCCTATCATTTTCTGGGGACCCGGCTCTGGGCGCCGAGTGGAACTTCTTTAATATCACACACTTCTCATGCTTAACTTCTCATGTATTACATGTTTAAAAAAATACAATTTTATTACAAATATCATGCACAATGAATACGTTCATATTACATTTCTTTCATATTACGTTAGTAAAGAAGATAGATTATACATTCCTATTATATAAGTTATGAAACCGCAGAGACATACCAGACAACTAAAACCAAGAACAACAAAACCAAATCTTACAGGGTGATCTGCGAATCGGAATCATAAGGGTGCATTTATTCCTCTCGCCAGCCAAGTACAAGCAAACACACAAATAGAGTAGAACGTTTTCCGACTTCTGGGAATCTATAAAGTGAAAGGTTGAGATGTTGCGACTCATGGGGTTGATTCAGGGTATTCATTTTGAGGGGGAACTAATGCAGTACTTAGTTAACAGTATTAATGTATTTTACGGTATAACAGTCAGAAGGGCCGATGTTAATCTAGTTCATCAGAAGGATGTGATCATTTTATTTTAGGTGTTCCCTAATACATACTAGCCTATAAATGTATAATCATCATCATAATCATCATCATCATCATCATCATCATCATCATCATCATCATCATCATCATCATCATCATCATAATAATAATAATAATAATAATAAGCACCAGTAGCAGCAACAGCAGTAGCAGCAGCAACAGCAGCAGCAGTGTCGCCATCAGCACTATTATTATTTTTTTTATTCAATAGGAGTTTTCACGTAATTCGTTTTTCAGTGATCTCTCACTGCCAAAAACAAGCGCTATTTTAATATGACCAGTCTTTTAGAAATGTTTGCTACATCTGTTTAGATATCGTTCATAACGGCTGTTGGATTTCTGTATACCATGTTTGAAGATAAACCTTATAAGAATTATAGTACTCTGAGTCTCTAACAAAAAAAATCAAAACATAAAAGGATTTTTTCCGGAACCGTCGAAAAAACCGACGTTTGATTGTCAAAGGAACAAAACTTGATGAAATCGAATACACATTGTCTCGGTCTGAAAACTTGTTATCGGTGAAAAACAATAAAAAAACACACGATACACCAAATTAATAATTTTCTTAATTGAAAAAAAAAACACAGGTCATTTTTTTTCTCTCTCTTTCTACATTGTTATTCCGTTAGAATATGTTACAAATAATGGAATATATGATTTTATTTATTACTCTGCTGCTCTCATATCTCGGGGTTTCCGTACTCGTAGCCCCTTTACAACCATTTTCCACAACACAAAAACGATTCTGCTACGGACACGATTTCTTTCCAGATGGCATTTTTATTACATATTTACCTTGAGAGTCAGTTTCCTTGGATTCGTGTAATGTTCTAAATATTTGTAGATGTATTTCCGCAGAGTTTTTCATATTTCAACTTAAGTATGGTTGGTTCCTGTGACCTGGCTATATGGATTGGTTCCTCAGCCGGGTATTATTCTTCGGTGTCGTACTTTGTATGACGTTATTTCTCCTTCTAAATCTAATTTCTACGTTTTAGTTTTTTGGGATATCTGTTTTGTAGTCTGACATGTCTTCCACACTTATTCTTCATGTTTAATATTTTGTCTTCAGCTGCAAGAATTTACTTAGTTTTCCTGCCTCTAAGCTATTAACATCGTTAAGTGCTGGTTTATACTGGATACCTACTATTTTGAGATGTTCTACTTCTTCATGTGCAGTTGTCTTACTTTGGTGAGTTAGTAAGTTTATATTTATGTCTCAGGGAACTTATCACTGCTGCTTCCGGTTTTACGGATTCCATTAGCGAATACCATATAGTATGCGTGTCTGTGTTTCTGTTATCTGCATGTCAAAACGCATATATATATATATATATATATATATATATATATATATATATATATATATATATATATATATATATATATATATATATATATATGAAGTAGAAATAGTGATGCCCTGTAACTTTGAACGGAATAACTTCCTAACGTAAACCTACATACATATACCGACTTCACCTGCGATTTAGGATAATTACTGGTCCGGTTTTCCAGAATGAAAACGGAATAGTTTCATTAAAATTCCTTGAGTGTTATATTTAACTAGCAGGGCTACCCGGCGTTTCTCGGGGTCATGAATACATCAAATAGAAGACAAATCGCGTGTGTAACATATTTATATTCAAACTTCTATCTTCCTTCTTCTCCTCATAGCCGTCTCTTTATCTTTCTACATTTCTTTTTCCTGGCCGCCCCATTTAACCGCTACTTTCTCATTCTGCCTTTTGCGAAAGTTGTTTCCTCCCCACCATTCCTCTTCCGTTGCCCAGGGTAAAAGTATGATATATGTCTGCACCTTCTATGAAGGGAATTATTCACGCCCCGGTGCTCATACTATATAGTACCTATCGCCGCCCCGGTGTGCATACTATAACATAGCTATCGCTGCACCAGTGCGCATACAAAATACATACATATCACCGCCCGTTTCACATACTATATACTTACCTATCGCCGCCCCGGTTCAGATAATATATACGTACCTATCGTTGCCCCGGTGCGCATACTATATACATACCAATCGCTTCCCCGGTGCGCATACTATATACGTACGTATCGCAGCTTCAGTGCGCATGCTAAATAAGTACCTATCTCCGCCCCGGTGCGCATGCTAAATACGTACCTATCCCCGCCCCGGTGCACGTGCGATATAGTACCTATCTCCGCCACAGAGCGCATACTAAATACGTATCTATCGCTGCCCTGGTGTACATGCTAAATAAGTACCGATCGCCGCCCCGGTGCGCGTGCTATATACGTACCATACGCCGCTCTGGTGCGCGTGCTATATACGTACAATATGCCGCCCCAGTGCGCATGCTAAGTACATACCTATGTCCGCCCCAGTGCGTGTGATAAATACGTATCTTTCGTCGCCCCGACGCACGTGCTATATACGTTCCATACGCCACCCTTATGTACATGCTATATACGTACCTATCGCCACCCCTATGCTCATAGTATATACGTATCTATCGCCGTCCCAGGGCGCATACTATATATGTACTTATCTCTGGCCCAGTGTGCATACTATATTCGTACCTATCGTTCCCTTTGTGCGCATACTATATTCGTACCTATCGCAGCCTCGGTGCGCATACTATATACTTACTTATCTCTGCAAGAGTATGCATACTATATATGTACCTATCTTAAGCCCAGTTTGCCTTCCTAAGAACTCATATTAATGCGTCCCTGTCGTATCAAAGATCCAAAATTGTGTTTGTTCATGTTTTGTCACTATCATAAAAATAACTGATATGAATGCGCCCCTGTCGTATCCAATAACAAACATCAAGTTCATTCATGTAGTGTCAGTATCACAAAAAAGAACTGATATTTATGAGCCCTGTTTAAGCTCAAGAAAAAAAATTTGCCCCACCCCCAAAAATTGTTTTTATCCTCCACCCCGACCCCCAGCAAATTTTACGCACGCCCAACCCTGAGAAATATTTTAAGTTAAAAAAAAAAAAAAATGTTGCCTCACTTTCAAAAAAATGTTCCCTGACCCCCACCAAATTTTTTTTACCCTTCACCCTCACTCTCACCCACCATGTTTACTCTTCACTCTTCACCAACCCTGAGAAATATTTTAAGTTCAAAAAAAAAAAAAAATTGACCCCACCCCTCCAAAAAATTTCCCCGACCTCCCCAATTCTGTTATTCTCCACCACCACCCCTCAAATATTTTTTATTCCCCCCCTGTCCTAAGAAATATTTTAAGTTTCCAAAAAAAAAGTGGCCCCATCTCCCCACCAGAATGTTTCCCCCTCCCCTCAAACATTTTTTACGCTCCACTCCCACCCACTGACAATTTTTTTTACTCTACCCTACCCTAAGAAATATTTTAAGATAAAAAAAAAAATTGGCCACACCCTCACAAAAATTTTCCCGACCCCCGCCCCTAATTTTTTACACTCCATTCTTACCCCCCCTCCCGAAAGTGTTTTACTCTCCCCCAACCCTGAGAAATATTTAAAGTTTAAAAAAAAAAATTTGAACATTTTTTTACCCTCCCCCACACCACACACATTTTTTTACTCTCCCGCTACCCTAAGAAATATTTTGAGTTCAAAAAAAAAATTTGGTCCCCTCCCTCAACAAATTTTACCCTCCACCCCCACCCCCACCCCCACTAAAACCTTTGTTTTACTCTCCCCCTTCCCTTAGAAATATTTTAAGATAAAAAAAGAAAAAATGGGCCCACCCCTCAAAGATGTTTACCATCCGCCCCCAACCATCTCTCATTTTTTGTTACTCTCCTCCTACCCTAAGAGATAGTTTAAGTTAAAAAAATAAATTAGGCCCCACCACCCAAAAAAATATTTATGAAAACAATGGCGGAGCATAATTATTTATTCCTTTAACTTTACTGATTGAGACGTTATTTAATATGTATACACATATTAGTGAAAACAATGACAGAGAATAATTATTCCTGCATTTAACTTTACTGATTGAGACGTTATTTCATATGAATACAAATATTAGTGCAAACAGTTGCGGAGAATAATATTTTTTCCTGCAACTTAACTGATTGAGAAGTTATTTTATAATGATATATGTATATTAGTGAAAACAATGGTGGAGCTTAATTTTTATTCTTTTAATTTCACTAATATAGTCATCCATTTAGTACTTACCAGTATACACGTTGCATAACTTCGATTTTACAGCACCTGGTCATCCTAAATCGTCACCAATTTAGTACAGGGCATTCTTTGCATTGCTTAACTTCTCTCTTTGACCGATATTAATAACAACAGAACGTTCTTAACATTGTATTGTCTTATTCCCGCACAACGCCAAATACAAGGAGCTCTACTAAACTCACTATTTCTTATTCCCCTTTCTTTGATGAGGGCAATAGTTCGAAGAGAAATGCAAAAACACCCAATAATAATGTGACGATGGCATGAACATAATATCCAAAGCTATCACTCTGACGTCATGTACCTATCAATGTGACGTCATGTGCACAAGATAACATTAAAAATCGTGATCACATTAAACGAAAAAATGTCTATTTGACCCCTAAAAATTGAATCTTTAAAAAATGTTTTTTGATATTTCCCAATGTTATGCCGGTTTAAATAATACCTAATTTGGGGGTGTTTGTTGAGTATTTTAAATGCCTTAGCGTTACATACATACACACAGATGTTTGCCTTATATATATTGAGATTTAGTCAGTTATTTTCTCTTTCTGCTTACTGATTTCTAAGACGGAGTGAAAAAAACTATGCCGACAGTACTAATTCCTCAATACATGCATGTACACATTACTTTGTAAACATGTGTTAGAAAATATTATTAGAGTAAACAATTCATTTTACATCGTGGACTTGTATACTTAACATCAATCAATACGTTTACTAGCGATTACTAGCCTAATGAATGCACAAAACAGTACAATTACGTTTTTTTTTCCTTTAAAATAATACAACAATCTCAAAATATTCTTCGCCGGTACATTCTTAAAATATACATCAATAAATGCAAAACACGATTCGGAAATAATTACGGAACTAATTTCGGAAATAATTTCGGAAATACTTCGGAAATAATTTCACTATTTTAGACGTTCTTTAATTGTGGGAAAAATAATTCAATTTGTTTGTATACAATATATTAATAGGCAGTGCTAAATTATACCATACGTTTTCTTCTATGTGTTGTTATATCTCTTTTTAATTACCTAACTAATATATTATTATTTATCGGTATGAAGTATTCGACCGATAAATATAGTGAATATTTTATATTTAAAGATAGTTAATAAATCAATTACATAACTTATATGGCATTCAGCGGGTGCAAAAGAAAGTTCCTTGTGTCAAGTATTTTCAAAATTGGTAATTTTTGAAATAGAATTTTAAAAGTAAATTTACCTGTTTTAAGATTACATGTTGTCCTGAAATTACTAATCAACCGAAATGGTTATAACACTATTAAATACGTTCTAATGAAGGTAATTGTGTGTTGATTTCAATGTAATTATTTGATGTGAAAAGCTGTCATACGATTAATCTTTTAGTTTTTCCTGTGATTTTAAGCTGGAGATTCCTTTCTTTTAGACAGTTTTAATGCCTCCAAATTGCTGTTACATCTAAAAGGGTGAAACATTATTATTTTCTTTTTTCAACTATTAATAAAAGATTAAAATGTTATCTGGTGCTACATTGATGTTATTGTTTTTTTCCTTTCTCTTTGCAAAACTCAATCTTTTTCTGCAAAGCAAACACGAAAACAATATTTCCCTCTACAAAACACACAAACCAAACATCATAAATAAATAATTAAAAACATTAAAATAAATTCCCATAATAAATAACTCAAAAGGGGTTATGCCGTAAAATAAAACAACCAAACTAAACGCCATGAATAAATACTTGAACATATAAAGAACTTGAAGCATGAACACGTTTAGAAAACCTACTGGATTCGGCATTACATACCCTGAAAAGGGTTGATATGCCGTATAACAAAAGAAAACGAACGAAACCAGATTTTTCACGATGTATTTTCGTCCAAAGAAACTGAAAAGCATTCGTATGGATTTAATTATTTAAAAAAAAATACTTTTTAGAATTCTGTTCTATTTTACGCTATTGCATTTTAAGTTTAATAACAATTCTATTTAAAGTGATTAATACACAACTTGAAATTTGTAATTATGAAAGTTACGTTTGTGTGGGTAATACACGCACACATGTAAATTTGTCTCATAAATGTAATAATATAAACGTATGCTTCTAAAGATATTTTTATCATTTACAAAATTCGAATAAGATTAGTAATTGATTTTTTTTCATATGTCCTACTGATCCGATGTATTACTTTCTCCTTGATTACTTGAGGTTGTTTTATTTCTATTTCCTTTGAGCAAGCTTTTGCCCCTAGGTCTGTGTGCGTCTTTGCTGTCTATAGACAGTACTTTTTTAATGGCGGCGCCAAATAGTGAAATAAGGAACTTGGCTTGAAAACGTTATAAATAACTCAATTAGAGACCAGCAAAGAATATGATAATTCCTTGAGCCTTTCATCTTTCAACAGTTCTTTTCTAATCAATAAAAAAATGCTATTCGTGAGATGCGTCCAGTAGATCTACGCGGATGCAATTACTTTTTCAAGACAGAGAGCTTTATCAGTGGACAGAGAATAACACTTATGTTCATTGTCGTGGACGTATCTAAACCTGTCATTTCAAACTATAGTATGAACGACCCACATATAGTGATGCTTATCTGTATCTACATCTGTAATTTCACTCTTTAGCATCGCAGACAAACTGAAATGTTACTTTAAACTGAAGCATTGCAAACCGATAAACGGTCAATCCCCGACGGTCAAACGTTACCTTGCATGACAAAATAAAACACCTCGATTCAAAATACGCGATTTACGAGCCGAATCCTATTGAAACTAAAGCGTGACTGTCCAACTATTCATCCGACACTTGCGATTTTTCCGGACGTATCTACACACCTTAAAGTAGTGTATTATGCTCGAGAAACGTTTTATGCATGAGAAACGTTTTATGTATAAGAGTCGGTGAAAAATCTGATCTCTTTCTGTGTATAATTAACTTCAAGTTCCCATGCCAACCATGCCTACATAATAGCCAGTCAACGTTTGATGAATAGTTCACAAAATGGAAATTACAATTTCCACTAAGTTTGTCATACACAATAGGCAAAATATAAAATCAATACTAATTAGAAAGGCACTCGGTAGAGCACATACATCCGCCAATCCTCAATAGTAAAACAATAATCATTTAAAATAAGAGCAAATATAAATTCAAATCTAATGAAAATTAATAATTTTTGAAGCCCAGACAACGCATTTTTTTTTTTAAAACGTACTTATTTATTTAAGATAAACTTAGTTTCGACTGTATACAGGCTTCTTAATCAGGTCGCAACCGTTTTTTCTTTCTTTTTTAGTAACACGTTGTCATTAAAAAATCCGTAAGGTCTTGCAACAGTTATTATATTTTTTAATTTTTTTCGCCGCAGGAAAAAGCGTGGAAGCGCGTAGAATGAATTAGAAATTGTATTTTTCTTGTGAGCGTTGGGTAATTTGAATGAGTAAGTGTTGAAACCTAGACAACGCATTTTTTTTTCATAAATATTTATTCATATAACATCAATTTAGTTTCGACGGTATAAGGTATTCTTCAGGAAATTGTAACATTTTTTACTTTTCTTTTTTTCGTAAAATGTTGTCAAAATTAGTTTTATAAAATATTCATTCGGAATACTTGAATTGAAGAGAACATTAATTAATAAATATGATTAAAATGGGGTAGAAATGCACACTATTTGCATTCTAATTCGTAAATCTATATTTTCTAAGTTAATCTCTGTGAAAAAAGTTGATCTCAATGTTCACGGATGTTATAGAGCTTAAGTATCCCAGAACCCTGTATCTCTCGTTCTGAGTTACAACACTCGTCATGATAATACATGAAAACAAAGACACCCGCTGTCAAAGACTTTCAACGGCTGATAGAGCGTAAGTATCCCAGAATCCCGTATCTCTCATTCTGAGTAACACCGCTAGTCATAAGGTTACATAAAAGCCAATACATCCGTCGATAAAGACGGTCAACATCTGATGTCGGCTTCTATGCAAATTACTAGCAGGGGAACACAACGGTAGACTAGAAAACAAAGTAAAATTAAAAACTCTAGGAAAAAATTTAAATTAAAAATTAACATTAAAAGTAAATAAGGCCCGACCCAGGTTTCAACTCAAAAACTAGAAGCCAAGTTTCAAGTGTTCAATATATTTTAATATATAATCATTCATTGATTTTATTCTTATGTTTCTTTCTTTTTTATTTTAGAGTTTAAAGTATGTCAAAGGATATAGAGAAACGTTGGCGGTGAAAATATGGTGTTTTTACTGTCAGTGTATTATAGCCATTACATCGATATTCTTTTGCTCATTAAATAGTCAATGTCATATATGGACTAACTATATAGATAAAATTATATTAAAGGTTTATGTATAGCACGTGTTTTGAATGAGATTAAAAAAATATGTTAATGCGGTGATCTGTGTAATAAACTTGTACTTAAATGAAATATGAGAAGAGATTAAATAAGATCGGCACGAAATGTCTGCTTTTATCTAATTAAATTGCAATGTGTCTAACATCTAAGTCATATTTAAAATATTCAGAAAAAATATAACATTTTTTATTTTCTTTCAAGTTTTATCAACGTATCTTAATTCATAAAGTTATATTGATCTCAAGGTCACTTCAAGGAATAAGAATATTCGTCACGTTATTCTTTTGATAATATATGAACAAGAATCTAAAGAATCCTGAACATTTTTACCACTTAACATAAATACCTCTGATCCCACATGTTCATGTTTAGAAACCCAAGATGTCGACACAATTTTTTATTCTAAAAGCTCCTTTTTTCCGAACGACTGGTCTTTGGAATTCCGTGTTTCCAATACTATACTCACACGCATACGTTTAAATGTAATGTGAACAAGTATATTACTGCAAAACTATCTAATAAAGAAAGCCCCTTATACATATGGCCCTATAATTACAGTAGCTCCGTGCGCTTCAGTGGCAATGTGTATTGTTATGGTGATGATGTAATTACTAAAAGAACATACAAGGAACACTCTTCTACATTCAGAAGAGGAAACTATACCAAGTATATTAATCGAAAATGCGTTCAACTATGCTAACTTTTTATGGTATCGAAGTCACTTTTCACACAAACCACCAAGAATATTTCGGCAACCAAACACGAGCTTCAATGACAATCAAATCACGTTTCATCCTGGATTGAAAATGATTGCTGTGAAAATTAATTCCTCGGCTATAATGCAAATCTCACATCACATGGAAGAGAAATTATAATTTATATATTATCTATTATGCTGGAAACAATTATTACTCTACCTAGAAAATTCAACACACACTTTGGCGCAAATCTAGTCGACCGGTAACATCTTTTTCTCAGTATCACGTCTCCCCCTTATAGCTAAACATTGTGTTTTACAGCTGAGAGAATACACCTGAGCACGTTTACGGTGCTCTGTGCCCTTCCCCTATTACATTTAAATCATCAGGAAGCTAATATAAATTAGATATATTTAGATTTATTTGAATAATCGGTTACCGAGTGAACTCTATTCTATATTCACATTACAAAGAGTAATGTTTACGCAAAGTGGAAACCGTTACTTATGCAACACAGTGGGCAAATGAAGTAAACCACAGTTAGCGGTATAGTAGTATCACAGCGGCTCGCTGTGGCTAGACTTATGTCGTATTTCAAGCTGATTCTAAATCCGACCGTTTATCGTATAAGTAAACCAAAAGAGGGATTTCTAGTGTTGTGGTGTAAGTTCGAAATCACATGTCGCCAGTTGTTGTCTGACTGTAAAAGATTCGAAAGTCAAATACGAAATTGGAGTTTAGAGAAAATAAATTAATTAAAAACTATAATACAACAGAGAACACGACTGGTTGTGCGTCAGTCTTTACTGCTAATATAGGCTGAGTTTTTTTTTTTCAAACACTAAGAAGCGGGTGCTCCCAGTATTTATGGTGAGTGATAGAGTTCAACGATTTCGTATAGATAAGGTACCATAACACACCTCGACAAGCTTTATCACCCCAGGAGTCACAGTATCTTGTCTTTTAGAATGCCGCTATTCTGAGGCGTATTGGAGTAGCTGTATCTTAAAAGTGTCATATCTGGTAACAAGAACATATTGGTGAGTGATGTTGGTGTTTTCCGTACGCGTTCTCTAATTTGACTTTGGTGTCTCTCATGAGAGGACCGTATGCCTATATCAAAATAAGATTTGATATCCTCCAGCTTTTGAATTCTACACTTTAACCGCACCATAAAACTTTAGATAAATGTCTCCTTTGTTTCGACATTAATCTTCAAGACAAGTCATCTTATTTTTCATAGTCTTCAGCTTGCCTAAGACATGTTTGAGTTGCAACTTTAGAGATTCCAGTTTTGGCACCATCAGTTTACTCACTTTAACCATGACTAGTTATTCAAAGAATTCGACTTAATTTCTTTCAGTATAGTGTTAGCTATTTGAAGCGAGAATTATGTGTCCTTATGCGCTTTAATTTCTGCAGACAATTTATTTTGAGTTCATTTAATACGATTTCACAGCTTGAAACACATTCTTTTTATCGTATTACGTACGCGGTATTCAGACTTTTTTATATCATGGTCTTAAATATTTGTTGGTAACCCCAATAAGTTTAACCGCTGCATTAAGTATGTGCCAAATAAATTGTTAGCATTTTTTAATATGACCATTTTTACTTTTTTGGTAGTTATGTTTAAAGTAATGTCGGTAATAATTGCACCTTGGAATTTAATGTTTTTACCAGGGACTCTTCTCGCTATTTTGTTGCTTTTTAACATGCTTACGTACCTCACTTATGTTCTCAATGCCCGACTCTTCAATGTATTTCGAATCTTGTTCATAACTTACAAATATCCATTATTAGTATATATATATATATAAATATATATATACATATATATATATGTATATATATATATATATAAATATATATATATATATATATATATATATATATATATATATATGTATAGCACTATATGAAGTGAAAGAATAGAATAAAGTGCGAATCAAATTTTATTACAGTTTAATGTTCAGAAAAAGTTCTTTAGAGTCCCTAACTCATGAGTTTTCAAAGAAAATATTCTCCTCAGAGGACCATCACCGCAATGACATTACTGCAGGTAATAAACATTAAAGTTTGAAAAAATATTAAAAAAATATATATAAAAATACGTAAAGGTATATAAAACATCAAATATATCTTCGCCTGAACATTGAACTGTAATAGAATTTGATTCGCACCTTATTCTATTCTTTCACTTTATCAATTGCTATTAATGCTCTATCCAGTATATTGCGCTTTATTTTTATCTGGATGTTCACTAATTATATATATTAGTTGCCTCTTATATCTTTTGTTGTATTAATCGTATATATATATATATATATATATATATATATATATATATATATATATATAAAAGTAGAAGAAATAAGAGTGATAAACATGTACGAATGTCCAGATTTTATTTCAAACTTAGATTGTTCAATGCAAGGTATATTCTTTAATAAACTAATGTTTATTGTTCTTTCCTTAAGCCAAGGCTTTTCAAAGATCGAAATCTTATCATCAGAGGAGATATATAGATAGATAAGTTGGCTGTGGAAAAGCCAAAGTTCAGACATTTGTAAAAATATTATTAAAAATGGAGTGAAAAAGACTTCGTGTGAAAAAAGATATGGGATTTGTCCAGATGGTAATTGTTCGTTACTGAAGTGTCTAATGAAAATGATATTTTGAAGAAGGAGCAAACCATTTTTTTTCGTAGAGGCAGTATGGAAAAGTGTTCAAAATGAAGCAACTCCATTGGTGAGAAGTCAAATTTGAATCGTTTATGGAGAGCACTTAAACGGAATTGATATGAGAAA
Source organism: Sepiola atlantica (assembly GCA_963556195.1). Taxonomy (NCBI): domain Eukaryota; kingdom Metazoa; phylum Mollusca; class Cephalopoda; order Sepiida; family Sepiolidae; genus Sepiola; species Sepiola atlantica. Next base: position 116,776,815 of record OY744529.1, read on the forward strand.
TCTGGCCATTCTAAAATCTTCCTGAGCCAACAGTAGAAAAGTAAAGGACTTTAGTGGTGAAATATTCAAGCGATTCTGATGAAAGAACCCTAAGTTTAAAAGCGAGGCTAAATTAGGAGAAGGAATGGTGAAGCACGAGGGGGGAGGGTAGTAGGATTAGTTGAAAGAGCCTTTGTTGTTGTTGGGAGGAAAGGGGGGAGGGGGAGGGAAGTTTCAAGTGATAGGGGTGTGGTGGGTGTAATATGGATTGGCCATGGGTGCAGAAACAGGTCAATTGAGTGTACATATTATTTGAAAAGAAAATAAAAGAAAATGGGCCATAGTTAAAAACGGATTTTGGACGGAGAACAAACTAATTTCGAAGTTTAATAGGATTTCCGTTGCGAAGATTGGAATTCCAATGAATGGAGAGCTGAAGTTTAAATGTTGAGTAAGTAAGAGTCGGGCAGAGACTAGCGTTAACTAATTAAATATTCTAAAAGTTTAAAAGGACTATCTAGTTTGTTAAATGTATAATTAAAAAAAGTAAGTAATTAATTAAATAATTACAAAATGTATTAAATGAAGCCCGGATTAATAATTGGATGAATAATTAAATGATAAAGCAATTAAGATATTAAAATTTTGGGTGGAGACACTTTTGGCGATAAGTTTAGACTGCTTGTAACAATTGATTTCTATTATAAGTATTATGGGGTGGGGTTGGGCTGGAACAAGTGAACTTAAATGTAATCCCAGTGCTTTGAAGTAGTAAATGACTTGATAGGGGGAAATAAAGGACCGATGTAAGGAGTAACCGAGGAGCGTAGTTAAATGCGAGATAAATGGAAACTACGAGGAAGATATTGTCGGTAGCGAGAGGCATATACAGGGTCGATTGAAAGGGAACAGAGAGAAGATAAGAAGGAGGTGAGATTAGAAAGCACAGAAAACAATGGAAACTAGTATGCGGGTAAGGTTTAGCAATAGGTGAAGGTTTTGATTATTGAGTATATGTAATTTGAGAAGCAGGGAGGCCGTAGTTAAAGTGAGTTTTGAACGGAAGACAACATAATTTTGAAAGTATAACAGGGTTACCGTAGCGGAGGTTAGCGATCCAAAGAATAGAATCTATAGTTTAAATGTTGAAAATGTAATAAGTCGGACAACGATTAGTGTAAACCTGTTAAATATTCTGAAAAGTTTAAAAAGGGTTCTTAGTTGGTTAAATGTATAATTAAAATAAATAACATAAAATTACAATAAAATAAAATAAAGATAAAAAATAAAAATAGAATAAATAAATAAAAATAGATAAATAATTGAATAATTGAATAAGGTCCAAAAGAATAATTAAATGATTAAGTAAACAAAAAGTAATAAATAAGTAAGACAAGTCCAATGTATAGTCATACATCTAGCCTGTCCCACTCAATCACATTAAAAATTTAGGGTTGGGGACAATTAAGGGGATAAGGTTAGATCGTTTGTACAATTGATTACTATTATAAGTATTATGGGGTGGGGGTGGGTTGAATCAAGTAGACTTAAATGTAAAGTCGGAGCGATTGGAGTTGTAAGTAGTTTTATAGGGGGAAGCAGACGGACCAATTGAGGGAGTAACCAAGGAGTGTAGTTAAAAGTGAGGTAAATGTAAACGACGAGGAATAATATTGTCAGTAGAGAGAGGCTCATACAGGGTCGGTAGAGTGGATACAAGGGAGATAAGAAGGAGTTAAAATTAAGAAGTAATGGAAGAGTATCTGCACAGGTTGGCAAACATAAGAATAACGGAGGTAGAGGGGAAATGAAGCGAAAGAAAGAGTAGCTATAATGTTGAGTAGGGATAATGTCATTGAAATTAGAGTTGGTAAGGATTGGTAGGGTGCAGGAAGAATGATGCTAGTTCTTAATTTGCTATGGGTTGATGTAGTAATTAGGTGTATTGGGGAGGATGTGTTATTAGGATGGTTATTTGTGAGGTTGGGGGAGTTAAGAATAAAGACATGTAAATTATAGAATTTAAAAATTTGTCTGATGCTAGAAAGGGGGTTATTGGCTGGGGAGGTGTGTCAGAGGGAGTAATGAAATTAATGTATTTAAATGTTCGCTTATGCCTGATGTGAGCTCATTTTTAGAGTTAATAACATTTAATCTCTTAGACGATGTAGCTATCATAAATGTTTCCAATGTACATAGTTGGCAGAAATCTGATCCTGGGGTGTAGGAATTATACCTTTTTAATATAGTCCAACGTAGAGAGTCGGGAGTGTTTTTAATGTTAAAAGTGTTTATTAGATTGGATAGAGAGGCGCTTTCTTCTACCTTTATAATTGCTCTATCTCGTATATTGAGCTTAAACCATATCACTATAGGTTATATCTACTAAAAGTTTACTTTTAGTTCATATTTGATTCTCTCTCTCTCTCTCTCTCTCTCTCTATATATATATATATTTATATATATATATATATATATATATATGTATATATATATAATAGTAGCTACTCAAAGCTTTCCATATTCATTTCCTTCTTCGCCACCACTGACTTCTCACAGTCTGGACTCTCCTCCAGCGCTCACAGTAGCTACGGCTACTACTCTTCCTTTATTACTCTATCATTTGAACCCACAATTTCGATGTAGATGTACTTGCATGACATTTTTCTTCTAATTATTATCCTGAGTAAGTCTTACAATAAAAAGGAAACGTTGATGAATATATAACAAAATATATCTTGTTTTTGCCTTTTTCATTTCCTATACATATATATATATATATATATATATATATATATATATATATATATATACATACATATATATATATATAGAGAGAGAGAGAGAGAAAGAGAGAAAGGGAGAGAGAGAGAGTAAGAGAGAGAGATAGAGAGAGAGAGAGGGAGAGAGAGAGATAGAGAGAGAGTAAGAGAGAGAGATAGAGAGAGATAGAGAAAGAGGAGAGGTATATGCCCTACCTACATAGGTAATATTATGTATGTTTCCAATGCGATATTTACGAGATTTGTTCAAATGTTTTATTTAATCGTATCTCATCAAGAGATATCGATCTAAAGATCATTAGTAATCTCTTTCTGTAAAAAAATATTTTCTCACGAAACCATTTCAATATTCCCTTCACTAGATTTTAATAGAATTTAATTTCAAACTGACAAGAGATAAGAGTCATTGAACAGCTATTTGAATGAAATTGATACGTTTAGCAAAGTAAACAGTTTCTTCAAATCCCAAGCAAATATTCAGAATTTTGATATCATTGGAAGACACGTATCCATGAAAACAGTTCTGTCACCTTAGTAGCATCTATCTATACATGCGTGTTTTTTTATATATCAGAAAAGATATGTGTAATCACGGGGAAGGATGTTAAAATAATTATTGGTACATGTAACTAGTTCCGCCTCGTTTATTAGAGGTTGTAACCACGGTCTACTAATATACTATTCTGCCTATTTATAAAAGAGTGAGTTTATTTCCATAACATCTAACATATTCCAGTTCAATGGCTGACTATACAATCGACATCCGAGGGTAAGCTAATTTGCATATTGTTTTTCAAAAAGACATCTCATTAACTAACTATTCACTTCGTTTTCTTATTCGATAATTGTTTAAGGTAGAATGAAAACAAAATATGACGTATGTCAACGTATTTTCCGTTAACAGAAAAATTGTATTTTACAAGATCTTTTCCGCCTTTATTAAAAAACTCACAATTTTAAAGGATATGTTTTGCACATCAGAGCATATCTGTTTTTCTCAAAAATTACCATATGATATTTGCAGATTATGTCTCGATGAGGATTTCTTTTACGAAGAAGTAAACATACACACTTTTCTTTCATCGATCATTTATGTTTTAAATTACGAACTCTATATTATATCACACACTTGACATACATACTTTTTATTTATCAAAGTAAATAACATCGGCGAATAGCATTTACGTAAAGTTTATTAGTGGAATTCAAGAATTGTCAAAGATTGATTTCATCAAATCTATCTTACAAAATACAAAAACCGACTTCGCAAGAAAATGGGGGGGGGGGTATCTTTTCTCTACCCTGCAGCCTTTTTCACACAAAAGATATACTGCTGGTGTATCTCTATTGTATAATTATGTCTATGGTGTGTGCCAAACTGAGCTTCAATTCATGGTCTCGCCTGTAAAACATCTACAACTACATGTAGAAAGACAACTCACTTACCTTTCCGTCTGTTTCTCTGTCTGTCTGTATGTCTGTCAGTCTCTCTCTGTACATAAAATCAAACAAAGACAAATAACTTACCTTTACCTTTGTATGTCTGTCTGTATGTATCTCTCTCTCTCTCTCTCTCTCTCTGTCTCTCTCTCTGTCTCTTTCTCTCTCTATGTACTAAAAATCAAACTAAGCTTCATTGAATAGATTTCCCTTGCGAAAACATCCCATCTGTGGAAAAACATACACCGATACTACTTCCCAACCGACTATTACATGATCGTCTTCGATTCGAACGTAAACAAATACTTGCTGAGCTGTCTACTTGGATAATTAAGTCATCTAAATAAAAAATCTGTCCATTGAATACACTGTTTCAAACCCGTTCGTGGCAGTCACCGTCGTCCTACTGACAACCCTGTTAGCCATTATCCTGGAGTGCCTTGCGGGCTTTTGCAAGCGGTGTCTAATCAGAAATAAATAAACTTCAACGGTTGTAACTCGAGAGACTACATATTCATAAAAGTAAACTATTGATTGGCAAAAGATTTGAAAAACAAGTTTAATTGTTGAAATTAAGTTTAGTGTTTATAAGTGTTAAAGTGACGTAGGAAAATATGGCGTAGTCAAACCAATTCTCCTCTATACGTAGGTTCTATGAATATACAATCTAGTTCAACATTAACATCATTGTGTTTTAATGTAATTAGAGAATTTGTTCATCATTGTCATATAATTTGTACATATTTCATAATTTTCATATAATTTGTACATATTTCATCATTTTCATATAATTTGTACATATTTCATCATTTTCATATAATGTGTACATATTGCTCCGTGAAGTTAACTACATATCATGAATGCAAAGGCATCGAAAGGAGGTGTATAGTTGTTAAGTGGATAACTATTCGGACTGACGACGCGGGTGTTCCAAGTTCGAATACAGTCGGTTTCATAGCAATACTACCCCTTAGAAATGTTGGCAACCATTACATGGCCCTTCCTGCCAAAATGCGAACAACAGAGTCAAGCCAGTCAACAAAGTTGTACTATGTTGATTCGTACGTATTTACCTTTACTAAAAGCATTGACATATTATCAGATAAATGTTTTAACTGCATGTGTCATTGTAATGAGATTGGACTATATTTGGTGGCGAAACCACAACTTAAGGTATTGACGTCACCCATTAATTGGCATTACTCTGCTTCACATTGATCCACGTAAGGATTATCTGTGAGAGTTCCATCTATCAATTAAATAGAGTATGTGTTCGATATTACATGAAATTAAAACAATAAAATATATCAAAGCAAAACTTATTGGCAAAAAATTTGGAATGCTATGACACCAGTTGTAAGAATATTATACATTTTTTTCAAATTCTTATTTTTTTGTTTTAGCTGTGGATGGGGCATCCTACCGAGTCCCAGACATTCTAACCGCTATTTCAGAGACTCCAAACGAAAGCATCCTGTAAGAATTCGAAGCGTCTCTTTAAGCGCAATTGTTTGTATATCTCTTGCATTTTGTGTCCCTGGAACCCTAACCCCAGATAGTTTCTAAAAGTCTGTTTCCAGCCATATTGGTTCTATGATTATTGGAATGGTAGATGTCTCCTAGACATTCAAGTTTCTTTTCATGTCGTATACAAGTAAATACGTACTGGAAACAGTTTTCTAATGCTATGTTCAAGGCGATGTTATTCTGCTGTTGGGCTACATGTAAGAGAATGCTGGCCCATGGAGCACCGGTTCAGATTTATGAACCCATATACATTTCCATGATGAAACACTAGTTCACTATATTAAGTTCTCCAACTCATGACACGAGTGTAACATACGAGTATATTCGGCATCAAATAACAGCAAATGGTTTAAAAGGACTTTCACATTAAAACTATTCAACAGTTTATACTCTGATTCGTAAAACAAACAAACACATACATATATGGGCAAATGTGTATGTCCGTGTACTTATATTTTACATATCAATATATGAGTTAACCTTTGTGTGTTAATTGTGATGAAAATTGAAAACACAGTCGTACAACAGAACATATTATGGGTCTTATGGAAGTCATCATTTGTGTTTTTTCTGCTGTAAGGGGCGGCTAGGGTACTCTCTCTCTCTCTCTCTCTCTCTCTCTCTCTCTCTCTCTCTCATGCCAAAAAAGTATGTAAACGTAATTTTCTTAACACAGACTTTTCAAAATCACGTTTTCTTATTTTAAGTGTGCTGCTAATGCAGTCCTTTACATCAAACAACACATACTTTTTAAATAAATAGTTGACCTAAATTCTTTTCTGTTACTATGGATAATGCTTTTCTATTTCGTCATTATGCATGATGCCCTTCGGTACATCATAAAATTGTTGATCGAGGCTTTCTTGAATTCACTGTGTGTAGGTACTCGATTATATTCTGAAAAAGTATGTTCCAGTGAGCATTGATCCAGAAAGAAAAAGCGGTATATATATATATATATATATATATATATATATATATATATATATATATATATATATATATATATATACGTTTACATCACGAAAAACTAGTTTAATATATAATGTTCTTGAGCTCAGTAACCTTTCTAACAAACGACTTACTTCGGCGTTAAATAATCAAAAATAGTTAACGTAGAGTAAACAATAACACCGATACCCCATAGATTGTTTGTACACAATAAAACTGATACCCATAGATTGTTTGGCGATGTTTCGCTATGTTATATATATATGTAAATGAATACACACACATACACATACACACCTCACCCCCAAAACACATATATATATATGTGTGTGTGTGTTTATTTTTGTAACATAAAGTATATATAATACCTCAATAGGTTAAAGCTAGAGCTATGTTATATTTTGTATGTTATGTAGTGCAATACCACATAAATATCACAGAGGACAGATTCACGTCACGTCAAAAAATAAATAAAAAATGAGTTGACGTCAATCTACCCTCTGTGATGTCAATAGAACTGCATAAAAATACTGAATATGTATATATGTGTGTGTGTGAGTGTGTGGGTGTATCTGTATCTAAGTATGTGTTTGTCTGTAATTATGAATTTACACATGCAGTGTATGGTCTATCCTCTGTGTGTGTATTTAAGCAGAGGGGAATCGCATTTCAGCTGCAAAACCGCTGCTTACATAGTGTATGCGTATCTCACTTCTGGAACAAATGGTTGTTAACTCCGTGTCCTCCTTGCACTAACTTTTCTGCGCATGCAACATCTAATGCTCGATTAATCAGACAGTTTCTTGGCTAATTCTGATATAAACTTGAATTTCCATTTCTCACTTCGTAGAATCGTTTCCTATTAGATATGAATAGAGACAAGTTGATTAATCTTATTACGTATATAAATAGAAATAAACTCATTATTCGCTTGAATTTCAACTCGTATTGCACTCAGTTCAGATCACAAACACGTTCGAAACGTTTTTGTTACATGCACATGTCATTGATTTGGTTAATAAAAAAAAGTTACATATTTTTAAAAGTATTTTCTGGACGGGCACTGTTCTTTTCTCACTGTCTACAGTACTGAATCATAGGGTTTTATTAATGTATACAATCTCTAGCGTTTGAGAAAACACGTGTATGTGCTGAATAATATTCATCAGAATATAGATTGTCTGCATTAATAGAACGATTTTTATTAATAATTCATGAGTTGAATTGCATTGTATTCCCAAACTTATTATCAGAGGAAGCGAAACTAATTTAGTTTCTCTTTGCAAGAATTTAACTCGATGATTGAACGATGTGTTTAAGAGTAATACAATGCTTGCTGTACAAACAGATTTTTCATTGTGTAATATACGTATTAAATCAAGAGATAATTTCGCATAAGATATGAATGATTAATAAAACGAGTTGCTATATAAAGACAAACAAAATAATGGTTGTCTTCTTAAAGGTATCTGAAAGGTTACATCATACACTAAATAAATTGTATTTTGTAAGATTTTGCTTATTATTTATTGTTTATGTTAGGGGAAACATTTCAAGGTATGGGGTTGGTGCAAAAACAATGGCGTTTTCTCACATATGTTATATTTATATATGTTTTCTGAATTTATTTATTGATAAATATAGCGTTGTTGTATGTCATTTCAAAGCGCGTTGTTCGCTCTATCAAACCGTGGTATTCGTTTCCATTTGTAATCTCTTCATTTATTGTTTTTGCAGGCTTTTCGACAGCATGGGTAAAATTGAAATCCGCACGATATTCTTGTTCCAGTTCAAACTAGGCTGAGAAGCTGCCGAGACAGCTCGTGATATCAATGATGCGTTTGGTCCAGGAACCACTAACGAACGTATGGCACAAAGGTGGTTCAAGCAATTTCGCAATGGTGACGAGAGCCTCGAAGATGGAGACGGGTTATGCCGACCGACTGCGGTTGATAACGAAGATCTGAAAGCCTTAATTGAAGCCGATCCTCACAAAACCGCACGAGAGTTGCTGATGAACTGGAGGTCGACCACTCAACAGTCGTTCACGATTTGAAGCAGATGGGAAAGTAAAAAAAGCTGGATAAATGGGTGCCGCACGAATTGAACAATAATCAAAAAATAGTCGTTTTGAAGTGTCTTCTACGCTCTTGTTGCGTAACAGAAACTGCCCATTTCTCAAGCGAATTGTGACATGTGATGAGAATTGGATCATCTATGACAATCGGCGACGTTCAGCACAGTGGTTGGATGCCGGCGAAGCTCCAAAACACTTCCATTGCATTGCATTTAAAAAAAAAGATTATGGTGACTGTTTTGTGGTCTGTGACCGGTTTTATCCATCACAGCTTCTTGAATCTGGGCGAAACGATTACGGCCAGGAAGTACTGCCAACAAATTGACGCAATGTACCAGAAGCTCCAACGTATGCGCCCGAGATTGGTCAATAAGCAGGGACCAATTCTCCTCCATGACAACACTCGCCAGCATGTTACACAACTGACCCTGCAGAAGCTGAACGAATTGGACTACGAGGCTCTGTCTCATCCGCCATATTCACCGAACCTCTCGCTCGCCGATTATCACTATTTCAAGCATCTCGACAACTTCCTGCACGAGAAATGCTTCAAAAGCCGGGATGATGCCGAATAAGCCTTCAATGACTTCATCGCTTCCAGAACTCCGGATGTTTATGATAATGGAATTAGTAAACTTGTTTCCCGTTGGCAAAAATGTGTTGATTGTAATGGTTTTAATTTTGATTAATAAAGTTTGGTATAAAAGAAGTTATGGTCTTTTGAAGTTGAACGTCAAACAACGCCATTGTTATTGCACGAACCCAATAATATAATTTTGGAACACAATTTTCCAGCACGTAAAATCTCGGCCAATTTATTTATACTGAATCTTCATGTGTGTTTAATGTATGAAATTGTTTGTATGTTAATTTTCCTTGTGGGCGTATATTTTGTAAATACACAATTAAACGTATATTCTATTATACACGTTTTTTAAACTGATATGTAGTACCACTCCGGGTCAAAATGAACTATTTCTAAAAAAGGAGTTATCCCATAAGCTTCACTGTTCGGATTCTGACTCTAAATACTGATGTTTTCTAATAAACGTATAAGAGATTATATTAAAATGTGATTAAACCTTAGGTGCGAAGCAGGATGATAATTATAACTCCGTGTTAATATAGATTGGCTAGTAATACGCTGAAAATCTCCATATAGGTGTGCCATCATCGGGTCTAGGTAAAACCGATTTTCATTGCAATAGTAATTTACAAAAGACACATTTAATACAATGTGATCTGGTTGAATCCTACAAGCAAGAATATTAGAAGGGCAAAGCAACCCTAATCATGAAGTCAATTAACCTGACGATATAGAGTAAGAGTTAATAACGTAATTTTAGCCACTTAAATCGTGATTCAGCAGGTGTTTTGAGAAGATGCAATGGGTGTAACGCACATTAAGGAGTAGTTCAACCGATTTCAAAATGGTCGCACATCAGCGGGGGTTGATCGGAGTTCTGGCATGGTCAAAACTGTTCAGTGTGCAGCTGGTGCTGAGAGTGTGCGAATAAAAGAGATAATGCGGAACGCGACGGCGGAGATGAACACCATTCATAAAGAAGGCTTCGAGAGATGTTTCTTGTAGTGGATGGATCGGTTAGCTAAGTGTGTGCAAGCACAAGGGACCTACTTTGAAAAGGATTTGGCACCAAATCCCGTCACTTATTTGAAATATTTTTTCTGGCTTCAAGTCGGATACGTTATAGACAGGCCTCGTATAAATAAATAAATAAATAAATAAATAAATATATATATATATATATATATATATATATATATATTAATGTAAGTTCGTAATCCGAGGCAGGAGTAATGTGATATAGGTACCGGAAGATGGAAGAGATGAACAAAACTAAATGAGAAGCGAAAATATGAAAGGAATCTCAAATCAATTCATTAATAATTTCACGGTTTAAATACCAGAACAGTAAATAGAAAAAAGTTTACTGTCAAGCTATTAAAATGTCCAGAATAGGGAGTAAACTTATATTTTCGAGAGTGGAACCTATCATTATCAAAAGAAAAGATAAAATATATGACCGAGTGGTCGAAAAGGTGAGATGGACACAACTGTTGATGAAATGCCGCAGAGAATTGTTGGCAGATTCGCAGAAAATGAGTTTAGATAAGCTAATTGGATATCAGTATTAATTATTCTTATCATAATTTTTTTTTAATTCATTGTATAATTATTCAGCTTTAAGCTAGTCCTCTTATTAATATTTATATATATATATATTATTTATTTTATACACTTAATTATTTATTTATTATTGTTATTATTTTTATTTTTAATCAATTTTTAATTTGTTAAATTGAAGTGGGCGAAAGTCGTAAAGATCTTACTAGAAAATGAACGGTCAAGGGGAGGCAACTGTTGAAATAAAAAAAATCTAGTTAGAATTAATTTAAATTCAAACCTGAAATCAACTGTGGAATGAAAGGTAAATTTATAGTAATATGTATTTAGAAATCTAAAGAAGATCAAGACTAAGTTGAATGAAAAGGGGTGATGGGGGTAAATTTAGAGATCATGAATATATATATATATATATATATATATATATATATATATATATAAGTAAATTTCGCGTACAACAAAATCGTAGGATAAATTTCAGAGGAACCTTTTTTTATCACTGAAACGGGCGGGTGGAAAAAAGCATCATAAAAAGCACCATTGCACGCAAAGTTGCTATATAAAATGGTAGTAAATTTATTGGTCCGTCACGTTGCCCTATTTATTTAAAACTCCCATAGTTAGGTCCTGACGGCCTTTACATTGTTAAAAGGATTTCTTCTTCTACTCAAGGTTGTTTTCCAGCAACCATGCTGAGAGTAGTTTACACGACTCGAACCTTTTTCCCTTTTTTTCGTAAGGATGTTTTGCCAGCCATTAAAAAAGAATTCTGTTGTTTATAAATTCATGTGTGAGCGTGGAGCCGCGATGTTGGCAAGACATCCCAAAAATTATAATTTAGAATATCCTAAGACAAACCACGTGATATTCGCTTACACAAGGTTTCGAGATCATCCGGGAACTTTCAGACACAGGAATCAGCCATCGGTAATCACCTCTTTAGTACAACTAGTTGTTCTGACAACTATTCCGATGGGTTGTTTTCTGTTTTACAAAGTGCCAGGTCGAACTACCATCTCAATATTATTGAGGCGTTATGTATTAACAATTCTCGACCTAGCCTGTGTAGACAACATATTTTGAAGCATCAGTTGGATATCTTTAATGATTCAAAGCCACCATAACGTTAATATTATATTCCAATAACCATGTTTTTATTTTATTATTATTTTTTTTTATTATTCACATTTACAAAAAACATAATATTTCTGTGAGATATATTTTTACGGTCCGTTTATGTTTTTTAGAACAGGTGAAAATATAAAAATAAAATTTTTAAATAAAAACATGGTTATTGGAATATAATATGAACCTAACTTATATTTGCTCTGTTTTCACTATTTCGGGTGGACGGTTGAGTTAGCAGGGCTAGGTTAGGGGTGGGGATTAAATATGGGCAGTTGGACATTACATCTTAGGGTGTAGGAGTCATTAAGTTTAATCCAACAGGTCTGCAGACAGACTGAACAGAGACGTGTTGAATTAGGGCATTGGATGTGAAATTCTAGCATTCATGGTATTGAGTTAGGATGACTCATATTTGTAAAAGTGTTTATTTTAAGATTAGAGTTAGTGGGTGCTACTTTTCGATGTTGAATAGGGGACTGATTTTGTCTAGATTAGTTCCTTACAGTTAGATACACACACTCATACACACACCCACATACCTATATATATATGTGTATATATATATATATATATATATATATATATATATATATATATATATATATGAAGAGTTTACCAAGCTATGTTTCCTTTTCTTCCAGAGATGATTCATCACTACGAAAATATATTTTATGTTATTATTTATTTATTTTGTAAAGCTATAGTGCCCTACACGTGTTTTGCTACCTAGACAACACCTTGCTAGGCAGTTCATCAGGGGAGATACAAATCTAAGATAGTGATCTTAACAACTCCCAATACTCCACAGGGGTTTAACCCAGTTGAAATCATTTAAGAAGGAAAAAAGGAACACAAGTTCAAAAGACAGCTCAAACAATTCTTCAATATGTAGCAGTTGTAATGTTCCGCCACAAGAAACAAGTCCAGTGCAATCCAAAAGTGGAAAAAAGAAAGAACGAGGGAAATTCCCCACATCCGGTGTAATACATGTCCTTAGGTCAACCTTAATGTAGCCCCCCCCCCCCCCGAAACAACACCCTTCCTGAATAACGTGCATGGCTCCAGAATTGGCACATGCAACCTGGTATTATTCCGTTGAGGATTCAAGCATCAATGTCTGTAGATAAGCACTGAGCAATACAGATATGCCGAAAAAAAAGACTAAAACCGTTTCACTCGAGGATGTTAAAAACAGGCCGGGCTGAATAATTACGATCGCGCAGAAAACCGTTTGAAAGATATGATAAAAAATAAAAATACCAAAAACTAATAGAAAATAATATTTTCAAAAATTGTTTGTCCTTTTTTGAAAAATTACTAAAGGTTAAAATTATTCAGAATAGATTTGGAAAGGTGAACTTATATAAGATTAAATATGCACATAGTCAAGTAAAGTTCGTTCCCACACCAAAATAGACTACTTTTCGTATAAGAAAGGGGAAGTAACTCAACATTAAGCTCGGATTGGCTCAGTATTCGTCCACTTCTCACTAGTTTTAATCATATTAATCCAAGGAAAAACTTGATCATAGGAAACTATTTCTACGTAGCGATGGACCAGAATATTAAATTATGAATAAGAAATAAAATCAGCATTTGGAATGCCGATGTACGATTCATGCACCCCACCCACACGATAGCCGAATGACATCCATCTTTTATAACAAACGTCAATCATCCCTAGATTTTCTTTTTATAAATATACTTCATATTTATTTATTTATTCTATTTTATCCTATCTATTAGTTGAAGTTATGCTGATTGCTATTTTTCAGGTAGTGATATTTATTAAATTATATATATATATATATATATATATATATATATATATATATATATATATATATATAAAAATATTTGGCTAAATTCAAGTGACCCGTATATTTTTTATTTTACTGTCCATTTTTATTTCAATTCAAATATTCAGTAAATTTTACGGCCCGTGTCGCTCATGGACCACCCACAAAATGTGTATATTGATTCAGGATTTCTCGACTATGGGTTAGTAAGGAAATCAAGTTTCCCCATCATTGTACGTCAGAAGAAAACAAATGACTAACAACCCACATTGTTTACATATTCTCTCGAGCTAAAACATACATTTTTTCCGATAGCCTTTTTTTTACAATTTTTAGCCATGAAAAAATACGCACAATATAGGCTATTGAGATTATTAGAATATTTCATCTTTTATTGGTTGAAATTAATAAAAATATTATAAATTCATAAATAATAATAAATGATATGCAATTTGAAGTTAAATTAAAACCAAACTACTTCTAAGTATAGTGATATGAACCCACATAACGTTAAAAATATGTAAATATAGAACACCTACAATTTAAGGGTTTTATTAAAAAAGATTAGTTGCGTAAACAAATAAAAGTACCTTAATTAAAGGAAAATCACATATAATATAACTAAGTTAGTAGTTACTATGTTAGGGTGATGTCTTCTTGTCTTTTGAATAATTTATCATGCAGTAAATGAATCGATTAAATAGGTGAATATATCGAAAGCTACGATCCACGAATACTTAACTTCGTGACTGTTTTTAAGTGATAAATAATTAAATTATTACCTTTACTTTATTGGCTTAATTTATGGCAAGACGATAACATTGAATCACTATTTTGAATGTATTTTAAGGGTCTCTACTTAATATCCAGATGCAATATTTCAATTATTGTTTGAGTAACAATAAACACATTTAACAACAAGTTCAATCATCGAATAAAGATGATTGTGTTATTACCCTTATTTAAAAACATGATATGTCTAAACACACATACAATTTTTTACATCTATACCTTAATAAGCGAGTGATTGAACATTATTTTCAAAAAAAAAGTGTATATTAAAATGTTCATGGCAATAGAAGAAAGTATTTTATTTACACACAATTATCCATCATATCCTAACAAAATAAAACGGTTGTTCATAATAACAATTTCAAGCAATGTTCGTCTTATAGTCAATAACCTAAACACTTACCATATTCTTACATTAAAATCCAACATATTTACCCTCAAAACAAGATATTCAAATTCAATTAATCGGGAAGTATTTATAAAGGATAGATCAACTATAACATACCCATGATACATTTATTAATCCCACATATTTAACCTCCTAATCGTAATTTTACACTGTGGATCTAAATATATGCATAATAATCTAACAATCATTATTTGTGGAACTTCATGCTACATCTGTTAAAAGTACGTTAATATTGTAGATTTATATTTGAATGAGCTCTATTATGACGTACCAGTATGTAGTGGTTTATATAGGAATGTTGCCTTATCTTTGTGGACTGTAGTCATCCAAATGTAGAGAAAACTAAAAAACAATTACATGATGGAATCCGTTATATAAACCATAGAGTAATAAATGTTCTGAACATTACTCTAAACTCAGATGAATATACTTTTGAAACCGACCAATCAAACATTGTATTTACTTAACAATAGTTTCAACCATATGAAATTAGTGACATAGTATCTAAACTATCCTCAAGTAAGCAGTTATTAAATAATATTGAACAATAATACAATGACAAAAATGGGGGATAGTAAGGAGATAAATTTAGTTATGAGTGGATCGAATGAACATAGAAGGTTAGCTTACATATATGAGACGATATTACATCGTATCATATAATATGGTTAGTATTAACTTAAAACCTACGATTAACAAAATAAATACTAGAGATAGACATATGTGCAATTTGATACTATAAAATCATTTCAAACTGCTATCAGAAGAAAAACAGAGGAGGGAATTGTTTTGAGTTGAATCGTTAATACAGTATATACATTCTAAGCAACATGACTAGAGAATTTTATCGGATTGTTGAAAAGAACTTCATGAAAACGAAGTAGGTAAACTGATTAATCAAAACATAGTTAAAGGATCATTTTACAGCAAAATACGTAGCATAAACTAATGCAGCTTCTGATGATGCCAACATTATTAATGATGCCAGATTATTAAGAATGATCGCACTATGGAACCCCAATGTAATTATTGAAATTTAAATGATTGCCCTATACAGGGGGGATGCTGAACTTCAAATGTTGTGTACAAGTGCAACATTTTTTATAGAAATATAACTAGTATACGTATTTGATCCACAGGGTTCAGTTTCAAGCATAGGTACAGGATCCGTACACTCTCATTCTAAGATCATCCCAACTAACTTAGTCAAATTTGTTTCAGAATTACGTAACAATAACACACAATTCGAGTTTAAATTGTCTATATTGGGTAGAGTATAATATGCAAATCGAGTAAATCTATGAAATGCTAATTATTAACAATGAAATCTTATTATATGAGTGCATATAATGATTTAGTTAACAAGAGGAAGGAACTTCTTCAAAATTGTTTGCACTGAATTAAAATGTGGTTTAACATAATAAAATTATAAGCAGTCGATCGAATTTTAAATATATGACGTGAATCGGATTTTCTTTTTGAACGAAGCATGGGCGTTAGAATTTCAAATAAAAATTGGCTCAGTCTGGTAGGGTTTTCCGGCACTAATTGAAGACAGGAAAAATTAAGTGTGATTTCAAAACAGACAATGTTTTTGTTCAAAGTTTTTTTTTCTCTTTTTATACATTTTTCTAATAGTAACATTTTTTAAAATCTTCTTTTTTTAATATAAATTCACATAGTTTACAAAATTTAATTTGCGAAGCTAAGTTGGTGTATTATTTCTTTTTTTAACTCTGTATTTACAAAAATGCAAAATGCCTCAGTCTTGAAGGAATTCTTTTTCACTGACTAGAGACAGGAAAGCTTAAATGTAATATACAAACAGACACTACACTTTGCTTATTTTTATACGCAGAATTTGTATTCAAAAATTAAAAACAAAACAATAAACGAAACAATATGTAACTTTTTAAATTATTTTAACTTAATTCAACAAAACGAGAAACAATATTATATGTTACTTTTTTAATTAAAAAATGTTTTCTTTAAAAACATCTTAATTTCACAAAGCAAAAACATATGCGAAGATCGCGCGTGTTATTATTTTTAATTGTTTAACAGAAATGGTTAAGAAGCCGGTACATACTCAAATTTGTTTCTTTTTGTAACGTTTCATATTCTAGGGAACCTGAAGTCTATACAATCCAATATTATAGATATCTTTTTTCTGCATATCTTTACTTTAATCTTTTCTAAATTTCTGATTAATTTTCGAGGTTCGTGTTGGAACTGTCAGATGTATTTGCTGTACTCGTTGTGTACTTTCGCTTCTTTCCGGGGCCATCTTCAGTGATAGTTATCGAGAAAAGACCATGTATTTAAAAATGTTTAGTGATGGTATATTATCTAATATTTTGTATATATATTTAAACATATATATATATTTATATATATATATATATATATATATATATATATATATATACAAATCTATGTAGTGATTATATCTCACACGAAAACGCAGCACACTTCTATAGATCAATAGAACTATACATATCTAAATATATGTGGTGATTTTGTTATACTTAAGGAAAAAATAAATGGAGATATACAGAATAGTCTTAAATGCATAAAGTTGACCATCTTACTAATTAATCACTTTTCATGAGGCTAAAAGTCACTCAACGATACGGGTACCTAAGATGGCAAAATATTCAATTAAATGATGAAAAATACTATGAGAGGATTGAAAATTGTAAATAGAAATGAACAGATTCAAAGATTCGAAGATATTTTAAAATACAAATTTGATAAACTATTAAGACAGATAATATTTGTAATGTATAGTCAGTCAGTGGCGTTTTTGAAGTCGAAATGAAGTTGACCTTTTAAGTTAGAACTGTTATAAATTATCAAATAATACTTGATTGAATAGACCCTTAAAATATTGGATCAACTTTGTTGTTGCTCTAATTATGTTGTTTGTATATAAGACAGACATATTAATAGTGCTATTCATCTGTTTAGACGTAAATGCGTCAACCTGACATGTTTAAAATGAAGTAAATTAAACTGAAGTTATAAGTAAGAAATGTTGGTAAAACCAGAACGTGTTACATTGCTTTGGTCGATCGTAGGGTTTGAGTATTTCACGAGAAATTGTGGTCATACTGGTTTTCATGTCAATTTACTTGCATATAATATATTTAGCTTGTAGGAATCGATGACTTTTGTCAACGTGAGAAAAACGTTAAAACCTTCGAATACATGTGTTTTCCTCATTTACTAAGTCAAAGTGGATGAATGAAATTCATGACACAGTTCACACTGGCTGATGCATTAATCATAAAATCCAATAAGCGCATGTCGTAGATCGCAACATATGCGGTTATGTTTTCCGAAATACATACAGCGTAAAAGTGTTGTTATATAATTTGCAAGTGTAAATTCGAATATACAAACAGATACTGAAAATAAAGGAACGTATTATGTGGTAAACCAGCTAAATACGGTTTTTTTTTGGGGGGGGGGGGGGCAACATGTTCATTAGCTGTAATTTCTAAATAAAAATTAAAACGTAAACAAATAGAGAAATGTTAAATTATGATAAATGAATTCCTAAATGTAATGTCTTCATAATATTCATGAATTATTAATATTAAGTAAAGTTTACTAATAAGAATAAATGTTTCTTACGATGTTTACTTGAGAATGTAAGTATACAAGTTATACATTGCAATATAATGAGAAAGTTATTTTTTACATGATATTACTTAATACCGTCCTGACCGGTATGAGTACTTCAGGAGAGACAATGGCCACATTGTGATAGGTTTCAATGTACGAAATGTTGTGTAATCTGCAGTCACGACTCTCCTAAACCTACATTGCTTAAAATTAGCTCCAATTATGCATTCTATACGAAGGGAAGCATTAATGTGGTTCACAGAGAAGGAGTTTTCTGACTTCTGCTCGAGCGTCGAGCACTATCGAAAACAATACGCTTGCTCCCGCCTCTCGGATAAGTGTACGTGAATTTTAATTACTGTCTGCGGCGATTTTTCGCGGCCGCATGGGTATAGGAGTAAGGCTCGTGAGTCTTGTCTGACTCCACAGACTGCGTTCGGACCAATGCGTCCTGCCTACTCTGATGAGAGTAGACCAC
>OY744529.1:116798453-116800953 GCA_963556195.1 Sepiola atlantica
CTATCTGGGTCTGGCCTTCTTCCTTGCTCATCGATGATTTTTCCTAAGTATTTTATTTTTCCCATGAAAAAAGTACATTTCTCATCTTTGATTTTAAACCCATAATCCCGGATTTTTTTGACAACTTGCTTTACATGAGTCTTGTGTTGTTCTTTGCTAACGCTGTTTATTAACACATCGTCCAGGTACCCTACCGCGAAATCCATTCCATTTAACATCATGTCCATAATTTGTTGAAAAATCGCAGGGGCGACCTTTACTCCAAAAGGAAGTCGGTTAAATTTGTATAATCCCTTATGGGTATTGATACATAGCAGTTTTGAATACTCTTCATCGACAGGGATTTGAAGATAAGCGTCGCTGAGGGCGATTTTAGAAAAATATTTTCCTCCACTCAGTTTCGCAAATATTTCTTCAGGGCTTGGAAGAGGGTAATGGTGATCTTTTAATGCCTTGTTCAAGCCTGTGGAAAAGTCGGCACAAACCCAAATCTTCTTGTTCTTTTTCTTAACATAAACTGTAGGTGAACCCCACTCACTGTGATCAATTTTTGAAATGACAGCCATGTTCATGAGTATTTCTAATACACCGTCTATTTGTTCTATAGCGGCGTATGGAACATTTCTTTTCTTTCTGAACAAAGGTAGTTCATTTGTTTTGACTTCAAACTTTGCTACCGCTTTTGTACACCTTCCAAGACCGCCTGAAAATACGTCTGGAAATTTTTTTTTTAATTCCCTCTTGAGTTTTTCTGCCTCCACATTCGAATCCTCAACCTTCTGGCGAAAAGAGCTTAAACGCAGATCCCATAGGCTAAACTTTTCAATCAGATCAGTTCCAAAAAGGTTATTCGTTTTTCGCATAACAAAAATGTTGGCTTTTACGGTCTTATTCTGGAAAGATATATTCGTCAATAATTCCCCTTCGAAGGTTATTTTTTCACCACTGACGCTTCTCGCCGTTTTTTGTGATTTGATCATAGTGGGTCTCCCAAGCTTCTTCCATGTCTGTACATTAATGATGGAAATGTCAGACCCACTATCAAGCTGTAGTCTTACTTTTTTTTAAGCATTTTGACCTGTACATATTTCCCGATATTTTGTTCTTCAGGTTCAATTTTTGTCAGTTTAATGGCTGTTTTTCTACCAGATTTTTTTCTACAACGTGATTCATTATGTCCATTTTTGTGGCAGTTGGCACATTGTTTGAATATGTAGGGACACTCATTGTACCAATGGTTATCTCCACACCTCCAACACGGTCTAGGTGGATCTTTTCCATGTTTTTTTCTCTGGTTATTCATTGAAGTCAATTTTTTCTTCTGATGGATTTTTTAATGTGCGACACTCCGTTTTCCTCTATGTCACGACTGTACTGTTTCAACGCAACAAAACGTTCACAGTCTTCCGCTAAGTTTTGTATTGTTAGACATGGCTCATTTTCGAGTTTATTTAAAACACGACGTCTGATTTCAGAGTCTTTATTTAAGACCAGGTCTTGCAAGAATATTAAACATTTAAAATTATCCGATGATAATTCCTCTAATTTAAAATCGTCGCAAAGTTAATTTACTATACTTGCATACGTAATGTAGTCGTCTTCCTCTCTTCTAGTGACATTCATACACTTATATCTCCTATGGAAAAGAGAAGTTTTTGTAGAAAACAGTTCTGTTAGTAAAGTAACTGCCTCCTTGAAGTTCAACTCACTGGTTTTTTTGGAAGGATAAAATTCACGAACTTTGTATGCTCGGCAGCCCGTAATTTTCTTAGCAAAAATCTAACTTTTTTAGAGTCTGTCCATGTACTGCAGTCCGATACAAAAATATCCTCATATCTTCTATAGAAGTGAGCAAAATTGACATCGTCTTCTGAATTAAAATTGAAAATTTCGATAGCGCTCCACACAGCCGTCTGGGAGGATGTATTATGATTCTCGTTTGCTTGCGTTAACTGTGTTGCCTCCAGAAATTTTCTCTGTTCCTCCTGTGTTTTTATCAAGAGTTCTTCGAAGTGTTTCTGCTGTTGTAGCAGTCTTTCTTGGAATCTTTCTTCTCGTGTTGTCGCCAGCTCTTTTTGTTCAGCATGCATTTTTCTTTGGGATGTCTGCTGTTCCAACAACTCTCTTTTAAATTTCCCCTCAATTTCAACTTGTTTTCTTTGAGGTTCCATTTGTTGTTCAACTTGTTGTCTTTGTAACGCAACATTTTGTTCCGTTTGGAATTTAAGTAATTGAAAAAGAGAATCTTTGAATTCAGTGTCCATCATTCACGAATTCAAGTTATGCACCACACAATTTACACTTGTAAAAATGAATCAGTTTTCTCCACAACGTGCTTAATATAATTAGTTTGCTAAACTAATACACAAAACAAGAAATATATTATTCCTTAATAAAAAAAATGCAATCCCAGTTTTTTTGTTTGAAAAACAAAACTAAGGAAAACATTTTTTTTTTATATATGTGTACGTAGTTTTACAAAACCAAGTCCGTTGCTATA
>OY744529.1:116805953-116815953 GCA_963556195.1 Sepiola atlantica
TACTCACTATGGGGTTTCACACAAATAAAAAATAGCGCTTGCTCTCTGTCTATAACCAGTGTTATTCTCTAGGGACTGAGTGACAACAAGTATTCTCAGATTTCTAGACCTCTCCCCTAAATTCGCTAAATGTGTTAAAAAATGTTGCGTTATGATAACACCTTCTTTAAATTGATTTCCCGTTGTTACCTTTTGAAAACTCAGAGGAAATGCCTTCCTTAAATTCCAGTGGAGATCTCGTGTGTGGTCTCTCTTTTCTGTTTTTCAATACTAATCGACCATATATATATATATATATATATATATATATATATATATATATATATATATATATATATTAGATGTTTTTTTCTTTTTTTTTGAATGTGAGATGATATATATAATTATTTCCACAACTAGACGTTGTTGAATATAACAGACAACTTATGTCTGTATAACTTTTGGTAAGTCCTTTCAATACTCCGAATCAGAATCTGAGTTTGGGAGGGGGGGATTGACCGATGAATCTGCCATAGTTGAGATTTGTGTCTCAAGTACTTTAAGACTCATCCTAGACCATTACATACTTCCCGCCAAAACCATCTATAATACTAACACATGGTGCGTATCTGAGTATCCTCATTCCCCTGAAGATGGAGCCGTATGGGTCTGAAAGTACTTGGGACACAAATCAAACTATGCGTGATTCATCGGCCAATTCCCCCCCCCTCCTCACCCGAACCTAAGATTCTGATTCGGAGTACTGAAATGATCTACCAAAGAATATCCAGACATAGATCATATGTTATAATCAACAATACTTGCCGGCAAGAGAAGATGTTGATTATATATATATATATATATATATATATATATATATATATATATATATATATTATTATTATTATTATTATTTAAAAACAACAAATATGTATTATTTCTAGGCCCTAGAAAAACCCTCTACATGGGCACTGTAAGTGTAGTATTAACGCAGTATGACGTCGCTAGCTATAAATACATCGTACATTTCATTAAGTTTAACGCTCCTATGACGCCAAGCTGCCGAAATAAGTTTTAAAATAAACATTGTTTATTTAGCTATCACGCGGTGGCCGAGTGGTTCTAGTTGTCGCGATTTGAGTTGTAAAATACCCGTAGCCCGGGATTTCGAATCTTGGAGTTATGTGATGATCTTTCTCTTTCAACTAAACTGTTGCCGGGCAGTTTACGCTGGTTTTCCTATTTGAATATTCTCATCAGAATTGCATGTACTAGTCTGTTTTGCAGGGATTTCTTTTTTTTTTAGATAGTTCCTATTAAATGTGTCGTATGCTTTGCAATTTTTTTAGATGGTTCCTATTAAATGTACTCATCTGCTTTGCAGTTTTTTAGAAAGTTCCTATTATCACTCGCCTGTTGGTACTTAGCATTTTCTCTTAATATTGTATATTCTATTCAGTTCTCTAGCAAGTGTCTGATGGTGTCTCGTTTATTCTGCCTACCAGATCTTCACCTTGTAACTGCTGTGACGGCTAAATATACAATGTGGCAATTTATTTTCTTGTTTGTTGATTATTATCACGTCAGTTTATTATCACGTTGGTTGGACCGTTTATCCATCCAAGTCCCAAAATATGTGCGTTTTGATTTACTAGTAGTGTATCGGGTTAGGGTTAAGGTTAGGGTTAGGGTTAGCATTTCGTGTTCATATTCAACGTTTAGATGTTTCAATTGTTTTCATGTTTTGTTCAAACGCACCTGTGTCTGTTTTTTTTTCTCGTGTGTCGTATTACCTTAATTTGTGATTTACCATTTCATTTTCTTTGTAGACAGTCTACTTTTACCGTTTCATGGATTTTGTCAATGTTAGCTTTCATATAGTTCTTCCTGATTGAATTATTATTATTATTATTATTAGTAGTAGTAGTAGTAGTAGTAGTAGTAGTATAATTATTAATATTATTATCATTATCATTATGATGTTGATGATGATGATTATTATCATTATTAGTATTATTATTGTTATAATTATTATTGTTATTATTATGATGATGATGATGATGATCATCATCATCATCATAATAATAATAATAATAATTAGTAGTAGTAGTAGTAGTAGTAGTAGTAGTAGTAGTAGTAGTAGTAGTAGTGGTGGTAGTAGTAGTAGTAGTACTCACTAACAGTTCTCACACAGATCCTCATCAGTGATAGCTCACTGATAATCACCGTCGCTGTTCCCAGGAGTCTGAGTTAAAACAAGTCTTCCTAAGTTTGCAATACTCTCCACTTCTTTCGATAACTATTGCAAATTACTTTGTGTTATCGCAACAGACGCTTACCATCGATTTATCGCTGGCAACCATCATTGGTCTAATCAGGGATTTAGATGGCAAAACATCTATAGAATGTCCCAGTCCTCTTCGTACTCTATCAATGGAGGTGTGTGCGGTGCTTTTCCTCCTGGGTCCTTCTATCCATCTTGACCAGTCACGACTATGTTGTGTTGTATTAGCTAGTTCCATCATTTTGAAGCATAATACTTTATAAAATCTCTTACATTTTCTGTACCTTTACTCCATGTGGTAGTTTTTGTTATTATTATTATTATTATTATTATTATTATTATTATTATTATTATTATTATTACTTATTATTATTATTATTATTATTACTTATTATTATTATTATTACTTATTATTATTATTATTACTTATTATTATTACTTATTATTATTTATTACTCACTAGGAGTTCTTACAGAGATCATCCTCAGTTATTGTCGATTGATAATGACCGCTGGCGTTCTTCGGAGTCTGAGTGAAAACAAGTATCGCCAATTTTGCAATACTCTCTACCTATTTTGCAAATGTATTTGTATTATAACAACAGACGCTTACCATCGATTTGACGATGGCAACGATCATTGGCCTTATCTGGGATTTAGATGACAAAAGCCCCCAAAAGGTATCAGTCATCTCTGAACTCTTCTAGTGGAGGTCCGGTTAGTGCTTTCTCTCCTCGGTCTTTCAATTTGATTCTTCACGACTATTTTGTGTGGTATCAGCCGAGGCTGGTTCCATCACTTTAGAAGGTGGTATTTTATGAAATGTCTTGCAATTTCCGTACCTGGGTTTCATGTTGTGGTGTTGTTTTATTATTATTATTATTATTATTATTATTATTATTATTATTATTATTATAATAATAAGTTGTCAGGAAGAGTGAACATTAATTTATACGTACAAAGGCATTACCATGAAATCTCGCTGTCGTTGTTAATTTTATTAAAGTAATGCTGTATTATATATTCTCTGAGGAGTTAATAGATTATTTACGGTAAGTGATCGATCAGGTGTTATAGATTCAATCACAAAAATATAAACTGTGCAAATGGTATCAATACTGATGTCAAATGAAACCTACCACAAGGTCATGCATTTTTAATGAAGCTGACTACAACAAAGAACAATGCCACTTAGACATAGGGGTTACTGTGTATTAAGAGAATTGTATATAAGTTTAACAGCGAGACGCTTGTTCACATCACATTTACATGTATGTATGTTAGTACAGTCAGGGAAACAAGAAGCAAGGAAGGATTTCCAAAGACTAGCAGTACGAGGAAAGAAGCTATAAGAGTTGAAAGGAGTGGGATTTACATAGAAGGTGAACCAGTGCAACACATTCCTTGGAACACATTCGATTAAAGTACTTGTAAAACAAGCACAGGAGTTCAACATATCGGCGATTGGACAGGGGCTTCAGCATGCTTGATAGTGAGGGGCATATTAGATTAGGGACTTTTTTTGGACTCTGCCCAAGAGAGGGAGGTTAGCGTTTGGTGCACTACTCCAGATGGTACACTACTATTCTATGCATGATGAATGGTTGCTTTGTAGAGATATAGGATACCGTTAATTGGAACAAGTAGTCTAGCTCGGTAGAAAGATCCCACCTTCCTCCCAGAAGCTTTGGCAATGTCTTCTATATATCTTTTCAAAACATGTTCTGAAACATATTTTCTGTGAATGTTAGTCTTAGGAGGTTGAATGACAAACTCTCAGGTAGCGCACTATTAGTAATGCCAATCGATGGTTGAAAAGATTTCTTATAATTATTGAAGGACAGGGGCTTTGTCTTAGTAGCATTAAATGTTACCATCCACTTCTATGTAATGGCGTAAATATCTAAATGAAAGAAACATTCAAATTAATGTGTACAGTTATAGACTTTTATTGTAGAATGTTGGAATACAAAATAAACAATAGTAAATTAATTAACAGAAGAACGTCATCGTAGAACTATATGTAAGTACAATATCTAATTAGTACACAGTGTACAGCAAAAAAGATGAAATCAATGAAGTATTATTAGTTACGTATGCATGTACACACACTCGGCGTAGCCTAACAACACAATACTACATGATCCTGCTAGGATAGTCACACGACTAAATAATCTGTGAAACACAATATTTTGCATGTAATTAACACAATCGCTAGTCACATTCAAATATATGAATATAAAATAGCTGCTTTTCATCTCATTATCCGGAGATAAATGTTCAAATCATGGGTTTGGTAGTGGACTGTTTATTCGTATATAGTCTAACATAGTCTTGTATAAGGAAGTCGTGTAGTCTATCAATTTGGTAATTTTTGGATCAACAGCTCTGTTAGCATTGCCTCCCATATCGTCGTCATTAATTGATTTGAATAATTAGTATATATATATATATATATATATATATATATATATATATATATATATATATATATGTTGGAACCTCATACGTCGAAATCGACGGGAGAGTCCATCATATATATATAGTGACATATCTACTAAAATGCCGGAAATCAGTTAACAATTGTTATTTGTATTTTACTTCAATAGGTTAAACTTCCGAAATGCTTGTTTAAATCGATCGTCATAATTATAAGTTACTGTCATTGTGAGCCATTTTTATATAATGTAATGGTCTCAATCGAACATCGATCTCTGATTGCCTTCAAATAATAATTGTATGTGTATTTTTCCTGTATCGTTATCTGGGTATGCATTTTAGATTAGAAAAACGTATGAGCTGATTTATATGACAAAGAGTATTGTCGTAAATAAATACACACATTACGTAAACACTGCGAGTCTCACACTCATACAATTCACAAAATAGCTGGTACAATTGTAAGTATTTTTCAGTTTACTTACTTAATCGACTTCCACATAATAAATGTTTAGGTCGATTTTCTCCAGCTAATATCACACTGTCACATGTTTGATTGCATATTTTTGTCATAATAAAATATATATGAAATGAAATGTAAATTAAACCCTTCCATAAGGCTGACCGTGGGTCAACGAAAATTATTTTTGATGATCCTATTTTATGACGGTTAAAGTGTCTTAATACTGAATTGATTAAACTTTTAATTTCTTGAGAGATTACCAATTTCTACAACTTTTGTTTATTTTAATTAGCTTCACGTCCAGTTGAACGATCTATCTGTTTAGTGGGAAAAAAAGTGTGTGTTTTGCTCTCACACATTCGATTTGATTGAATCTTCAAGTCCTAAAAGCTGTTTCGTTTGCTTCGAAATTAACATCATCTACATTTTCAACACTAAGATATCAATGTCAGCATTACATATCTACTGAAATACTTCATACAATTTTGGGAAGTAATTTAGTCCATACTAACTTTGTCAAACTGGGGTATGGAATACCGAGATGATTTTTTATTAATATGTAAATGTGTGTGACGCCAAATGCAGATTCATGCATAGAGCATATTACATTTAATTAATAGAGAATATTGTTACAGAGGTCAAGTGATTGTAATAGTAAGGAATAGGTTACTCTACTCTCGTACAAACTTCTCAATCAACTACATACACATTGCCGAAGTGTAAGGTAACACTAAGGCTATGTATGTTTGGGAATGATCGATTGCGCGATAAAAATCATATATATATATATATATATATATATATATATATATATATATATATATATATATATATATGGCATTATAGCTGGCTATTATTGATAGCATATTTGTAATAGTGCAACTTGCGATAATGAGTTATCGTAGAGACATTTTGAGAGTAGATTATATGTGTAAAGGTTATCTTCATTAACCATACGGAGACAGGTGTACTTAATAGAAAGGTATCTGCAAATAACAAGAATTCATATGGAATTGCTTTTCAGGAAGATCTTACCTCGTAAAGGCTAAGCTTGTCTGTATTTTTCATTAAGCCCAAGTTATTCTCAAACTATAAAGAAGGTTTCTAAATGTGATGACGCCTGAAGTCTAGATAGAGCTAATAAACCTTCTAGAGGGTTATTAAAGATATCATGTCATGTTATTGCGCATTTCTGAATCTAACATAAAACCTGAAAAATTGAACCTATTGTTTGTATGTTGAGAATGCACTCCGTCTCTGTCAGTGTTGTTTCTTGTATTAGAAATATACATACATATTAGAAATGTGTCATACATATGTACCCTATTCATGTTACGCTTCGTTACGCTAAAAAAACGATGGTAAAACAATATTTATCTGTAATCTTCGATACTTATTTATAATAAAATCACATAGTTCACATGCTTTCTGTATATTCATACATGTTGATGTAAATAGTGTTTACAATATTTAGTTTGCTCATTACAACGCGATGAACTTCACACGTAGATAAACAATTATCACAGTGGTGTTTGCCTTTGTATATCTGTTGGACCGATCAGTGCGATACACACACACACACACATATATATATATATATATATATATATATATATAAATATATATATATATATATATATATATGTGTGTGTGTGTGTGTGTTTGTGTTAGTATGTGTACATGCATTTACTGCCATATTAACTTTGCTTCTGGTTTCCATCCGCATCTATTTTTAAATAGTTTTGTCTTCGTTATAGAAACAAATTGAGCGTAGTATGCCTTTTAAATATTCCTATATTAAGCCTGCATAATTAGAACCAAATTCAAGAAAATCTGTATCGGTATCAATCTATCCTGCAAATGTTACTATTTCCAACAATGTTTAATTCTGTTTTGACATAATAATCTAGTTTTTATACTGATATTTACTTAAAAAAATAATTTCAAATCTATTTAATCGACTAATTATTTAAGCCAGATTAATATATTAATGTTGCTTAATATTATTTTATAAATAGAATAAAGATCGCCCTGCGAAGAATATTGTAGTAAGAGCATCAGTCATGAAAAACCTCCAAAAAACTTAGTAAAATACGTGTTGTCGATTCACCGAAATTAAATCATGTTTCAAGCGTTTTGGTTGGCTAATCAACATTGATTTGAAAATTCGCTGCGTTTGTTCTATATTACATAACTGGTTATCAGAGGGAAAAATAAACAACACGTTAAAGTAGGAGACAGAGAGAGAGAGAGAGAGAGAGAGAGAGAGAGAGTAACGAATTACACACACGCACAAATTAATAAAGGTAGTATCAATGAAACGAGACTGAAGTCTCGTAAACAACGCAACTATTTACATCATAAATATGTATGAAGCGCAACGTAGTAATGATCAGTTTTAAAAAAAGTGGTTTCAATTTTATTTCATAGATAAATCTAAACTAGTGTAATTAAATTTAATTAAATATTAAAGGGTAGTTTACCTACAGACGACGTTGTTTCGGACTTACAACTTTTTATCGGTGCAGGAAGTGGTGGTTTTAGGCCGTAAGACGGGCTCGAAAGCAGTTTGTAGATTCAGAAGAGACTCACGATCCTACACCCTAAGCCATTAGGCCAACAAAAATCAGCACATGCATTACTGAAATGAATATATAGTTAAAGCCAGCGGCGGTGGTCAAACGTCTCGTGGTCAAAGAGTTCTTAAACACGCGGGTGTGTAAGCTTTGCTTTTGTAGCCTACGACCTAAAATGTCTATAATTTCAACAGTGCTCGACAATGAAGATTTATTTACAGTATATTGTTTTATATGTTCTTGTTATATTTTATCTTATATTGTTTCAGTTTACTTCAGTCGAAGTTCTCAAAAATCAAGATACCACTTGCTAGGGCTAACACCTGATCTCCATATGAAATACATATATATTTGAATACTCATCAAAGTTCCGTTTTACCTTCCTAACCTTAAGTTAATAAAGAAGTTATTAACCAGTGTATAGCCTTGTCAAGGGAGTTTAAGTTGTGCTTCGAATACTATGCAATTTTGAATATTATGTCAGGTTTATTGTAAGGTTAAGTCTTCTCATAACAGGTTGTCCAGAAAAAATACTTGTTCAGAGAGATCTAAGACACTCGAGGATGTTGTCTAGAAGGTAATTAAAAATTACCCCCTTATATATATACATATATATATATATATATATATATATATATATATATGTGTGTGTGTGTGTGTGTGTGTTTGGATGTATGTGTGTGAAGGTGCGTGTGTATTAATAGACTAGTGTATATATATAGGGAAATAAAAAGAGAGAAATATACTACGAGATATAGGGAATGCTCTTCATTGCATCAATATGCTATGCATATACGTAAGGAGAATACGTAAATATATTTATGTCCATTATCAATCGACTCTTCTTTAAATAGATCGTGCGAATATTACCAGTATTTTTCCAGGAGAATTTTTCAAAAGACCACGTGGCTAAGTGCTTTTGATATTCCTTTAAGCATACATTTGGGAGATTCTATCTCATGTGAATGCACCTAGTGCCCTTTATACTCATGTTTTAGTGCACTTAATGGTAAAATGGCAAACTCGTTCCACATGTAGAGTAAAATTGATTTGCTTTTACGAGAGTGACATTGGCGGTCAGTTCATGCTTATGTCGGGGTCACCTTCTCCAGTTGGATTGTTCACGTTGATGTTCTGTCGACGAGATGCTTCAAAAAGAATGTGGATAGGCTTCTTCAGCCTATTTCGTCGTCTTAATCAGCATAATTATATGAGCTTAAAATATCTATTTTTATATGCCTTAATATTGCTGGTACGCATTTTAAAATAAACGTTGATTTCAGGTTAACAAATGTAAAGAAAAAATATATATATATATATGTTTATATACAACTTCTTTGTAATATAGCAGGTAAAATCCCAGCAGAGTGCTCGATTAATTGGTAATTAAAGTAAAAAGTTAAAAAAATAAGACTGTAATATTTATTTATGTGTGGACAGAAAATTTGTACAACATTCGTACCGTCAGTTTCAAGCCCAGAAGGACTACTCTTCAGCTTCCGAAACAGATGGAAACAGGAGCTGAAGAGAGCCGGCTGGCTAAGTCCTTCTGTGCTTGAAACTGACGGTACGAATGTTGTACTAATTTGTTTGTACCAAAATTAATATATATATATATATATATATATATATATTGTAAACAAAATAGTAGAATACATTTATGTAATACACACACACATATATATATATATAATATATATATACATATATATATATACATATATATATATATATATATATATTTCAATATCTAGTCCGTGTATATATATATATATATATATATATATATATATATATATATACATATACATATATATATATATATATATATATATATATATATATATATGTATATATACATATACATCTATATCGTGTTCTATATATATATACCTGTATATACACGTTTATATGTATATATATATATATATATTCATATATATATATATATCCAGATAAAGCAAGAGATATATAAAATAAGATAGTACCGACCAAATACACTTTTCAAACACAGCCTTTCAGATATTAATTTTGAAACCGAACCGATACACGAAAACATGTCTTGTACATATGAATCGATCAAACAAAATATAGTTTAATACGTTCAGTCGTGTCATATTCCTTCAAGGGTATCACATTTAATTACTACATCGACTTAGCGTAAATCAATAATGTTCCGAGAAACATAGATTTTCTTCGGTTAGTGCAAATGTGCTAAAATACATAAACAAACAAAGTACATATATCAGATTGTCTTTAA
>OY744529.1:116823453-116843453 GCA_963556195.1 Sepiola atlantica
GTAATAAAAGTTCGGTGAAATTGTAGAAAGTGAAGAAAAACTCTTTGCATGGGAGCAGATTGGAGGAAGTGCTCAAAAGTGGATAAGTCCAGATTCACTTAAAAGAGGCTGAGAAGAGGAAAACAGGCCATTTTTTTTATTTACTTCCGGGCCTAGTAAAACAGTAGGATCTCATACAAGGATTAACTCAGAATTCTACAATTTCACCGAACTTTTTCAACGGAAACTTACCACCCGGACAATTTGCATATCTTTTTCACGGAATTTTTCTTTCCATTCAATACGTTTTTTGACAAAAATTATTTTAATAATTTTTAATAATAATTCTCATATTTTTCAAATATTTGAACTTTGTTTTTTTCGAAAGCCAACTTATCCCTCTGTATTTCTCCTCTGATGATAAGATTTCGATCTTTGAAAAGCCTTGGCTTAAGGAAAGAAAAATAAACACTAGTTTATTACTGACAACCTTGCATTGAACAATTGAAATTTGAAATAAATTTGGACAATCGTCGCATATTTATCACTCTTTTTTCTTCTATCTCTACTATTGCTCTATCTCGTATATTGAGCTAATCCTTTTCACAATAGGTTCCATCTACTAAAAGTTTTCACTTTGGTTTATTTTGATCCTATATATATATATATATATATATATATATATATATATATATATATATATATATATACAGTGGAGAACTAAAAGCGAACATTTAGGAAAGGTAAACCTCTTGTGAAAAGTATATAGCTCAATATACTGGATATAGCAGATAGATAGGTATCCCATCAATTTACTCTAATGATAAGATTGTGATCTTTGAAAAGCCTGGCTTAAGGAAAACATTAATTGAATAAATTGCTTTTATGCGAAATATACCTTGCATTGAACAACTGAATTGAAAAAAGATTGTCCTCCGTCGCTTTTCTAATTGCTTTTTATCCTTCCACCTATAAATATATAATATATATATATATATATATATATTATATATATATATATATATATATATATATATATATATATATATATATATATATACCTATAAATATATAATATATATATATATATATATATACATTATATATATAAAACAATTACAGAAAACAGTTTCACAGACAAGCATTCACACGAATACACACTTTGAGCACTCCAACATTCAATCAATCTCCGTTCTTTATATCATTACCGTCGTCTTACTATTCGCGTTCTTTCCAATGTTTAAAAGAGATTTTGGAATTCTGCAACACAAAGTAAGTCCAACAAAAAAATGGTTCCATCATATATCATTCATAGCATTATCAGGGTGTAAGATCACTCCAGGAGGAAAGAACTCCATCCTGGTGTCCGTCCACCTTATTGGTGAGTATCAGGCAGGTTGTTTTTGCCATATTCATCACACTAGACGCTGTGGTTGGCGAAGTTATTTGCACATAGCTAGGTGTCCACATAGAGCTCCTGATATTCCCAAAAAACCACACATCTAGTACGTACCAGGCTAAACGTCGTTTAACTCCGGTGATCTCCTAGGAACCTGTGTATACGTGATTATGCCGTATATATATATATATATATATATATATATACAGGGTGGGCAAAAATAAGGGTTCTATTTTTAAAAATTCATAACTTTTTTATTTATTGATTTTTTTAATTTTTTTTTTTAGAATAAGTAAAGGACCCCTTCCGAAGCAAGCATGAGCCGTATTAGCCCTAAGGAACGTACCCTCATTTAGAAAACATTATTTTTGTTTAAAAAACTCAAAACCGTGTAAAAAACAATACTTTAGTTTTTGTAAGTTTTAAGAAGTGTTTTTCGGCTAAAATTTGTTTTGTTTATTTCAAAAAATCTCGGAAGGGTCAGTCTACACACACATAAAGTTTGGTGAGTTTAACTTTTATTTTGTGGAAGTTATTCAAATTCAAGTTATTCAAATTTAAAGATAGGACCCTTATTTTGGCCCACCCTGTATATATATATATATATATACATGTTTTGAGGTACAAAACCTTTGGATACATTTAAAAAGAATACGCGGAAATCTCTCTAAGGCCATTTCGACTATCATCTCGTCAGGAGAAAATCGATAGTTTTAATTAATAATGACGTCGAAAGAAAGAGCAACATGGGAAACTGAGTGTGTTAAAATTAACGATAAAGCGATTAAAATTCAATTTAATGATTTCGTTAAAAGTCGATTAAAAGGCATTACGTTAGGGGATAAAAAATAATAATAATAATTGGGAAGGAGTTCAAAGTTCCCCAAAGAGATTAAGCGATCTTACAAATTCCTTTTGCCGGCACAAGGAAGGTTTTCGAATAGCAATAGAGACATATTCCAATATTTTCAAATGGTTCTTGGAATCTGCTCGATGCAAGACCTCAAAACGGTCTATTGTATAGCCACTGGCACAGCTAGGGTTTTCAACCAAATGCTGGCCAATAGCAGAGTCCAAAGAATTAGAGGAGGGGTAACACAAGGACCCTACCTATCCCTGACGCATTTTGATTGAACGTGCTGGTTTATGCGGGTCTGCAAATGCAAGGAAGTGCGCCCTATATAGCCAGCATCACATTGGCATTTAAATTGGTATACAATATTACTATTATTTGTATAGGGCACACTATCCTTGCGAGAGGAAGGAAAAGCAGGTCTAGTAGCATAAACTAATCGTAAGGAAACAGAGTAGAAGCAATTGCCAATGCTATCAACAATCTGTTTACCTAGTTTAATACTATTTCCCCCTATCCAAGGTAATTTTAAATAAATGGGGCACTTTACAGGCCCAAATATTTTAGGAGATTTAAAGTCAGCAACCTTTTTATTAATGCAATCATTGATGAGGTCCTCAGGATAACCATTATCAATGAATATATCCCTGATCCTATTAAGTTCACACTCTAATCTATTTGGAGAACAAATCACTTTGGTGCATAGAGCCCTCGTGTGTCGAAAGGGCCTTAGAGAGATTTCCGCGTATTCTTTTTAAATGTATATATATATATATATATATATATATATATATATATATATATATGAGAAAAAAGAAACAATGTTTCAGACAATATGTAAAAATAAAAATGGAATAAAGAATAAGCAATTCAACAACTAACAAAAATAAACTCAAAAACTCATGTTGTAAAGTTCCACCGAGATATTTCGTGCCATAAAAAAACGGCGATACCTCAAATGCACTATGCACTCATATGATCTCTCCCGGCCACCACTTCAATACCCATAAGGCAATCCCTATCAAACATATTCATGACACCAAACTTCGACGTCTTACAGAATCCTGTCTGATCCTATGTCATAAGAACACCATTGCCCAAAGACAAGGTTTCTTTAATATTTCCTTTCCTTCGGCTAGATCGATTTTATACGAGATGAATCTAAATGAATACGACTCTGGCTAACTTTTAACCCTTGTCTCTCTTCTTCCCCCTTCTCCTCCTGCCCTGCCTCCTCCTCTTCCCTTGTTTCGTCCCTCGACGTTAACTGCTCCAATTACTACTAATCCTGTAGACTTTTGACGTTCTCAGCCCGAATTCAATCAGCAGGCGATATCTAAGCACTGATTTTTCTCTCTCTGTTTTTTTTTTCATCTTTAATAGTTTTCGACAACAAAATGTCGATTTACCCTTTCTCACGTTTCCCTTCGCTTTCTCTTCTTCTTCGTTTTGTCTTCTTCAACTGACGTTCTAAAGATACTGGTTGATTGGTATCTCTTTCTTCTTCTTCCTCTTCTTCATCTTCTTTTTCTTTCTCTTTTCATAACATTCCTCGCATTCCTTTTTCTCCCCTTTTTATTGTTCTCTGCACGTGACATTTTCTTCCAATCGCATTCTCTGTATAAATTTGAAAACTTTTCCGTTTTGAAATAAAGTTTATTAACTGATCGAAAATGGTCGTATCTACGGCTGAAATATATCGGTGGAACTTTACAACATGAGTTTTTGAGTTTATTTTTGTTAGTTGTTGAATTGCTTATTCTTTATTCCATTTTTATTTTTACATATTGTCTGAAACATATATATATATATATATATATATATATATATATATATACATTTATTTATTTGCACGCTTACTTATTTATTTTTTTTAATTCTCATAATTAGATATACCAAAAATAAAACCATAAATACGGCTCTTTACAAACAACAAAACAACAACAACAACACACACACTCTTGAGGACGGTGGCGAGACCGAAAGCGCTCGAGAAATGGCCCAAGACACAACATTAGGCGCCATGATCCATCACTTTGGTGCATAGAGCCCTCGTGTGTCGAAAGGGCCTTAGAGAGATTTCCGCGTATTCTTTTTAAATGTATACATATATATATATATATATATTTGCACGCTTACTTATTTACTTTTTTAAATTCTCATAATTAGATATACCAAAAATAAAACCATAAATACGGCTCTTTACAAACAACAACAACAACAACAACAACAACACACAAACTCCTGAAGACGGTCGCGAGACCGAAAGCGCTCGAGAAATGGCCCAGGACACAACATTAGGCGCCATGATCCATCAATTGATACCAGAAACCCGACGAATCGCTCGCAGAGTCGAGAAACTGACCAGAAAGATCATAAAGAGGGAGAACTCCGTGGTCTTCAACGACATATGTCTAATAAACGACTTGCTGCCGATATATATATATATATATATATATATATATATATGTGTGTGTGTGTGTGTGTGTCTGTGTGTGTGTCTGTGTGTGTGTGTGTCTGTGCAGTTCGATAGCATTTGTTCATTCAAGCATATATCATTAAATTAGATAGACACAATATGTAGGGAGTAGATTAAATCTGGATAACAATTACTTCTCTGCGCAAAGCGATCATCAGACCATGTAGACACGTGATTAATTGTCCGTAGTCATCAACAGTTTCACGCCAGTATCGATCATTACACCAGTGTAGAGTAAGTATTTGTAAAAGCTATGTTTATCTTCAAAAGTAGTAAAACTGATTTGCTGGCCGATTCAACCAAACACAGAATCCAAAATACAAGATTAGTTTGTGAACGTAAACTATACACGGTATAGAAAATAACTGAATCGATTCCCTTGTCTTGAAGTGAAATATTTACAAACTGATGTTATACGTATAAAATCACGTGACACACTGGTTTCAGTAAGACCAGTGAATTAATGCGACGTAAAGCCTGGCCAGTATTAAATGGGTGATTATTTGTGAATTACCGGATGTTGCATGTATGCAATCCGCTTGAAATTCAAATAAATCTACAAATTAATAATGTACAAATGCATGTAGGAGTTCGGGTTAAAAAGAGCAAACGATGGTTGACATGCCGTAAACTCCTAACAATTCAAGAATAATTGAAGTCTACTAAAATACAACGGAAATCAATCAAGGATGACTGATTTGAAAGACCATTTATTCACGCTATTCTCGTCACAATAGACGTCAACGCTTGCATCGTTTATTTATTTATTTTTTATTGATTTACTTAATCTGATTTTTATTGCTGTTTCTTTACCTTTATTGTCTTGTTTTTGTTTAATGTTTCAGGCCAAACGTTTGTCGGTTTATAAATTTAAGAGAAAACCGATTTCGAGACACATCCTAAACGATGTCAGAAAATGAAGACGTTAGGAGACACGCACAAATCACGCGATGTCTTAGCCTTTTGGCTAGAAACAGAGTGTAGTATATGTTCTGATACTACACCTAATCGATTGTATCATCGGTCAGTGAAAGGAAAATCTTTCTAGACTGTAGCAATTTTTATTTATTCCCAAATCCGGAATGCTCTTTTTGGAAAAGTTCGATTTCTCCACATTGAAAACCGACCTTCTTTCTAACACTGCCTATGTGGGGAGGCAGATAAATACGAACTCCAGGGAGCGAAGATCGACGTTAGTTTTCCAGTCTGCCTAGTCAGCATGGAACCTTTAATCCTTATTTACTCATATTTTTATACGGCGATAATTGATCCGGCTACGGAATGGTTATAGCTATAATAAATAATAACTTAGAAATAAAAGAGGTATATTTATTCTAATGTTGCGTTGTGTGTGGTTATCGTTACAGACACATTTGGTTAAATCTTCCAGCTAAACTTTAATAAGAAAAACCAATTATGAACTGAATAGGGTTAGTCATGTTATATATAAATATGTATCTTGCTTTATAACACGATGTATTACGTGATGGACTTGAACAAACACACTTGATCAGTGAATTTATTTCAATAGTTTTATCGGTTTGATTGTATAAAAAACTATTTTCTTTATGCGTAACATTAGGGGAGGCAACTCAGTCTATATGTAAGGGTACTAAAGCATTTATAGCAGCTAATCCTAAAATATCACCCTTTGATATTGTGGTAGGTTCGGTAGTAATGTGGTGGTGTGGTGTAAGAGAGTAGCCTTATTTTGTCCTTTAGCCCTCAGACTTTATGAGTGATGTTTCTGACGAAGGGGAAATAATTGCTGTTTTCTGGGTTGGAATCTATCTCTAACATTTATTATTGGCTATTTTTTTTTAAATTGAAGTAGTGTTTTTTTAGCTCCTTACATCAAGTAATATCATGTCATGTCTGGGTCGATGTTTATAAATAGAACAGCTAAAAAATCTAAGGTGAGTCAACCTAATGATCTGTTACTGCGCGTTGCACGCAAAAGCGTGTCAGGCTTGGAACACATAATTAGTGATTTAACTATGAAAACATAGCTTATGTGAATGTTCCACCGTCATGTTTTTGTGTGTTCCGAGTTAAACCTTCACCGAATTCGCATTCGACTGCTAGACATTGATGTTCTTCGTTTCGAGATAAAACTTGCACTTGAGGTTATATCGAATTCGTATGACCCTCGCGAATCAGTTAATACAGACCATACAATACTGATCCACGTGGGGTCTGTTCAAAACAACAACAATCAGCCGATGCTATGTTAATCATTAGTTGTATTTAAAATATAAACACGGCCACAACTATTATTTTCAACTTTCAAATGTTGTAGGCAAGTTTGGAACTGAATTTTGTAGAAGGAAGTGAAGTTCTGATTCGTTTTAAAATGTTTATAAATTAAATGTTTTCATGTAAGTAGAGTAAATAGAATACGTAAACATGTATGTGCTATCTTTTATTGTTTAAATGTGTTTAGCTGTGTTGCTGTTGGTATCTATCCGTTCGCCTAGCGCCACAATACAAGACATCGGACACATGTGAGTTAATGTTTTAGTATTGTTTGGAAACATACTATCAACTGTTGTTCAAAGTTACTTGCGAAGTGGACGAAAAGTTGTGAGTGGAAGGCAATAGCGCCGAGGTGTATTAACAACAATATTTTCATGATCTGAAATCTGTGAAATCTTGTACAGATCAGCACATTCTAATGTTCTCCCTAATCACACTCTCAAAATAATTGTCACTAATTATATCCGAGAAAGTGATGAATATAGTTTATTTTTTAGATGTAAGTAAATGTTGTAAAACCACTAAACAGCCTTGAACACTTATCCATAAGTTTATGTAACACGTATTTCTATACACAGTCGATAGCCTAAATATAATATGAATTTCTATACGTAGGTTGCCATCCGTATAATGTCCGTTCTGTAAAGCGAAGGGACATATTAATTCTGGGATTCTGTTAAAAAACATTGCAAATGTATAATTATCCTATTGGGTTCAATTCCACTTACATTCTGAGAAGACAATCATAAACTTGGGTTGGTCGAATAGCTGTCATATTGAAGATCAAATGCCTGCTGTGAGTAATTTATTTTGCTATTGTCCGAGGAAACTTGCTGCCGGAATAGCAAAATTAAAATTTGTAAACACGAAAGGAAACAACAGAGGATGAAAACGAAACGAAAAAGTTACACGTTTTACGAACTAAAAATTATTTTTTCTTATTTATGTTTTCTTTATAATGTATCTATGCATATATTAAGTTAGGTATGTGTATATATCTATCTATATGAAGTTAGGTATATCTCTATCCATATAAAGTTAAGTATGTGTATATCTCCATCTATTTGATGTTAGGTATGTGTATATCTCCATTTAATTGATATGTTAGGTATGTGTATATCTCCATCTATTTGATGTTAGGTATGTGTATATCTCCATTAATTTGACGTTAGGTATGGGCATGTTTCTATCTATATGAATTTAGGTATATTTCTATCTATATTTAGTTAGGTGTGTGTATATCTCTATCTATTTGAAGTTAGGTGTGTATATCTCCATTTATTTGAAGTTAGATATGTTTATATCCCTATCTATATTAAGTTAGATATGTGTATATCTCCATCTATTTGAAGTTAGGTATGTGTATATCTTTATCTATATTAAGTTAGGTATATATATATATATATATATATATATATATATATATATATTATTTTAGCTATGTGTCTATCTCCATCTATTTGAAGGAAGGTATGTGTATATCTTTATCTATATTAAGTTAGATATATATCTATCAATATTTAATTAGGTTTGTTTATATCTCTATCTATGTGAAGTTAAATATATCTCCATCTATATTAAGTTAAGTATATGCATATCACTATCTATATGAGGTTAGGTATCTGTATCATCTATGTATATTAAATTAGGTGTGCGTATATATTTATCTATATTAAGTTAGGTATGTTCATAAGTTTACATATTCATGTGTACATGATTAACTCC
This sequence comes from Sepiola atlantica, assembly GCA_963556195.1. Taxonomy (NCBI): domain Eukaryota; kingdom Metazoa; phylum Mollusca; class Cephalopoda; order Sepiida; family Sepiolidae; genus Sepiola; species Sepiola atlantica. The sequence goes on from OY744529.1 coordinate 116,832,145, forward strand.
TGCACTAATTACCGATTATTGTAAATTTTGTAACAGAGCTTCTAGGCGTAAAGGGCCCAATTGTGGGCAATATTTAGTTTAACTTTGTATCATGCAAATATGTAAAAGAGCATTCAGCCACTTCAGATTATGTGAAAGTATCACTGTGTATTAGATAGACAGTACTAAAGAGTTCTTATATTTTAGTTCTTTGGGATATTTTAGAAGGTTTTGAACCGCATATTATAGGCAGAAATATTTCCGATTTGCATTGCATTTCACTTATAGGTTTATACAACGAAAAAGCAATATTCCTTGAATTTCAGATGAGTCTTATGACTTATTATGCTTAAGCAGTATATTTTAGACATTTTTGTAGACGAAAATTGTGTGATGGATTTTTATAAAAATTAAAATAAGGATTCCATACATGATGCTTAGCATCATGATATCTTGATGTTAATCTTTGTACGGGGACATAAAAGTGGTTCAAAACTTTTTTTTAGGTAATTAATGTATACATTCGTGTGGGGTATACTTCGAAACTTATTAAATGATAATTATGAGTTTGTAATCCGTATGATTTAAAACCCTAAGTGAAAGTTTAAATATCTGCGATTTCCATGAAATTTTAACCATCAGTATTAGAAGTGAATCTCCAAAGATTCCCCAAATTTTTGTTAAAATTGAATACTTTAAAAAGTTACACAACTGATATGAACACGTTATTATTTTAAATGTGAAATATTCCCCATGTACATGACAATTGCTCAGTTGTGATTGTACACCAATTAAAGAAGTTTCCCTGAATTTCTATTTTCTTCTTAAGTATTCTGAATATTTTTTTCTAGAACCAATATAGTTTAATCGATTTTGAATTAAATTTTATATTTAAATCATATCAAGGTAATAGGAGAGCATTAAAGGAAATATAATGAAAAGCTCGTCCGTAGATCAAATTACATAAGACATGTTCAAATATACAAATAATTTAATGTATCTAATACGTTTAACTGAAGATCAAAAAGATAGTGAAATCATTTTATGTAAGAATTCAGTGCTACTTGTAGGCGAATATTTGATATATTTGGCGCTGCGGTGAGGGTACAAGAAAATAGGGGCTAATGATCGTTCACGTAATTGAAGTGAAAATTAATAAAACAGACGAAAATAAAGATGAATAGTAAATTTACCGAGAAAAATCAGAAATAAACATTTCGTTAAGTTTTTTATATATTCGTAACTATTTTTGCGGCAAGCATACAACTGTTGAACTATTATAGATTTTCGAGATGTCCTAAAACAAATGGTGTGTGTTGCATTTGGAAACGTAAACAAACTGCATTAATCCAGAATGTGACTACAGACTGAAGTGTGTCATGGGCTCTGTGTGAATCGCAAGTATTCAAATGGTTTGGTTTGGTAGTTTTGTTTTACGGCATATCAACCCTTTTTGGGTTATTTAATGCCGAATCTGGTCATTATAGTGTAAGTTTTTATGCTTCAAGTTCTTTATATCTTCAAATGTTTAATCAGGGTTTTTGGTTTGGTAGTTTTGTTTTACGGCATATCAACACTTTTTGGGTTATTTAATGCCGAATCTGGTCTTGTTTTCTTCTCTTTTTTGTTTCTTTCCCCTTTTAATATCTGTTTCTATTTAACCCATAGTTGGGACCCTAACAGGTACTACCACTCCGGGTCAGGGTGGACCTGGGAGCAATGGTAATTAAGAGGAGGCTCCACATTCCCCAAAGTCCGTAAGCCGGATCTCACCATCGGATGTAGTTTAAGGTCATATCCAGGACCGGGAGTAGGGTAGGAAAAATAAAGATAAAAAAGGGGAGGGAGAAAGGGAGAGGGGCTGTTGTTTTTGTTTTGGGTTTTGTAGAACATAATTAAGTTTTAGAAACAAAAAAAAAAAACAAAAAAAACAACATCAATGTAGGTGAATTTCGTCTCAGGGAGCCACAGGGCAGCCTGATCTGGTATCACCAGGTATTCAAATGTGCGTGGTTCATCAGCCACATTGTGAATTGTAAAGACCATTTAGAAAAATAAATTAATATAGTAATTTACTCGATATATGCGGCGCCCAAACTCTGATTATACTTAAGATTGCTAAGGATAATTGTTGATTATATACGATCTATTTTATGTTGGGAAAATGAACTAGGTTTTATTTCATTTTTATTTACATTGTCTAAAATGTAGACTGATAGTCAAATTCAAAATGGTGCCAATTGACTTACAGAAAAAAAGAGCGAAGAGCTTGCGTTAAGCTAATCGCCTGAAAACATTTGTTTGCTCCATATGAATATAAAAGTCCCATTTTGATAAGACTTGTCCATGTTGTTTTATTAAATGAATCGTGGCGTATAATGATCTCCGTATCCTGGGACATTTTCGAACATTTTTACTACCTATACTAACAGCTGAGACTTGCAAATTTAATAAGTGTGCTATTTTGTTTTGCTTACAGTTGCGACTACGGCATACATCCTCCCACCAAAAAGAAAACGATAAGAGTGGTTTCTTAATAGCTGTATTCATCGCTCACTCTCGTAATGAACGCAAACGCCGTGTAAATAAATGAGTTATCATTGAATTATGCCTTTCATTCTTTTTTGTTTATCTGGGTTTGATTAGTGTGACTCTCTAGTTGATTAATATCGGGGGAAAAACGATTCCATCTGTGAGAGCGGAACACAATAAATGACTATGGTCGCACACTTGAAAAGTTGTATTTTATCAGTTCATAATTTTTGATTGACATAACCCTAACCTTTACCTTAACCCTGTCTAAGAAATTGAAGAGAGTTAACGAATGGTACTTCCTGTAAGTGTTATCCCTCACTCAGCTCGGTACGTTCCTTCTCTGTAGAAGTATCTTACACCTTTTTAGGGTTTTTTTCTTTTCTTTTTTATGTTTACTCTGACATTTTGTCACAATTCCTTTTACACGTAATAAATGCATTGCGGAATTTGTCTCATTTTCAAATAATGGATAATATTGCTTTACTAGTATATCATAAATTTAGAGCATGACCGGAAATCGAAACCGATACCTAGCGGTATCAAGTCATACGTTCTACTAACTGAGCTATATGGACTTTCTCATAAATAGAGCTAAAAACATTACCATAACAAAATAAGTGAAACTTTTCACCGACGACATACACTTATAATTTACGTCATGGTTCAAAACATCAATTCAAACCTAATCTATACTAAAATATAAATAAGCTAATTTGTAACATTGAAAATTATTCTAATAATCCAAACAATTTACTTTGCTTTCACTACGTATGTGTTCGTAGATGGCATGAATTAAAACTTCGATTTTTCTCATTTTTTAAGGAATTATAAATTGTTATCCATTGTTTATTTGATTTCTGTCGCTTCTTTTTATATGCTCACCTATTTCTTGTGTGGTATGCTTCTCATTGAATATATGTGCTGAACGGCGCATCCTCTTCAGTTCCGCTTCATTCATTTCGTCTGTTTCTCTTTCTTTAAGTTTAATATATATATATATATATATATATATATATATATATATATATATATATATATATATTTGCCGCCTACTTCTTTATTTTTATATTGCTGTTGTTGTTCTTCTAATTCTTCACAGTTCTATATAGAGACAAAGTCGCCGAGAGCTGAAACGTTTCACATTCGAATACCAGGATATAAAAGATATCGAAGAGTGAATTCCATGAGAAACGCACCGTCTCGCCTTAAGATATGAAGTTAAAGAGGAAAAACAGGAAAACTTAACGCGCAGTTTCAAATGAACTTGAATTGTGATAAACGCCGATAAAATGAATATTATCACCTTTTTGAAAATTCAATGATTATCGTTTTGTCCTCGCCCTTTGCTTCTTGTTATTTTTATTTTTCTCTTCCTCATCTTTTCAACATCAAACAACTGGTCTTTCTTTAGGTTTAATGTTGTCATAATCTGTCTCATTATTAATATTAGTTTCTCCTTCTTATTTCTCTACATAATATTATATTGCTTTGCGCTATCATTCTTTTTAGTCATTTTTTCTTCATTTTAGTTATTATATCTCTTGTAACGATGTGTTCGTCATTTCTTGTTCATAATCTGTTTGATTATAAATATTAATTATTTCTTTCTTATTTCTCTACATAATATTATATTGCTTTGCGCTATCATTCATTTTAGTCATTTTTTCTTCATTTTAGTTATTATATCTCTTGAAAAGATGTGTTCGTCATTTCTTGTTCATAATCTGTTTGATTATGAATATTAATTATTTCTTTCTTATTTCTCTACATAATATTATATTGCATTGCGCTATCATTATTTTTAGTCATTTTTTCTCCATTTTAGTTATTATATCTCTTGTAACGATGTGTTCGTCATTTCTTGTTCATAATCTGTTTGATTATTAATATTAATTATTTCTTCTTATTCCTCTACATTATATTATATTGCTTTGCGCTATCATTCTTTTTGGTCATGTTTTCTCCATTTTAATTATTATATCTCTTGTAACGATGTGTTCGTCATTTCTCCTTCTAACTTTTTCTTTCTCGTCTTCTTTGTTCTTAATATTATACTCTTTCTTACTCTTCGTTTTTTTCTGCTCTATTAAATTATACAACTTCACATTCTTATACGTCTTCTTTAATTTTGCAATATCATACCCGTCCTTCTATATATTCTATTCAAGTATATTTATTCTCATTCTTTCTTCGCGGTCATATATTTTCCCCCATAATATTATACTGCATCTGGCTATTAAAAGTGTCCTTTGTCCATGATATTATATTATTTTTCGCCCATTATTTAACTTTTCCTATTCTCAATTATATTCAACTGCTTCTCGTATTGATAATTTTTTAATTGTTTCTTCTCTTCTTTCCTCGTGTTTTTCTTCTACATTATGTCATACTACTTCCTGTTCGGCTCCTATTTTTTTAATTGTTTCTTCTCTTCTTTCCTCGTTTCTTTCTTCTACATTATGTCATACTACTTCCTGTTCGGCTCCTATTTTTTTAATTGTTTCTTCTCTTCTTTCCTCGTTTCTTTCTTCTACATTATGTCATACTACTTCCTGTTCGGCTCCTATTTTTTTATTTTTCTTCTCTTTTTTCCTCGTTTCTTTCTTCTACATTATGTCATACTACTTCCTATTCGGCTCCTATTTTTTTATTTTTCTTCTCTTCTTTCCTCGTTTCTTTCTTCTACATTATGTCATACTACTTCCTGTTCGGCTCCTATTTTTTTATTTTTCTTCTCTTCTTTCCTCGTTTCTTTCTTCTACATTATGTCATACTACTTCCTGTTCGGCTCCTATTTTTTTATTTTTCTTCTCTTCTTTCCTCGTTTCTTTCTTCTACATTATGTCATACTACTTCCTGTTCGGCTCCTATTTTTTTATTTTTCTTCTCTTCTTTCCTCGTTTCTTTCTTCTACATTATGTCATACTACTTCCTATTCGGCTCCTATTTTTTTATTTTTCTTCTCTTCTTTCCTCGTTTCTTTCTTCTACATTATGTCATACTACTTCCTGTTCGGCTCCTATTTTTTTATTTTTCTTCTCTTCTTTCCTCGTTTCTTTCTTCTACATTATGTCATACTACTTCCTGTTCGGCTCCTATTTTTTTATTTTTCTTCTCTTCTTTCCTCGTTTCTTTCTTCTACATTATGTCATACTACTTCCTGTTCGGCTCCTATTTTTTTATTTTTCTTCTCTTCTTTCCTCGTTTCTTTCTTCTACATTATGTCATACTACTTCCTGTTCGGCTCTTAATTTTTATTTTTTCTTCTTCTTTGTGTTACTTTACTTTTTTTTCTTTTACCGCTTCTCGTTCACTTTCGTCCTCTTATTTTTCTGCTATCTATTATGTATGTTATCTTGCTCTAGCTCTTCTTTCTTTTTTATGATCTATTCTGCTCCTGTTTCTGTTTCATCATTTGTGTCTACGTTTATTTTACTGCTTATTACGTGTTCTCTTGTATTTAATCTCCATTCTATTATACTGAGTGTCTTCTTATTCGTCATCATAACTTGTATATGTTCTTCTTTATTTTCTTTCCCTTTCTTTCTCTTTCCATTTATTTATGGTGTTCCTTCTTCTATCGCGTTTTCCATGTATTCTCCATCATATTACTTCTAGTTACTTTTTTTCTCATAAATTATTTTATCTGCATTTTTTCGCTTTTAGCCATTTTGACACCTTGCTTTTTCGTCTTTTTTCTGCTAATTATTTAACTTTTTATTTCTCATGTTTTAATTATTACTTTCTTGCATTTTCTTATTTTTCTCCTTCCCCAATAGTTTTCCTTTGTTTTTCTAAGCAGTCATCTTCCTCTTACGACTATATCTCATTAATATTTTTTTATTCTGACTTATTTTTCTGACTATTTCATCACCCTTTTTTAAACATTATTGTTAGTCTTCGAACTAACCATTATTCTGCTTTATGACGTGATTCAATCAATAATTACTTTTCGAATTATCTTTCAGCCTCAATGCAAACGTTATCCTGTGACCCTTGCCGTGTCCGTGTTCAAAGTCTTATTTCGTTCAGCAGAGCCACACCCTTGTGTGTTTCTCGTAGTTCACAGATTTCAAACTTAGTCGTTCTTCAAGACTATTTGGCACACGCACCAATCCTTCACTCACGGTATATCCACTTTACTTTCTCTATCTCCCTCTCTCTTCCTCTCTCCCTCTTTTTCTCTATCCCTCCCTCTCCTCCATTCTCCCTTTTTACATGTATTTTCCAACTTGTTATTCGATTCATCCTTCTTCATTTCACAACCATTCTGTCGATCTCAGTTTGGATTTTTCGTCGAATTATTTTCAAGTAGAATAAACCTATTTCTTTTTTCTGTCAATTATAATCAAGCCGTTTCTTTCCACGTAAAATGCTATTATCACTTGTATTCACAATGTCTCTTTCTCCCTCGATTATTTATCTCTATACGCAAAATACATGAACCACCACACATATGAGTACATATATGCACATATAGGTGTGTATATATATATATATATATATATATATATATATATATATATATATATATATATATATATATATATGCATATACATTTATATATATATATATATATATATGCATATACATTTATATATATATATATGTATATATATATATATGCATATACATTTATATATATATATATATGTATATATATATATATATATATACATATATATATATATATATATATATATATATATATATATATATATATATATATATATAAACAAGATAAGCCTAAGTCTGTGTGTCAAAAAACCAACTTCTGCATAGATACAATTTTAGCCCCACATTTTATAAAAGTAATAATTATTAACGACACAAATTGATTGAAAACAAATCCACTTCGGATATTTCTCAAATTTTCGATTTACAATGAATACAAAATTTACAATGAATAAACCTTATATATTCAGTTACCGAGCGAGGGATTTGTGTAAGAGCTAATGTTTCTTTAATATCCTGTTATTATTATTATTATTATTATTATTATTATTATTATTATTATTATTATTATTATTATTATTATTATTATTATTATTATTATTATTATCATTATTATTTCTATTATTATTATTATTATTATTATTATTATTATTATTATTATTATTATTATTGATTATAATAATAATAATAACAACACCAACAACAACAACAATAACAACACCAATAATAAAAATGATGATGATGATGATGATGATGATGATGATGATGATGATGATGATGATGATGATGATGATGATGATGATGATGATTAAAAAAACGAAATAAATACACGGAACTTGCAAAACGATTGAAATAGATATGGAACATGGAACATCGTTGGAGCACTAGGAACATTCCCCGAAGTTTTGAATCAAAGACTGGAGATATTGCAATCGAATAGATCAGCGAGACCAAACAAAAGCCGGCAATGATGAAATTAGTTGCGATCTAAATATAAAGTATTGAATGCGGAAACAAAACCGCATGAACTATTAACGGTAACCAGTCACATGGAAGTTAGAGTAGGAATTAAACAAAACTACAGGAGGAGAACCATTACATTATCCAAGCAAGAGAATCTTCAAAAAATTCATGAACTTGCCGCCCCCAGGAAAAAATGTAATGCCATAAGCTTCGGTTGATAACACACAAAATAATCGTGAAGGGTCAAGGATGGTTTGGAAGATCGAGGAAAAGAGAGAGCACCAACCAGACCTCCACTTGAAGAGTGCGGAGAGTACTAGGAACATGGGCAGGCTTATCGACAGCCAAATCTCAGAGGAGAGCTATGGTCGATACCAGCAAGCGGCTGTTGTCATACTGCAATGATTATCGAAAAGAAGTGGAGAGCACTGGAAATATGGAGAGACTTGTTGTCACTCAGACTCCAGGGAACACCACCGGTGATTATCAGTGAGCAATCACTAACGATGACTTGCCTGAGAATTCATAGTGAGTACATATAATAATAATAATAATAATAATAATAATAATAATAATAATAATAATAATAATAATAATAATAATAATAATAATAATAATAATAATAATGATAATAATAATTATATTAAGAAGAAGAAGAAGAAGAAGAAGAAAGAGAAGAAGAATATAGAAATAAAGAGACTTCTCATGTTTAATAATGGAAGAACAGTTCTTTCTTTCTCTCCCTTTCTCACACAGACAAACACTTATATATATATATAAATATGTATATATATATATATATATATATATATATATATATATAATTATTAATGACAATATATGTATTACCATATACCATCAGTTCCTTTTACTTTGTAGTCTCCCTTGAATATAAAGCTCAATGTTTGTCAATTATTGATAACAGAGCAAAATATAAGTCAGTTTATATTATATTCCAATGCCCATTGTTTTATTTTATTATTTTTATATTTTCACATTTCCAAAAAAATATAAAATTTATGTTAGATATATTTGTTACGCTCCGTTTCATTTGTCTTGTGCCAAACAACAAATTGTATGTCCATATCGTCTCTGCAACATTACAAAATCATCAGAAAAAAATCACAAAGAGTAAAAAGTTCTTGGATTAAAGTGTATTGAAAACACCTACACTATACAGTAGTTTCTTTTTTAGGGTGAAAACAAACAAAAAACAAACAAACAAAAAGAGAAGCAAAGACTCACACGTGTGAGAACCACACTATTACGCCATTTTGAATTTTTCGTTCAAAGCTAGTATATCCTAAAAATGTAGATAGAACAATTTTAACATTTTTATTCAGTTATATTTCCTAAAATAGTTAATATGTTCTATAATTTATTTATAAAATTCTAATTCATGTGAAGATAATTTATTTTTTTCTACTAAAGTTACATCAATGTTCATTTAGGTCGTTTTGGTACGAAAACTCATTTAAGTACATCATTTTAGAGCTAGTAACATAATGTCAGCAGTCGATTCGATCAACTATTAAAAATTATTCTACCTCGGTGTTTTTGTAGAAGGTATATAGTATTTACTAATAAATATTTTCCAATAATATTAAGATAAGCTTAATTTCCCAGAATTCTTCACTCAAGTAGTAAGTTACTAATTAAAAATGCGACACTACGGGGGGGGGTATCACTTACGACGAAAATATATCGTCCAATTTCCCAGACACTATTAAAAAAAAATACCGAAGGGGGCCATTTAATATTTATTTATTTATTTTATTTCTTAAAATATTCTGAGGATTCAAAAGTAATTTTACGGGCATTTATACCTAAAATCACTCTTTGCTACGTTTTAAATCAAATTCGCATTATCATGTGAACAGCGACAAAAAATCCAAATGTAAACACTGGTTTCACTTTAATTTCAATGTTTACATTTATTGTTTGGTCGTGTGCCTTCTATTTTTTATGTATCAATATGTCTATTAATACACATACACGAAGATGTTGTATATCTATTTATAAATGTGTTCCACATATACACAAATACATACACATATATATATAAATATATATATATATATATATATATATATATATATATATATATATATATATATATATACACACACTAGTGTAAGTGTTTTCAAGACACTTTAATTCAAGTACTTCTTATTCTTTGTCAATTTTTTCTGATGATTTTGTTGTGTTGCAGAGACGATATTGACATACAAATGTTGTTTTGGCACAAAACAAATGAAACGGACCATAAAAAATATATCTCACAGAAATGTTATATTTTTTGGAAATGTGAAAAAATAAAAATAATAAAATAAAATCATCGTTATTGGAATATAATATAAACTGACTTATATATATATATATATATATATATATATATATATATATATATATATATATATATATTTACACATATATATACACACTATATATATATGTATATATATATATATATATATATATATATATATATTTACACATATATATACACACTATATATATATGTATATATATATATATATATATATATATATATATATATATATATATATATATATATATGTGTGTGAGGGGGGGTGAAGGCATCGTTGAAGATACGGACTTTTCGCTTTTTGGTCTTTTCATTTGTAGCTTCTCGGCGCGACGAATACTTTTAAGTTTCTAGGTGTGACTTTAAACATGATGGCCCTGAGTGTTGTTTCACTTCCCATCTCGCGAGCGTTTTCGATCTCTCGATCGTCATCAGGAGTTGTGTCTTAATAATAAAGTAAACTGTATCATATATGCCTATTGTATTTTTTATAAATAATCCTATTTTGTCTATGAAATACGGGGTTACCATAACAATATACAAGACCATCATGTATTTAGAAAAAATAGTTATTAATTATTTTTACATTTAAATATAACATAATTTATATCACAACAAAATTACATTCGCCGCCACGTTAAATATTTTTACATTTTTTTTAAAAATCTGTACTTCTCGATGTTTGTTTATTTGTAGACGGTTACAAATAAAAGATCATCGGAATATGTAATGAGAAAATATATGAATATATAACGAAATAAGACGTGTCTACCTAAGAAAGCCGGTAATTCCGGTTAATTCGATCCAAACTTCCTACCTTCCGTCATTATTTTTCGTTTTCTTAAAAAATATGTTTTATATGTGTTGTTATAAAATAAGGTGTTGTCAAACCAGTATCAACGTATGAAAGTGCTTAACGTAATGCGATGTTATTTAGTGATGTCACTCCGGCGTCGCTGAATTTTAATCGTAAACGTCTTTATTGAAATAATGCGAAAAAGGTTCTCCGTGCGTTTCTCTGCTGTCTTTTTAAACATTATATTCTTC
>OY744529.1:116848453-116853453 GCA_963556195.1 Sepiola atlantica
AAGATAAATAAATAATTTATTTAAATACAACATAAATAAATGCGTTTTTAAGGTTTTCAAAATATTTTCCAAAATATTCTCCTTATTATATATATATATATATATATATATATGTATATGTATATATATATATATATATATATATATATATATTTATATATAAAAAATTTACATCAAACCTAAACTTATATCACTGTAAATAACATCATATAAATGTAAATAACCTTATATAAATGTAAATAAGAAAATATACATGTAAATAGTTTAGATAAATGTAAATCACCTCATATACATGTAAATAACTTTACATGAATGTAAATAACCTTATATAAATGTAAATACCCATGTATAAATGTAAATAACCACATATAAATGTAAATAACCTTATATAAATGTAAATAACCTTACATAAATGTAAAACAATTAAACGGAGATACTATTTGTTTATATTACTTATTGTGTTGCCTAGAATATAGATGTCAAAGTAACCCAAATAAGGAATCGAATTTTCAACCATCTAGTGTATAGTCGGTTGTTCTCACAACTAATTCACAAGGCATACACTGGTAAGTATTCATTATTAAATGATAATTAATAGCCCCTTTTGGCTGGGCTATTTAAGAGAAAATAACATAAACCGTCTAATCTAAGCTGAAGTGCAAGTTCCAATATACGTGATTTGTTGAACACTGTCAAGACGGCTGACTATGGTTGCCCGCTTAATTTGACATGAATAGGCGTTATTTCTTTACTCAGCGCATGATTGGTTATTTAGCCTCAATGGTTAGAGAGATCGGAATTTACTTGAAGGTAACTCATGTCTCGGGGTTCGAATCACGGGACCACTTTCAACAGTTTTCTCCACACTTATGATTCCGCTAGGATAAAATGTATACGTATGTGGATAATAATGAAATAGTTATTATTAAATAAATATGTACAGACCCCTTTTGGCCAGGCTTTTTACTAGAAAATAAATAAGCCGTCAAAAATATAAGCTAAAATTCAATTCCAATGTCCGCGATTTGTTGAACACTGTAAAGACGGCTACCTATGTTAGCTTGCTTAATTTGACATAAATAGGATGTATTTCTCTACCTGTCGCATAATGGTTTTAATTGGCCTGATCGGTTTAAGCGTTTATAATTGAGTGAAGGGTAACTCATACTTCGGCTTTCGAATCATGGAACCCGTGTGAATAGTGGTCTCCACACTGAAGACTCCATTAGCGTGAAACGTATACGCATGTATATATATATAAGCCCTCCGTTCAGTCTAGAGAGACTATGGATACCCCTATAAGGGGCTGGCTGCGCGTGTAATTATTAAGCAAGGGTTGCGCAATCTCTAACAACACCTCTCCTGAGTCGACACTACTTGATTCCAATGGCAAGCAGTTCAAGACGACTGGAAACAATGCCGAGGTAAACAGAGAGCACATACAGCACCTGGTAGTCCCAAATGGTCACCCATTTAATACTGGCCAGGCTCGACGTCGCTTAACTTCGGTGATCTAACGGGAACCGGTGTGTCGACGTGATTGTACCGTATACGCATGTAAATAGTCATTATTTAATAATTGTTTATGGACCTCTTACGACTGGATAAAATAATATAAGTCTTCTTATATAAGCTAAAGTAGAAGTTGAACGTGATTAGTGGAACGTGATTAGTTGATCACTGTTCAGACAGCTAAGATAGTTTTCTGAATTTGACATGAATAGAACGTATCTCTCTTGTTTCGAGGTTCGAATCATGCGACCGGTTTTAACAGTTATCGCTACAGTGAAGATCGCGTAAGGATTAAACGTATACTTATGTGGATAATAATTAAATATCTATTATTAAATGATTATATATATATATATATATATATATATATATATATATATATATATATATATATATATATATATAGGAGTGGGGTGTGAAGCAGAGGCTGGCCCGCTCGGGGGTTGTTACCTTACGTAGGTAGGTCTAGTTAACTATTACATAGAAGTTCTAAATGCATCCATGCATCTTCATAAGGGCTCTGTATGTAGATTGGTCTGTCGAGCGTAAATTTCAAGTACCATTTTCTTTGTCCGTCACGCATCAAATATAAATAACATTTGTAGATTCATCCATTTATGTCTGTAAGAGGATACACTTGTCCTTTTGGGTGGTGCTATGGCCTGTCAGGCTGACGTGTGAAATAGTATTGTAGGTGCATCCTTGGAGAAAACCCTCTCTTCGCGCGTCGCTTAATTGGTTCGTCTGTTTTTTTCGGTCGGTTCAAGGAAACATTTTTAAACATTTTCTGTGAGGTTTTAATATTTTAGTATTCATTTTTATTATTATTTATTTTTTCATTATTTATCATATTTTTATTCATATATTTTTCTTATTTGTTTATTTTTGAATGTTTTTTTCATATTTTAGTAAGATGTTTTCCTTCTTCGTATTTTTGTCTTTTTCATCATTAATTAACCCATGCTATATTTGTAATATCCATCTATACACACTTTTGTAAGATTCGTTTTAGTTAGTTTTTTTTTCTTATTTAAATTCTATATTCGCAATTATATTTCGCTCCATATTATTGAAAGCAATTAATTACTTATTTTCATAATGAATTGCTCTATTTTAATGGATGTAGTTTTTCCTAAATAAGTGTTCTTCGAACGCTACTCATTCGGAAGCAACGTTTACGGTGGTGTATAATGCTTTACACGCGGTCATACATACACATCAATTGCCTAATATTCCGGTCGCCCAAATTTGGCAGGTATCCCATGAAACATAAACAAAGTAAACAAATTCGTTTTAGCCGATGATAACTTTAAGTTGTGTGAAATAGCCTAGGAACTGAAGGTATCACAAGTCAATCTATTCACTATTGTGTATGAATATTCGTCAATGAGAAAGCTGTGTTCAAAGTTGATGTAGCGTCGCAGCCAATTAAACTAACAACGTATTGGGATGCTGTTTTTAACTGTTTCAGCGCAATAAAAAAAAGAGTGTGTGTAAATATGCGGCGTTGATGCTACATGGATCCAGTAGTTAACTTTAGAGTCAAATCGGTAGCTACAGCGACCAAAGACTCAAACATCAGAAAATAAGGTTTAGGCTTCTGTATTTTGAGATGCACAATCTATTTTTTCTGATCTACCCTCTGCGAATATTCGCTGTTTGCAGATCTTACAGGAATACTAATTCAAAAGTGATATAAGAAACTGGGGCGTATTTTTAGGCAAAGACAAATCGTTCTTCAAAACATCCAACTGTTAAAGAAGCGTTGTAATCAGTGTATCGATTATGTGTATTATCAGTGTATATGTTGATTAATGAAGTCGGATTTCGCCTAAAGTGTGTTTCACTAATTGGGTCTGCGATTTATTGAGTGATGTAATAATATGCAGTTAAAGTGTGTGAGAAAGAATGCACTATGGTTCTAATTCAATCGAATCCTTTGCTTGTTTGCAGATAAGATCTTGTTTTACAACTACTTCTACTGAATGTGCTCCGATGAACTTAACTCACTTATACACCCATCAACGTAAATATTCTCGACCATACGACTACCAGCAAAATTACCCCTCTACTCGTTGGATGCCTCTAGATGGTGAAATATGATTTAATCTAATAGTTTATATCCTCTGACTGCTTGCCTTTGGAATGCAATTCTTGTTCCCTGTTATCTTGGCCGTACAATTGTGCAGAAATTTAAATGTAATATTTTTCGTTTTTTTTTTACATAGTTCACCCCAAACAAGGCAGGCCCCCACTGTAGACGTAAGGGGCTACTGGGAAAACAAAGGGTAAAGGTGTTTTTTTTTGGTGGGGGCGGGACCTGATTTGGGACCTGCGCAGCAAGATATCTATTTAAATTAGGTTTAAATTGCTGCATTCAGTAACAGCGGGACATCACTATGGTTCTAATTCAATCGAATACTTTGCTTGTTTGCAGATAAGATCTTGTCAAGATCTAACAAGGATGTGTCACGAAGGTTAAAAACAATTTCTTTACATTAAGTTATTTAGATTCAAAAAATCTTCATCGTCTCACGTTAGTTGTGTGTGGCTTCGAAAGACACTCATTAATATAATTTTTCATTTGCCATA
The DNA here is from genome assembly GCA_963556195.1 of Sepiola atlantica. Classification (NCBI taxonomy): domain Eukaryota; kingdom Metazoa; phylum Mollusca; class Cephalopoda; order Sepiida; family Sepiolidae; genus Sepiola; species Sepiola atlantica. Next base: position 116,852,558 of record OY744529.1, read on the forward strand.
CTTTCAGGGGATGTAAATTGATTTATGGCCAGGTGTTTTATTATTAATATATATATTTATAGAACCACCACAAAGTGTACTTTCAGAACACCTATATTGTTTCATAGTGAAAAGAAAATATTTTATAGCTAAAAAATATATACAGGTAATTCATGATTGCAGTACATCCAAAGAACACCACATTAATACGGATGTGTTTCAAGGGTCGCTACTGGGACCTATATTTTTGCTGATACTGATTAAAAAACTTTTTGATATAATCAGGTTTGAGATTGGTTGATTTGCTGATTACGTCACGCTTTATTCGCGGTATGATTGCAGATTGAATGCTCACTGAAACAAGTCAATTGGTGAATCTTCGAAGATGACCTCCAGTCTATAATCGAATTTGACCAGCTTTTGATGGTCACATTTAATGATATTAAAATAAAGCTCATTTCTTTAACAAATATTGGAAACCTTTCTAACCACGAATTATCATGGTCGTTAACACTTTTTTCCCGAGAGCCCAACGTTAAAACACCTCAGCCCGAAACTCTCAGGCAACACAGAATTGAATAAGTACATATCAGATACGACCAAGTCTGTTGCGAAAACTTCTCATCCATGTTAGTATGATTCTATATTTCTATAAAGTCACGATCAGTCTGTGCATGGAGTAGTTTTGCCACATCCGGGCTGGTGCACCAACCACTAGCATCACCCAACTGGACAAGGCGTAGAAATAATTGTTAACCTAAAAAGCTACGCACTGTCGTCCCACCTCAATCCCGTATTGCATTGCCTTGTGATTGTTGTACAACTACTTCTACTGAATGTGTTCCGATGAACTTAACTCACTTATACACCCATCTAAGTAAATAATCTCGACACTACGACTACTAGCAAAATTACAC
>OY744529.1:116858453-116885953 GCA_963556195.1 Sepiola atlantica
TGACATGCAGAAATTTAAAACTAATGTGAACAGACATCTCGCTGCGCAGATCCTAATTTAGGCTGACCCCCCAACCTTCTCCCCTTTTCTTTTTTCTCAATAGCCCCTTACGTCTACAGTGGCGGCCTGCCTTGTTTGGGGTGAGCCATGTTTAAAAAAAAAATTGTTAAAAAAATCAATGTATCCGTGTACTTTCTTCGCGTTTACTATCGTATTTGTTTGTATATTCACAATAAAAAAGCAGAGTAACAATATTTTTACCAAATTCCAATGCCTGCTGAATATAATTGTGTTTAACGTTTTTAAAGACGACGGGTTGTTAATCCATGAAGAATTTGATTTAATATGATAATGCGATTTTCGTTTGACATTGAGTATTTGTCTTGCGTACCAGAAAATTCTAAACCCATAAGAATTTTTTTAAAAGATACTTTAAATTTTTTTTTTTTTAAATCAATTTTCTTTTATCTTACCCTTTTTTTTTTGTTTATTCATTTGTTTTCTGCTTTGTTTATTTGTTTTGCTAAAATTTAATTCCCACATTCTTCCGTGCATTCCGTTCCGTACAAATACGAACGGAGCTACTTTTTCATTTTCTAAATAACTAGTAAGTGTGTGGGAGTAAGGGTTAGGGTTAGGGTTAGGGTTAGGGTAGAGTGTGTTAGGGTGTGTAAGCGTTTCTCTGCGTCTTCAAAGAACATAGGGAAACAATTCAAGGAATGTTCCATCTTCCGTCTTCACTTTCATCTTCGCCGCACATTCTACCCACAACCCCCGCCCACGGCCGTTTATTTTCACGTTTGTGTTAATGGGTCAATACCGCTGCATATTTCGAGTGCATGGGGACATACCAATGGAGGTGATCATCGCGTTTGAGAGTGACGGTTGGTGGGGCTGAGAAACAACGTCAAAAACGGCACGTGACCTACTTTCACTTTCGCTGGAACGTACTGCACTTTGGCGTGCGTTGAAGGCATTTTGTTTCAAATCATCTGCTGTGTTTTTCTTTTTGCTTTTCGATCGTATCTGATGAGTTCGAGTCAATCTGTTTCGTGACGTGCAGTCTAGCGAAGAGCATTCTTTCCGGATCTCTCTTCTAGTTGTCACTTTCAATTTGTTACAGTTCTAAAAATATTTATCTGTAAAGAAAGACATTATTGGAAATGATAAAATGAAATAAAAATAAAAAATATGAAAAGTAAACGTAAGGAATGTAACTTTTTTCCTTATTCAAGACTGTCATTTACAGTTATTTTATACATATATATATATATATATATATATATATATATATATATACAAATATATGTATATTTATGTATACAATTGGCATAATTTATTTTCATAAGCTACTATATATATATATATATATATATATATATATATATATATATATATATATATATGTATATATATATATATATGTGTGCGTGTGTGTGTGTATATACGAAAGGAAGGATGATAGTAATCCGACGTAATGGGAAATGAAAAAGGAAAACACACAAGAAATATTTCTTATATATTCATCAACGTTTGGTAGTTATTGTAAGACTTCCTCTGGATGGTAATTTGAAGAAAAATGTACATCGAAATTTTGACATGATGGAGGGATAAAGGAAAATCGTAGCCTCTCAAAATCCATGCCACACCCTACCATGACAAAAAATCTCAGCCACCCCATCATCTCTCCCACTCAAAGGCAAAATCAATTATATTCTAATTTCACTGCTGCCCTAATGGTACCCACTCAAAGCTTTCGATATTAATTTCATTCTTCGCCACCACTGAATTTTATAAGCCTGGCTTTTCCTCCAGTGCTCACAGTAGCCACGGCTACTACTTTTCCTTTATCTCACCATCATGGGAAATAAAAAAGGAAAAACCAAGAGATATTTTTTAAAACATTCATCAACGTTTGGTCTTTATTGTAAGACATCCTCGAGATGATAATTTTCAGAAAAATGTCATGCAAAAACAGCGAAATATTGGGAGGACATGATGGGTTGATAAGGAAAAGTAGTAGCCGTGGCTTGTAAGAGCGCTGGACGAGGGTCCAGGCTGCGAAAAGTCAGTCAGTGACAAAGACTGAAATGTCACTCTTTTCCAATCTTTTGATGAATATTTGAAAAATATCTCTTGGTTTTCCTTTTTCATTTAACTTATATATATATGAGTATATGAAAGGATGAAAATAATCCGACGGTATGAAATTAAAAATGGAAAAGCGGAAGACCTTTTCGCTCAACGTTTCGCCCAAATTTCACGTGGGCTTTGTCAAGAGCGGACGAAGAATACAAAAATGACATATATATATATGTTTTCGCACTTGTACTTATGTTTTAATACTTAACGTAAAGCATGACTCTTCATAAACTAATTGAGAACTGTTAGTTGACTGTAATCTAAACAACCATGATTTCAATTACTTTAGTCGTGTACTACTTGTAAATTTGATTGTTGTCTAAGCGATTTGATTTCAAAATTTTGCATGAAATACTTGTCATATCTAGCTACACCGAAGAGATGTTATGTGGCGAAAAACTTATCTGTGGATGACAATATATATATATATATATATATATATATATATATATATATATGCACCGAATTATATATACATACATATATATATATATATATATATATATATATATATATATATATATACATATAATTAATTATTTATGACACTATATGTATTAGCATATATTATTTTGTAGTTTCTATCAAAGATTCAGCTCGATGATTGTTAATTAATAACAACAGAGCAAATATAAGTCAGGTTCATATCATATTCCAATAACAATGTTTTTATTTTATTATTTTTTTACATTTCTCAAAAACATTACATTTCTGTGAGATATCTCTTTTACAGTCCGTATACTATATATATATATATATATATATATATATATATATATATATATATATATATATATATATATATACATAAATATGTATATATATATGTATATATACATAAATATTTATATATATATATATAAATATTTATAGATATACATACATATATGTATATATAAATATGTATACATATATATATATATATATATTTATATATTTATATAATTGCATATGAATGGGTATATACATATACATATATGTATATATATATTTATATAGATGCATATAAATGTGTAAATACATATACATATATATATATATATATATATATATATATATATATATATATATTTATATAATGTGGTGTGTATGTCGGGCATAAGTATGCAATTGAAAACAAAGCCTTGTGCAAACAGAAAACAACTTTTACCGAGTAAAGTTTTTACAGATAATCAAATAAGAATATTTATTATGTGTTTGGGATTCTTACAGTAATATCGTGCAGTTTATGTATGTAAGAGACATGAAAAAAACAATACACACGAAGTTTCATTGTATCTTTTAAATAAAAGAAAGTAACAATAACATATATAATATATGGAAGCAAGAGTGCACATGATTTGTAGTATGATCGAAAGTATTTAATATAAGTTTATATATATATATATTATTTTGGAGTTATATATATATGTAGTAAGCAATGAAAATATATATTGCAATTAACTTACACAGAGGCTCCCGCGTTTCATCCCCGGGAGGAATCGTCAGGCTAAATGCATGGAGTTATTTTTGTCAGGTGTTTTAATATACATGGCTTGCAAGTTAACCAATCATATTCTTTGTTGTTTCCTCAGCCAATCGTTGGGCTTCCCGCGAACAAAGGCTTTGTTGGTGACGCTCCTATATATATCCTATTTTTTAACGATGGATATTCCTATATATATATGTATATTTAGCCTGACGATTCCCCCCGGGGATTAAACACGCAGTAGCTTGATTGTGTAGCTTGATTGCCATATATATTTTCATTGCTTACTACCTAGCTCTACTTACGTATCGAGCACTGTTGAAGTAAATACTGAAAGCTAACACATAAAAAAAATATATCTCCTTATAATATTTTATGTAGATACATGACGTACTAATATATATATATATATATATATATATATGTATATATACATATATTTTTTTAAACTTGCACCTAATTATTGCGCTGATGAGAGTCGAAAGCTCGAAACGAATTTTACGTAAGTAAAATATTAAAATATAATTAGTTAATATTATTAGAAGCCGCTAAATGTTGAATCAAAAATAGAGCACTATTGGAGAAATTAAAAATAGACATTCACCTAAAGCTTTAGTTCAATTCGTTGACTCTGTCGTCAAGTTCTATCAGATGTATTGATATTTATACTCGACGCTTTCGTTGTATATATCACTTAATTTCACAGTTATAACGTGATAATCGCACGTGACCTAAGAGACTAAACGAACGCTTACAGATTCAAGATGTATCTGTAGAACCGGGTTCGCGTCGTGCGATTGTCTGAGATGGTTATTTCCCTACGCTGATCAGAGCCGAAAGCTCGAAACAACGTCGTACGTAGGTATACTATTTTAAATATAACTCAATACACCATATATATATATATATATATATATATATATATATATATATATATATATATATATATATATATATATATATATATGTATATATATATATAAATGAATGTTTCGTGGTACAAAATCAAATTACAGCAAGGAATACAGACGTTTGTTACATTTTTGGGGTGGCATGAAATTTAAAAATGTATAAAAACGATCAGAGTACCTACGTCGAAATAATTCTATACGACTAAAAACTAGAATGAAAACCAATGACAAGTTTAGGAGAAAAAAATGGGGGAGGATCACAAGTTGATCACATTGAGTCCTAGAAACCACTCCTTTTGTTTACAAAGAGAGAGTTAGACTGACTTAATATATATAGCTTCCAGGACTTTTAGGTGGAATAAAGAATGTTATCTACTTATGACAGAAAACCAGTCACTAGTGTAAGTCGACGCACATTCGACGCTATTTATGAGATGGTCAGCAATAGCTGAGCCGGATGTATTGACTAAATTATTTAAATTATTTATATATATATATATATATATAGTCTCGGAAGTTCTTTTAACCTTCAAAACTGGGGAAAAAAAAAAAAAAAAAAAAAAAAATTTTTTTTTTTTTTGGAAAGATTTTAGTCTAGTAAGTCAATCAATCTACTGCAATCACTATTTTAGTTTACTTCCAAGAATATACTCTAATATAAATATATTTTTATATATGTTTTTATATATAAGGGATCGTCAGTTGTTTACCATGAAAACTGTTTCGGGATTTATATATATATGCATTCGTGTTTATAAATACTTTTTTCCTTCCACTTTTAATTCTTTTTTTAAAGAAAAACATCTACACTAATTTTGTAACTATTTTTATCATAAAAATTGAATTAAAAAAATATCAATATTTGGATTTTATTCATCTCAGATGTACAATTTAGCGAGTTCGAACATGTGTCGTCATATATATATATATATATATATATATATATATATATATATATATGTATATATATATATATATAAATATGTATATGTATATAATAACATTGTGTATATATGTAGATCTACTGAACCACCTTGCTAAGACATTGAGGTTTTTAACCTCAATGTAACACATTCTTGTTTAGCCGTCCTATTTAATAATCAAGTCTTTACCAGTTACAGCAATCGTTATAAATCGTCTCGATATTTCAACGTTTGCTTAGAAAGCAGAATAACCCTTATTATCGAGTGGCTTTTTGGCCTTGATAAGTGACAACTTGTGAGTAGAAAACAAAAACTAAACCTACATTTAAAAGAGAATACCATTCATAAATTATCACGGTAATCCGGAAAAATAGTACGGTGGACTATACGTATAATTCCTTGCAGATCATCCAATGAAAACTTGTATTTAACAGCCTTCATTAGACTTATACAAATAAATGGACGTATCTAAAATAAAGTGCGTCGATTTAATCTGCGCGTTTAGCAATGTTTATATAACAGCCTTCATTAATTCAAATGTGCAGACAAAACTACAACTTCAGTTTTTAACATGTTTTAAATGAATCGTATATAATATTTGAAACCCAAATGTAACAGGCCAACTGATATGTCATTTCAAATATAAGCTTCACGGCCAACAGACATAAAGACTTACAGAAATACGTGGACGTATCTCAAATAAAGTGCGTCGAGTTAATATGCGCGTTTAGCAATGTTCTAAACTGCAGTATATAGACGGATCACCGGACATATCTCATCACGTACGTGCGATGGCGTATATACAAGACTAAATAAAAACAACAAAAACAAACAAACAAATAAAGCCACTTTTCAATCAGACTTGCTACATATCGCCGACAAATTTCATTCCGTTAATTAATTTTATAACTCTTTCCCCTTTGAAGTGCGGGAAAAAAATGATTAATCAATTAACCTTTGGGCGATTAAGTCCAAAAGCAAAGACAAAAAAAAAAAGATGATATCTTGTACGACCTATCAGCGGTCGGACGAAAAAAAAGAAAAAAACTCACCAGTCAAACACGACCATCTTGCAAATAACTCAACTCTACTTTGTCGAAACATAAACAAATTGATAAATAACAGAATGGATAAATAAAATAAAACAAAACAGCGTATAAAATCTATTAAATTATCGATCAAGCCTTTCATGTGTTTCCGCAATTGCAATCAATCTACTTCGAATAGTACATACGCTACGTAAGATGAGAATTAATTTACTGTCAGCTTCCTCGTTGTAATTAATTAAGGTAAGAAATATACATAAACGAAAACGTGTAAACAATAAAACTAGTTCTTGTTTACACTATTTGCATGTCTCCTATTTAAGGCTAAACTGAAGGTGAGGCTACACACATTTTTTTAATAACGACTCACCTCTCAACAAAGCGCTAAGGCCACCCGAGGATAAATGTCAATAGGTTTTTTTTCAGGTTAATAGTGAGAATAACACCGTGAGGATTTCAGACCATGTTGGGATCTGGGCTGCTCAACAAAAAATTGTTTACATTAGACTTAAGAAATGACTATTCTGTAATCAACTCGGAATCAGACCCGTGATATTGTGTTCCACAGGCGGACAGTTATTTGAAATACGTTTTTTTACTGTAGATATTTTAATGTAGGGACCAGTGAGTAGAGCTCAGTCGAGTACCTACCACAACAATAACGATGATAAAGAGAAAAACTAGCAACGTTTCTTCTGTGATAAAAAGGTTGACGAGAAGAATAGAGAGCATCCCTCCACTAGATTATTAAGTGTGTTGTGTGTTCTAAGCGAAACATCCTCAAATATGGAAACAGTACATCATCTTAGACCATATCTGGCTCTTGCATCAAAACTGAGATATTTTCTGCAGCGGTAGAATGATCAACCCATCTTTCAAGAGATCTTAGCAACACCTCTGATGTTAAGTTCCATTTCTAGATGTGAGGTTAAGATCAGCCCCAGAAGATTAACAAAACAACGGAGCCTATGAAGAATAACTCGATCCCTTTCAACTTGTGAAAAGTTAGAGAAACTTGTTTTAGAGGTATTAAAAGTGACCAGTCCACATTCGATAACCTGCTACAGGTGGGAAAAGAGAGAATCAGAAATATCTTTATAAGTTGTGTTGTTCGAGGTGATGCCATAGATACTTGTATTATCTGCATATATATCAACGATTTATCTTGGGAGATCATTGATGAATATCAGGAAGATGGTTATGCCCAGAACGGGGAGGCGCACCAGCGCTGACACAATGTTTTTCAGATTTCTGAACATCAACATGTACTTTTATAAACCTATCTAAAAGAAACAATTTGATGGTTGAGAATAGATTTCAAAATATTCCATAACAATCAAGCTTATGAAGCAGACCTTTGTGCAACATCCTATAAAAACCTTATCGAACTACTATATTGATATATAAAGAGCTATGCTCTAGAAATATAGAAAATCATGTCGATAGATTCGCACAGTAAGCACGTGAGCTCTTGATCGACATTCGTATATTGTGTCACTGAGAAAATCGTTTTTCTATAGTGTCTGACAACTTGATTTTGTACACATTTAAACAACTTTCCCATGATGCATAGGATACTGATTGCAGAAAACCAATCTCCAGTATTTTCAAATATGGGTAGACTGACGAAGTTGGAAGCCTGTTTCCTTCCTTTAAGCAACGATTGTAGAGCTTTGTAGCAATAAAAGATAGTTCCGATTGTATTTTCTTGATGGGAATGTTTTCAGGACCCGTGATCTTGGTGGCATCGATATTCTTGGTAAGTTTGGCAACATACCAAAAATATATATCAATCTCATTATAGATAATGCAGGATTAAACATACCTGATCACAAAGGATGCACTTCGGCAAAAGGCTTGGTTTTAACAAATTCTGAAGAGATCACTTCTGATCCCTTGGATGTTGTAAGAATTTAGATATTACATATGTTCAAAACCCTCTTTCTCATTCGCCAGAACGCGTGGAGACCTACCATTTGTTTGGCCATGCTGGATTTTACGGATTAAGCATGATTCTCTTTTGCGTTTTCTATAACTCTTTACAGTGGTTGTATGCACTCCTAAAGGCGGCTTAGGTTTCAAAGCAACTATTTATTTGAAAGCAATGGAAATATTGATGTATGTGGTCAATGGCGGTGTATAACGCCTGGCTGTTTGGTTACGGTTGGAATACATTAGAGGGTATAACGCTGTCAATAGCAGCAATTGGACACTCCGTGGTGCGTTCGAAACACGACTGTTGTCTAAAACACATTTCTCGTTGGTAACCGTAACGTGACAGGTATCTTCTGTAAGTACAATGAATTTTGGCGGAAACCAAAGATGATCAAGCAATTACAAAGTATGTTGACTTTCGTGTATATCCCCGCTTCATTTTGAACTAAGTAATTGTGATCATTTTAGTACAATTTTGCTAGTACACCAATATCTTCTACCCCCTCAACGTAAATACACCATCTACAAACCCGACACGCGGAGGTCTTCCATCTTCTTACCGTAGAGGTCCCCAGATTTCCGGAAAACTTCAACTGTACGATCTTGAACCACTTACTTTTGGAATTTTATTCTTGCTTGCGTTTTCCTCGAGTGAAGCAACATGCAGATATTTAAATATAACGTGAACAAAAATCTTGCTGAACAACTGCACACGTAGGATCCCCCTTATCAACATGCCTCTTACGTTTGAGCGGCAATATGCCTTCTTCGAAGTGACCCAAAATACGTCAAAATCTCCAGTTTAGTAAAATGTGTATCTTTCCATAATATTTTTCAAAACTTTACGATATATACTTCACATACGTACCATGGTTTCATTGAAATAGGTTGACCTTTTAGTTTAGATAAAAAAGGTCGTAAGAGCCTAAATTAAACCACCAGCGACGCATGAAATAAAAACAATGAAAAAGCGATCTTTAAACGGCATTCTTCGATTTGTTTTTTTATTTATTTCGTGAGTCGTTGATGATTTGAATTATATCTTACAATCTGGTACGTATTTCAAGTACGTAACGTATAGATTTTAAATAAATGAATAGTTTATATATATATATATATATATATATATATATATATATGAAACATAGTCCGAAGAAGATTTGAGTCATTTATAAGCGAAGATAAAAAAACAATCGGTTTAAATTCCTAGGGATACTAACAAAAAAACGGGGGCTCAACTATGTAACATTGAACTATTAACAGAAGAATCATTAAATAAAAAACGGAGATCATCAGCTGTTGATCATATATATATATATATATATATATATATATATATATATATATATGTATACATATATATATAGAATACTTCGACAGGTCTTGCTGCTGTCGGCATGAGCCCTTTTTCTCTTCCCTCCTGTACCTTCATGAGTAAGGTTATTGTTAATCGCCTGAGGAACCCTTACTTGTACTGTTTGAGTATGTGTTGTGATCCGGAGTCCATCTATCGTAGTGCAACAGCTTCTGAAAAAACAGTCCGTCTATCGTAGTGCAACAGCTTCTGAAAAAATCAGTCCGTCTATCGTTGTGTAACAGCTTCTGAAAAAAACAGTCCGTCTATCGTAGAGCAACAGCTTCTGAAAACAACAGTCCGTCTATCGTAGTGCAACAGCTTCTGAAAAAAACAGTCCGTCTATCGTTGTGTAACAGCTTCTGAAAACCTCAGTCCGTCTATCGTTGTGTAACAGCTTCTGCCAAAAACCATTCCGTCTATCGTTGTGCAACAGCTTCTGAAAACTACATCCGTCTATCGTAGTGCAACAGCTTCTAAAAACAACATTCCATCTATTGTAGTGCAACATCTTCAGAAAACTACAGTCCGTCTATCGTCGTGTTACAGCTTCTGAAAAAACAGTCCGTCTATCGTAGTGCAACAGCTTCTGAAAACAACAGTCCGTCTATCGTAGTGCAACAGCTTCTGAAAACAACATTCCATCTATCGTAGTGCAACAGCTTCTGAAAACTACAGTCCGTCTATCGTTGTGCAACAGCTTCTGAAAAAAAAACAGTCCATCTATCGTAGTGCAACAGCTTCTGAAAACAACAGTCGGTCTATCGTAGTGCAACAGCTTCTGGAAAAAACAGTCCGTCTATCGTAGTGTAACAGCTTCTGAAAACTAGAGTCCGTCTATCGTTGTGCAACAGCTTCTGAAAAAACGGTCCGTCTATCGTTGTGCAACAGCGTCTGAAAAAACAGTCCGTCTATCGTAGTGCAACAGCTTCTGAAAACAACAGTCCGTCTATCGTAGTGCAACAGATTCTGAAAATAACATTCCATCTATTGTAGTGCAACAGCTTCTGAAAACGACAGTCCGTCTATCGTTGTGCAACAGCTTCTCAAAACAACAGTCCGTCTATCGTAGTGCAAAAGCTTCTGAAAACTAGTCAGTCTTTCGTAATGCAACAGCTTTTTGAAAACAACATTCCATCTATCGTAGTGCAACAGCTTCTGAAAACTACAGTCCGTCTATCATCGTGTAACAGCTTCTGAAAAAAACAGTCCGTCTATCGTAGTGTAACAGCTTCTGAAAACTACAGTCCGTCTATCGTTGTGCAGCAGCTTCTGAAAAAAACAGTCCGTCTATCGTAGTGCAACAACGTCTGAAAACAACAGTCCGTCTATCGTAGTGCAACAGCTTCTGAAAAAAACAGTCCGTCTATCGTAGTGACACAGCTTCTGAAAACATCAGTCTGTCAATCGTAGTGTAACAGCTTCTGAAAAAAAACAGTCCGTCTATCGTAGTGCAACAACTTCTGAAAACAACAGTCAATCTATCGTAGTGCAACAGCTTCTGAAACAACATTCCATCTATCGTAGTGTAAAAGCTTCTGAAAACAACAGTCCGTCTATTGTAGTGCAACAGCGTCTGAAAAAACAGTCCGTCTATCGTAGTGCAACAGCGTCTGAAAAAAACAATCCGTCTATTGTACTGCAACAGCTTCTGAAAAACCACATTTCATCTATCGTAGTGCAACAGCTTCTGAAAAAACATTCCCTCTATCGTAGTGCAACAGCTTCTGAAAACTACAGTCCGTCTATCGTCGTGTAAAAGCTTCTGAAAAAAAACAGTCCGTCTATCGTAGTGCAACAACTTCTGAAAACAACAGTCAATCTATCGTAGTGCAACAGCTTCTGAAACAACATTCCATCTATCGTAGTGTAAAAGCTTCTGAAAACAACAGTCCGTCTATTGTAGTGCAACAGCGTCTGAAAAAAACAGTCGGTCTATCGTAGTGCAACAGCGTCTGAAAAAAACAGTCCGTCTATTGTACTGCAACAGCTTCTGAAAACAACAGTCCGTCTATCGTAGTGCAACAGCTTCTGAAAACAACAGTCCGTCTATCGTAGTGCAACAGATTCTGAAAAAAAAAACAGTCCGTCTATCGTAGTGCAACAGCTTCTATAAATAACATTCCATCTATCGTAGTGCAACAGATTCTGAATACTACTGTCTGTCTATCGTTGTGCAACAGCTTCTGAAAAAATCAGTCCGTCTATCGTAGTGCAACAGCTTCTGAAAAAAACAGTCCGTCTATCGTAGTGCAACAGCTTCTGAAAAAACAGTCCTTCTATCGTAGTGCAACAGCTTCTGAAAAAAACAGTCCGTCTATCGTAGTGCAACAGCTTCTGAAAACAACAGTCCGTCTATCGTAGTGCAACAGCTTCTGAAAAAAACAGTCTGTCTATTGTAGTTCAACAGCTTCTGAAAAAGACAGTCCGTCTATCGTAGTGCAATAGCTTCTGAAAACAGCCCCAGACTTTATTTAACATCATGACAGATGTTAAATAATATATATCAAGTTGTTACTCTGTAATGTTATGATTATTTAATACTCATGACACTTACACCCATAAGTCACCTGAAACACACATGTCCACTGTAATCTGTAGATGAATATGACACTGATTGATAAAGAGAAATCGACCCAAAGTAAAATTTGACGCTCATTAAATATATAAAGCAGCCATTGTTTGTGAACAAAATAACGGTTAATGTGTTAAGCTATTAGTTCCTTGGCAATATTGTGGCTTAGTGCATGCATCAGTAAATACACGTATCACAATATAGGTCAGTTCGTATTGAAAGTTTAATGTTACCAACTGTACATTATATATATATATATATATATATATATATATATATATATATTTATATATATATATATATATATATCTCTATATATATATATATATATATATATAAATATGTATATGTGTGTGTAAATATATGTATATGTACATATATATATATATAAATATTTACTTATCAATATATACATTTTATACATGTATATAAATATATGTGCACACGGGTGTTCATATATATATATATATATATATACATATATATATATATAAATATTTACTTATATATACATATATATACATATATATATACATATATATGCATACCTGTGTATAAATATGTTTACGTAAAATTCATACATATATATGTACATATATATGCATATATGCATACATATTTTATATATATATATATATATATATATATATATATATATAAATATATATATATATATAACATCTACTAAATATAATAAGAAAAACATTTTTATATACAGTAGAAAGAAAGAAAGAAATGTTGAAGAAGAAGAAGAAGAAGAAAATCGACAGTTATGAACGCCGATTTTAAACACCGGGAGTTGGCAACGAAGAAGAAGAAAAGGAAAGAAAAAGAGAACAAATTAACGGTTAACTTATAGACGCCAATTTGAAACACTGAGAAAAGAATAAAATCGACAGTTGTGAACGCAGATTAGAAACACTATAAGTGAACAAGGAAGATTAATATGTATTTGAGGTTGACGAAAACGGGGAGATACACAACAAAGGAGGACGAGGGAGAGAAGGAGGAACTAAAGGTATATATATGTATGTATGTATATATATATATATATATATATATATATATATATATATATATATATATATATATATATGCATATTTATTTATTTATTTATTTTTGATGTGTTGATGTTTTTTATATTTATAATATAAAACTAAAAATAATACATTAATCACTTAAATAATAGTGTCATGGATTCGTCCAAACACTTTAAAATGCAGCAACATTTTTGTAAGTAACAGATACATTTTATTAGACAGACGAACAGCACAGGTAAAGAATTTTTTTTGTGTGTGTCTTAAATTACTAATATAAGTAAGCAAAACATTTATATGGAACAAAACGTATAAGGAACGTTTATGTTTTTGTCTTTTAAGGGAAGTGGGGTCTGATCAACTCTGCTGGGAAGCCATTAAATTAAATACTGTCTTGTTTTTAAATCTCCGAAACAGTTTTTCATGGTAAACAACTGATGATCCCTTAAAATAGTGTTAGAAACAAACTAATATAATAACTGTAAAAAATAAATTGACTTACATGAGTGATTTTTTACTGGAAGACTTGGGACGATAAGGTTTTTTTGTTTTTTTTAATATAGTTTTAATGGTTGAGAAACTTCCGAGACTATATATATATATATATATATATATATATATATATATATATATATATATATATATATATATATATATGTAATCCAGGTAAAGTAAATAGCCCAGCGATAGTAATCCAAAGAATTCCAACTGGGTTCATAAAAAGTAGTCAATATAAAATAGAGCTCTATGTGTATGGTTGTTTTTATTCACGATGAGACTTCAGCTTTTAACTGATCTAGATCGAGAACATCGACATGCCATGTCTGTTTGAATAAAAACAATTATATATATATATATATATATATATATATATATATATATATATAGTAAGCAATGAAAATATATATGGAAATCAAGCTACACAGAGGCTCCCGTGTTTCATCCCCGAGAGGGTACCGTCAGGCTAAATACATGGAGTTATTTTTGTCAGGTGTTTTTATATACATGGCTTGCTAGTTAACCAATTAGATTCTTTGTTGTTCCCTCAGCCAATATATATATATATTTATCTTTCTGCATATATATATATATATATATATATATATATATATATATATATATATATATATATATATATATATATATGCAGAAAGATAAAAATCGCTCAAAATATTGACCCAACATCGCTTGGAATCATGACAAAATCGGTCTTAAGTATATGCAACTGATTTTTTAAACGATATGAATCATAATTTTGAAATGCAACTATTCGTGAAAAAGAATCTGAGAATAAAAATTTAAAAAAAACAAAAGCTTCATGGCTTTTGTAAAGAAAAGTATTTCCCATTAAGTCTCATTTTTCTGCTGACGTCAAAGTTGTTGAAATTTGCCGTCGCTTAACAGGACTTCGAAAATAGCTGAAATGATAACAACAGGACTTCGAAAATAGATGAAATGATAACAACAGGACTTCGAAAATAGCTGAAATGATGACAACAGGACTTCGAAAATAGATGAAATGATAACAACAGGACTACGAAAATAGCTGAAATGATAACAACAAGATTTCGAAAATAGCTGAAATGATAACAACAGGACTTCGAAAATAGCTGAAATGATAACAACAGGACTTCGAAAATAGCTGAAATGATAACAACAGGACTTCGAAAATAGCTGAAATGATAACAACAGGACTTCGAAAATAGCTGAAATGATAACAACAGGACTTCGAAAATAGCTGAAATGATAACAACAGGACTTCGAAAATAGCTGAAATGATAACAACAGGACTTCGAAAATAGCTGAAATGATAACAACAGGACTTCGAAAATAGCTGAAATGATAACAACAGGACTTCGAAAATAGCTGAAATGATAACAACAGGACTTCGAAAATAGCTGAAATGATAACAACAGGACTTCGAAAATAGCTGAAATGAGCCGCTATTTTCAGGGGAATCATATAGGTTCTCTATGTGTTTCCATGTTTACACCATCACCGTATTGAAAACATAGGATGACTGTTTTTGGAGCACTTTACATGTATAAAAATATGTTTTGCGGTAAGAATAATATTACTAAAAACAAGATAAGTAAGAGAACATTTCAAACATTCAACTAAATTATCAAAGAGATTTTTTTTCAGTTTTATTAAGTTTATTTTTTCATTAGCAACTTCATGTTTTTTTATTGAAATTATTTGCTTGCATTTCATGTGTTCTTGTTTTTTAATTTGTTCGTCTGGGTTTATGCTGAAGTAAATGTTTTATTGCTTTATTTATAGTTAACAGACTAATTTATCGTTTTTGTATTTAACCTAACTTACTTATCGTTTGTTTTCATTTTAAATGGTTAGCTTAAACACCTTACTCGTCCAAATAGCTGTCCAATTGAACAGACTAATCTTCTCTGCTTTGACATTACAAATTACTAGACCGTTTTTATTGCTTTTATTATTGCAGATTTTTTTTATTTTTACTTTGATTTGGCAATTATGAATAATACAATAATAAAATAAAACTATTCATCAAAAATGTTGCGACCGGACTTAGATTTATTGAAAAGGTGGGTATTATTTGTAAGAAAAAAATAAAATATAAAATAATGTTTAGTATAAATAAAATTTAAATATATTTCAAATTATACATAAAAATTATACATACCCAATATAGAATATTTCCAAAGAAATTGAATTTAAAAATACAATTTAATCTGCAAAAACAGAAAACTAAATATTGTTTTTAAAATATATGCAACAAATCAGACAGAAAATTAATACAGTGGATTAATTTACCCTGTCACGGCTCAGTAAATCAGAAAAAAAACTAGTCGGTAAAATAGCAGTTATTTTTTAAGCTAACCCCTTCAATATGAACTTCGAAATTTGCGTATCGTTTGTGTTCATTTCTTTGTACTTATTCATCCTTTGTTTTTATTTTTAAATTATTTATCGTTTGTTTTGAATTTATTGTTCGTATGTTCCCTTAATTCATAATTGGAGTATTAGATAGTATTCTGCTTAAGAAAAACATACATAATTGTACATACATGGTAACCATCTACTATGAATGGAAATATTAGATTAAGCAAAAAGAACATTTAAAATGAACAGGTTGTATAAAAGAATGTGCGCCTTCTGTTCTGTTGATGAGAATATCACTATATGAGAAAAGTCGAATGTTCGTTTACTTTGCACCTTGTAAGTAATATTACGATGTTGGTATCAAAAATGTAGACACATAATCTTCTTTTCATTCAATATATTTTCATACTTTTCTTGAGTAAATTTCTTAAGAAACAATTTGATAAGAAGACAAGAAGAGCCGGTTACCTCGGGCAAAATAATATAATAGCAAATAATCAACACCAATGCATATCTCTCTCTCTCTCTCTCTCTCTATATATATATATATATATATATATATATATATATATATATATATATATATATATATATGTATATATATATATAACGTCGAGGTATGTTTTAAAAAAATCAATAAACTGCTCGATCGTAAGAATGTGAGAGCTAAAGTACAATTTATTTATTTAAAAACAATACGTTACATATAGTTTTTTAAATAAATATAATTGTATATATATATATATATATATATATATATATAAATGAAACTACAAATATATTTTCAGTTGAGGAACGAAGACTATTTTGGAAAATCAATGGATTAACGTTAAGTAATTGTTCTCATATTCTGTTTTAGAATACTAAATGAATTAATAAATATTGTGATTTATCCAGTTTTTTATTTTATCATTTAAGGACTATATATATATATATATATATATATATATATATATATATATATATATGTGTGTGTGTGTGTGTGTGTGTGTGTGTTTGTGTGTGTGTGTGTTTGTGTGTGTGTATAATTAATTTAATATATAATATATAATATATAAAATATGTATATAATATATGTATAAAGTGTAATGTATATATATAATATATATTGAATATATATATATATATATATATATATATATATATATATAAAATATTTGTTTTTGTTTATTATCTATGTACGTATACGTTTCGTCCCTTTTCAATCAGGACTCATCAGCATAGAGATATGACTATTCACTACGATTCGAAACCCTGGATAACAAGTATTTTTCAACTTGCATCCAACGTCTCCAACCGCGCGCCCACCATTTGAATAGCCGATAAACAATGATAATTTAACACATTTAAAGCGGCACGATATCCAGGCATTCTACATCTATTAAAGAAGGAATGATGCATTATAAAGCAAGTGACGTCATGCTGTGTTTGTACTACCATTAAGAGTGCTCTACTTATTTTACGAGGAGCGACAAATATAAAATATTTGTTTTTGTTTATATATATATATATATATATATATATATATATATATATATATATATATATATATATATATATATATATATAAATTCTTTCCATGTATTGGAACACACATACAGATGTAGGAAAGGCTATAATCAAGCCGAATTATCTTTTCTATTTCTATTCTAAGTCTAAGTATTTTTGCTATTCCAGTCACAGAATCACGTGGCTATATGACATAGATAAGACGAAATGTATATAATTTAATCAATAGTAGAGTTAGATAAGAATGACTGTACAGGAAAATCGATATGGAGAGATGGATTGATTGCTATATGGATCAATACCTATTTGTGCTAATCAATAACTCCAGCTCCAAATTGAAAAAAAATCTATATTAATATAGATTCGACTCACCCACGCAACATATTAAATCGAAAACAAGATACTTCGTTTCCAACCACTACTTCATACAGATTATCAATTGGCATATGTATGTTGTCAGCTGTAATTTATGGTTGTAGAAAATAAAGACTGATAAAATATTATAATAATGGTTTTAGTTTATCTAAATAATATTCAGCGTCTTTGTATTGATTATCGTTATGATGTCTACCGGTTTATTGAGTTATAAATTGTTGACTAATATAGACGTAGGCTCGTTGATTCACGCCTGGTAAACAGTTTGATGTTTTAGCGTGTCATAATATTGTGAAGCTACTTTGTGAATATGGCGCTGTATGAAATGTGATCGCAGGTGCACATAAATGCATATCGAGTTTAATGAACACCAAGTAACTATTAAAATACACATGTCAAACGGTTTTAATAAAATGAATACACAACTGAATATTTCAAAGGCGCATGTTCAGGTGAAGTCAAAGAAACAACAAATGATCGGAAGAATTTTAGATGTATATCAATTCTGCGGATTCATCTCCACAGAAACTCACATTGAACATTATCGGCTGCGGAGAGGGGAATATTCTAGTTACTAATAAGAAAATCGTCCACGCGTATATAAGTATTATTTCATCAGATTGTGTCATTTTTGCAAGACCGATATATTAAAATAAAGGTTGTTCTTATGAAATCATTTTCCGTGAATCTCATTACGTCAAGTAAAATACTTCAACAATTACAGCATTTATTTCAATAGAAAAATGTCTACATCTTATGCTACAATTAAAATATTATATTAATAATAACTGATTATGGTATTTCTATCAGTTTATGTGAAGTTCGCGTCGGCAGCGGTCTGGCATGCTACGTAAACATCCGAGAGATGGGAGCGGTTAGCCAATCAGCTGTCAGTAACCGGACATACATTTTGCTAACCAGTATTGAAGTTAATAGAAAACTACAATAAAGACTACACTCCCTCCAACAAAAAACGTTAAAAAAGCTCACCAAAAAGACATCAACACATCATCTTCAGTTTTAAGAAACACCCCCCCCCCCCTCAAAAAAAAAAAAATTTCTAATAAGTTGACTGAATACAAATAAATGAAAAATAAAATATAAAAATACTAAAAATGTATTAAAAGTTGTTTAGCATTGTTTTTGGTACAGGAATAAAAGCAAACAAAAACGCATTTATTAACAGTGATTTCGCCATGTTTTGTTCGTATTTTATTAATTGTTATCTTTCTTGAAAATAAATCTGAAAAAAGATACAACGCAGCAACGTATCGAAGTTATCGGCTGCTACCATTCGGCTCGTCATCTCTCGGGTGTTTACGGAGCATACCCGAACGCTGCCGACGCGAAGTTCACGGAAACTAGTTCATGTTCCATAGAAGTATTCACATGATCAAAGTTATTGACTGTCTGCGATCAAATATTTTTAAAAATGTTTATTGTCCCTTCATGTCAACGTCCGGTGTTATCCGTCAACCGTGTTCGCCCTTTTACTTAATACTTCTTTGGAGTAAAGCAACCACTCTAAAGTGTAAATTAACAAATAATATTATTTATAAACACTTATTCATTTTTTAATATATTCAATAAAACAGTATTACGAAAGCAAAGTAAGTATACTGATATAAGGCAATTATATAAAATAAAACTTAAGAAAAATACTGACAGATAAGGTGGGGAAAACATAATTTATTTAAATGAAGATATTCGAACAAAAAACAACAATTTGGAATAGATTAGATGATGATGAATTAGGATGAATGCATTACAATAACAGTATCAGATGGAGTTTATATGAAACTTTATACATTTAATACATAACCTTCTTTATAATATAGTATGATACAAAATACTCCATATTTATATTTTATGTGTGCTTAATTTTATGTGCACCATCATTTTTTTAATTTTGTCATATTTTCTCTAGAACTGTATCACGCCATTTTTAGAAAAAAATAATACTAGTAAGTCGTGCGACTTGCATACTTCAGCATGACTACGTAAGGACAGAGAACTATTTTTTTCTGAATCCTACTTCCCGAACTTATCCACTCGAAACTTTAAAACTAAAAAACTATTTGAATTCTCAGACTGAAATGCTACATGATCATTACTTTTGTCAAAGACCATAACATCCGTGCATCAAATTCCTAAAACGAGAATTCCGAATTGTTTAAAATCAATGCAATATATCGAATTCACAGATGCCGGACTTTATTGGCTACAATATGGTTCAAGAAGCTAGTCTCTACAAATAACATAACCAAAGTTACCCACAGAAATGTGACTTTCAGTTTTACTTTTTCTATGAAGTTGATCACGACTTTCACGTAGATATTCTAACATTTAATCATTTCTAAGTTAGACGATTCCAGATATTTACACCAAGTTTCGTTTCCTTTGGCCTAGCGATGTAACTACCATGCTGTACAGAAATAAACACGGTGACAAACTCGACCGAATACAAATCTCTTTGATAGAGGAAATTTGCTAACCTAGATTTAGCAATAAAAATGGTAGACACCAGACAGATCGATTCCATATCCTACAATAAATTGAACGGGTTTGTAAATCAATATATCGAGTACTTGATGTGATAAACCTTAATAATTAAATAAGTGGATCTAAATATCAATGAGACTGAAAAGATATGAATGTATATTGATTTGTGTCAATAATAATGTATGCTAATAGATACGATCAGTTAACGAATTATTTAACTACTCCCAACGTAGCTTTTACTCTTCAATGCACATGATTTGGTATAAGAAGTAAAATTTGATTTCTCACGAGCTTTAAGTGTTTATATTATTCACGTGTTTTGATGACTGAACATTTCATGAAACAAATTTTGAAACGACTCGAGTGTTTAAACAGTAACACTTTCCTGATTCCTAAAGAACCATATGTAAATAAACATTTTGAAACACAGTTTAACAATTATATATATATACATACATATATATATATATATATATATATATATATATATATATATATATATATATATATATATATATATATATATATAGAGAGAGAGAGAGAGAGAGAGAGAGAAAGAAAGAGAGAGTAAGGTAGAGGGAGATAACGGTTGTGAAATACGAACACATTTTTTCTCTGACACATGAGGCACGGTACTATTATCAAGTCCTCAGCTTCGGTATATATATATATATATATATATATATACATATATACATATATATATATATATATATATATATATATATATATATATAAGTACTGTATGGTAGGGCAGGAAAAACCAGCAGAGTGCTCGATTAATTAAGAAATCTGAGATTTCGGATGATTAAGAGCGTAAATATTTATTTATAAAATACAGAAATTCAATGTAACATCAGTACCGTCGGTTTCAAAGCGGGAGGTTGATCCCGATTATCGTCAGCTGATAAACATATTCAGGAATGGTGGGACTTATTCGGTCACGTCTGGGATCACGTAGGACGTGATTTGTGTAAAATGGGGGGGGGTTACATATGTGTGCATATATATATATATATATATATATATATATATATATATATACATATATATATATATATATACATTAACAATTTAAATATTAGAATCTAAATTTAACCCCTCATGCACACATATGTAACCCCCCCCCCATTTTACACAAATCACGTCCTACGTGATCCCAGACGTGACCGAATAAGTCCCACCATTCCTGAATATGTTTATCAGCTGACGATAATCGGGATCAACCTCCCGCTTTGAAACCGACGGTACTGATGTTACATTGAATTTCTGTATTTTATAAATAAATATATATATATATATATATATATATATATATAGTCATCAACATACAGACTTTTTCGCTGTTTCACAGCTCATCAGTGCGGCAAGACCAGTTAGTGTCTCAAGCTGGGATCGAAACGCAATATATATATATATATATATATATATATATATATATATATATATATATATATATATATATATATATATTTATATATATATATTTATATTTATATATATATATTTATTTAATTTGTATTCATATTTATATATATATATATATATATATATATTTATATATATATATTTCTATATACATGTTTATATTTATATATATAAATATATATATATATATATATATAAATATATATATATATATATATATATATATATGTATATATATATATATATATATATATGTATATATATATATAGGGTAAAGTACACGATAAGTTCTGAAAATGAAAGGCCGTGGTAGACAAAATGTATGAAAAAATACAAACGGAAAACAGGTTAAAATGCAAGAGAAAAACAAAAACGAGAGATTTGACCGATTTCGTTTGTATTAACGAACGGTTTTTTCTGAAGACTTTCGTTATTACGAATGAAACCGGTCAGATTTCTGTTTTAGTTTTTCTCCTGCATTTTAACCTGTTTTTCGTGTGTCCTTTTCTACACACTCATCCCCCCACACACACACACATACACACACAAATATATATATATATATATATATGTATATATATATATATTCATGTAAAAGATAATTGCTCTATTTTTATTTGATAGCTTTAACTTTTATCGACGTTTTTAAATTAATAAAAGATGTTGATAGTTATACATTTCATAGTAATTAAGATCTAAAATAAAAATAGGAACAAAGTGTATGTTAAATTCTCATCGTCATGTTCCGTTAAACATTCATTTTACATGGTGACATGTGTTGAACAGCTTTAAGAAATTTACTTCTAAACAAACCTATATCTGTCCATATCTTTTTTTTCTCCTTCTCTTAAGTCCATTTTCATCATTGCTCCCATGTGTTCGTAAGTCTTTTCCTCTGAACTGGGCCTGCTTCCTTAACTGTTCTACATCTACTGACACCAAAACTCTCATCATACATTACCGTTATGTTTTTTTGGAAAGTCAACAACTTTTCGTACAATCATAGTAGGTAACGAGTTTAATGAATTGTTTCAACAGAAAAATCACATTTAAATAAAGATATAACATCGTGCGTCGTGGGTGTGTTTGTAGATAAGCAGCTTCGAAATCATGATTTCAAATACTGTACACACCTTGAAACCAATGACGTTCTCAGATAATCTCTGCGATCAAACAATGTGTTAATGCTTCCAATCTCAGTGCATAGATTGGTTAGATACTTTAAGGAAAAAAGAAAAGTACCCCAGAATTGAGAATTGGTTGCCTAGTCTGAAAGATTCATTAAGAAGGTATACATTTCACATGGTTACAGAAGTTATTCTGACTCATAACCCTAACCCCAGAATTGAGAAATGATTGCCTAATTAAAAGTATTAGCAAAGAAAGTATGAATCTTACATGGTTCAACATTTTTAGTTGCATCCTAATGTGTGTCTCAATAAATACACCGCCCGTCAGCTTCCACCATCATTGTGCGAATATAGGCTGACTCAAATATCGTTATTTCTATAAAAGATTAACATAATTTTCAATTTGCTGAAGACTTAACATAAGTTATTCTAACAATAAACATTAGTTGCACTTTCTAACAGGAGACGTTGTCATTCACCACTTAACATAGGAATAGATAGTGAAATAGATTCTTTACGTAATATAAAGAACAACACTGAATAAATTAAAGTGAACAATTTCTTGATGCGAAACGAACGGGAGATTCTTTTTTAGTAAGGTGATGTGACAGTACATGCTTCATAATTATCAAAATCTGTTCGACAATTATCAAAATAAAACCATTACCCCATCCAACCTACAACTGCACCGTTGAATACTGTTTTATCAAGGTAATGCACCACTGCATTCTTCAAACTTATCATCAAAATATATTCGACAATAATCGAAATGGAAAGCATTACGTCATCTATACAACAGCCGCGATTTTCCATACTTAGTATTTTTTTTGGGGGGGGTTATAAAACTAAATCCTATCTTTTTAGGAAAATGATTATAAAATCATTAATGAGAATAAGACGTTGTTTATACAAGTTGACTAGAAAACGAAACGGGGTTTTCTGGCCAATGAAGTGATAATACCGAATTAATTAGTGTATTGACTTAGACGGGAGACGTGTTGAAAATTAACTCATGTATTATAGTTTAATAAATTGTCTCGTCAATGAATAGTGTAAACATTTGACTTCTAATCTTAACTCTAAGCATTTTCCTGTTTACCTAAACCGGCAAATAAGATTTGATATTTTGTATCATGGCCATTGATCGTGCTTAGGTCATAGGTAATACTTATCTTAACCATAATTTAATCTTAAACATAATCATAATTCAATCATAATTCAATCTTAACCATAATAGTTTCCTGTTTACCTAAACCGTCAAATCAGATTTCATATTTTGTATTAAGGACATTGATCGTGTTTAGATCATAGGTAATACTTATCTTAACCATAATTCAATCTTAAACATAATCATAATTCAATCATAATTCAATCATAATTCAATATTAACCATAATATTTTCCTGTTTACCTAAACCGTCTAATCAGATTTCATATTTTGTATTATGACCATTGATCGTGTTTAGGTCATAGGTAATACTTATCTTAACCATAATTCAATCTTAAACATAATCATAATTCAATCATAATTCAATCATAATTTAATCTTAACCATAATAGGTTCCTGTTTACCTAAACTGTCTAATCAGATTTCATATTTTGTATCATGGCCATGGATCGTGCTTAGGTCATAGGTAATACTTATCTTAACCATAATTCAATCTTAAACATAATCATAATTGAATCATAATTCAATATTAACCATAATATTTTCCTGTTTACCTAAACCGTCTAATCAGATTTCATATTTTGTATTATGGCCATTGATCGTGTTTAGGTCATAGGTAATACTTATCTTAACCATTATTCAATCTTAAACATAATCATAATTCAATTATAATTCAATCTTAACCATAATATTTTCCTGTGTACCTAAACCGTCTAATCAGATTTCATATTTTGTATTAAGGACATGGATCGTGCTTAGGTCATAGTTAATACTTATCTTAACAATAATTCAATCTTAAACATAATCATAATTCAATCATAATTCAATCTTAACCATAATATTTTCCTGTTTACTTAAACCGTCAAATCAGATTTCATATATTGTATTATGGCCATTGATCGTGGGTAGGTCATAGTTAATAATTATCTGAATGATTAGAAACACATTTATATTAGTTATCACAAATTGAAGCATTCAAATGGGTAGGTGCTGTAAATATAATTAATTACTAAATGTCAGAGTTCAGATATGTTTGCTGATATTCGAGTAAACTTTGCTAATTTTTACGTTTCCATAGCTTACAAAAATATTAAACATAATTGATTTGATCGGAATCCAGACAGCAAAGTTGTTCTTTTTTCTAATTATTGTTGCTTAATCATGGAGCAAAGAATATCATAATGTAAATTAATTAGCGCGGAATTCGTTGCATTTTTTTGTAAATGTTATTAAACATTTTTGTTTTTCTTCATTTACTTATATTTTTATTGGTTGGCTGTAATTTTCTCTTTATCGTAATTTGATAACATAATCATAATGTCGTTTCTGACTAAGGAAAATAAAATGAAAAAAAAACTCACTAAATTATAAAAAGTGCAGCACAAATTAAATATCGTCATGTGTTTCTAAAAAAAGATTAATTAAGGTTCGTTTTAATTACGAATATTCATAATAAAACATTCATATGAATTTTGGACAAAAGAAAATAAATTATATTTTGAATAATATTTTCATGAGAAACAACGTCAATGGCGTATTGACTTCAGATATTTTGCCATTTTTGTTCAATAAGACGTCTTATAATTTTTTTTACATTTTTCCTTTCTAAAGGTGTTGCGTGATATTGGTAACGGATACCGTCATGGAGTATCAAATCGGCTTTGTCAAGTTCGAATATTCACACATGAGTTCTACTTAATTATATACGAATATCGTTTGAAACTGTATGGAGCACCTTAGCTAAGCTATATGTGACATATCAACAGTGTCAATATTTTCGCTCTTGAAGGTAATCATGTGATGCTGTTACCTACATCATACATTATTTAGAGTGGCCCCTCTATAGACTCTGTGGCTGCTTTTGTATAATGTACGGTTGGTGTGTATTTGCTATTTCCTGTTTAACATTTATTACTTAATGGGCTATTCTTTTTTGCAAGTACATGAGTTGGTGGTATAATGAATACAAATACTATTGTTACTTTTGTTTATTAACTTTTATTGTGTTGAGTTCTTACTGATTGTATGCTATTAATTCAACTATTACTAAGTTTAATGTGGTTACATTAATAAAGTTAGATCGTTTTGTAGTTTTAGAACACCGTAGATCTGTTAACCAGAAGAATACTTTGCTAATTTCCGTTGTCACTCTCTATTTCAAAGATTATTGCTCCATATTAGTATTTCATTATTTTTCTATCCCTTCTAATATTGTTCTTATTAAATGTTATATCAGCTGTTTTAAAAGCTGTTTAACATTTTTTGGGGTTATTTTATGAGCATACGGATTTCAAGATCAACCGTGCTTGTAATGATATGAATTCTTTTTTGTGTGTAAAGACTTTTGCTAGAAGTGTTTATTATATTAGTAAAACTTCATCTCTGTGAATACAAATATACCCTTTGTTAATTATAGATAAAAGCTAATTATTCATATATTAAGGCACTAACTGGCACTAACTGGCCTAGCCGCACTGAAGAGCTGTGATACAGCGAAACAGTCCGTATGTGGATGACTATATGAAGCTCCCTCCCTGGGTAGAGCTTATTTGTAAAGGTATCGTCAACTGCTATTAGCTTACAGGCATAACTCATTGGGTAAAACTAATTCGCGCACCCGGCACTTGCAATGTTTACATTTAGATAGTACTTACATCCAGTCAGTGTCGTCCCGGCTTGAGGCACTAACTGGTCAAGCCACACTGAAAAGATGTGATACTACGAAACAGTATGTATGTGGATGACTATAATAAATATATATATATATATATATATATATATATATATATGTGTGTGTGTGTGTGTTTGTATATATATATATATATATATATATATATATATATATATATATATATATATATATATATATATATATATATGAAATTAAAAATGGAACAGTGGAAGACCCATGAGCTCAACGTTTCGCCCGATGTGATGTGGGCTTTATCAAGAGCGAGTGAAAAGTGTGCTAAAAATGATAAAACACGGGAAGGTCATATAATTGGGAAATATATATAGTGGTAGTGTTTGAATGGAGGGAAATATATGCAAATATGTAAAGTGTCAGAAATAAGTGTGCAAGATGTCAGCATATAATTATACACACACATATATATATATATATATATATCTTTT
>OY744529.1:116890953-116905953 GCA_963556195.1 Sepiola atlantica
CTACTTTCTAATATTATTACTAGTACTACTGCTACTACTACTAATAGTTCCTAATATTACTACTACTACTATTTAATAATATTACTACTACTACTACAATTTACTATTACTACTACTTCCTTATATTACTACTACTCCTTCCTTATATTACTACTACTACTAATTATATATATTAATACAACTACTACTACTACTACCATCTAATATTACTACTACTACTACCTAATATTACTACTACTACTTACTACCACTTCAACTACTACTACTACTACTACTACTACTACTACAACGACGACTACTATTATACGGTTATTATTATCATTAATTTTAATAATTCTATAAAATCTTATCATACTGTGTGTTTCCAGTTAATATTTTCCCCTGGAGTCTTTTTTACATAAGCTCTACCAATATTTCTAGTAACTTCTGCTTTTATTGCATTGAGATTGTGACTCACTTATTGTTCTAATACCAACCGTTTACTAGTGAATCCCTTTTGATAAATGTAAGTGGTTGTTTACAGGATTTGAGTGGCATCAGTTTTGTCTAAATTCTATATTCGCAGTGACCTCTCACTTGTTGACTTTTTCTTATATCTTAATCGTCTTTCTCCTCTTTGGAAATGTATGTGTTTCTCGTTCTTCTTGTTCTATTCGTATTCTTTTTTCTGCTCATTCGTCGCTTTCCCCTTCTTTTTCTTCTTCAGTTTTATTTTCGATCACCTTTCTCTTTCAGTATCTTCTTTTTGTCAGATTCTACATCTCTTTTCACGTACTTTTCTTTCTTTCTATCTGTTTCTTTTTCCAGAATACCCTCCCTTGTATCTTTTTTTCTCTTCTTACATCGTTGTTTTTTTCATATTTGCCGCCCTTCATCCCATGTATGTCTTTCTCTTTCTGACTTCTCGCTATTTTATTCGTTCATTGCATATTTCTTTATATCATTTACTTCTTTTCCATGATGGTCCTGTCTTTTTGTCATCATCCTATTTCTTTATATTCTTTACTTCTTTTCCATGATGTCTTTTTGTCATCATCTTATTTCTTGATATCATTTACTTCTTTTCCATGATGGGCCCTGTCTTTTTGTCATCATCTTATTTCTTGATATCATTTACTTCTTTTCCATGATGGGCCCTGTCTTTTTGTCATCATCTTATTTCTCTGCTTCTTCTTCGGTTTCTTCTTCTTCGTCTTTTCCTTTTTTCTTTCTCCTTCTTTTAATTTTTCAACACATATTATTTTTTTCTTTTTGTCTACGTTTCTAATTTAACCGTCTCGTCTGTCATTTTCTTCCATTTATATTTTTTGGAATTTTAAAAATTATTTATTTAATTTTTTTTTTTAAATTATTTTTTGAAATTTTCGAATTATTTAAAAAAATATTTTTTGAATTTTTGGAATTATCTTTTTGAATTATTTTTTTTTTTAATATTTGGATTATTATTTGTTCATATGTTAGTCTTCATATTTGTCTTCGTTTTCTCATTCCTTCTTCGTCTTTTCTTTCTTTTTTCTCCATCTTTCCCTTTCTTTGTCCTCATCAATTTTTGTATTTCTTTTTCTCCTTTTTCGTTCTTTTTTTATTTGATAACAGCATATTTTTCTCTTTGTCGACGTTCCTAATTCAACCATTTCGTATGTCATTTTCTTCCATTTATAAGTCGTCTTTCACCTTTTTCTTCGTCTTCTTATTCTCATTGTTTTTCCATTTTCGTGCCACATACTTACTTATATTTTATTCTTTCTTAATTTTGTTTTTTCTTTTTTTCTTTGTATTCTATTTTTTTTCTCTTGCTTATTATGATGCTTTTCATTTTTCTGCTTTAGTTTTTTTTTTCCTGAAATTCTTTTATACATTTTGTTTATATCATTTTCTTTTCATTTCATCTTAATATCTTTCATATTTTTCTTCTCGTCTCTCATTTATCCACCATTATTGTTTATTTCTTCTTTTTATCATCCTCTGCAAATTGTATTTTTTTATTTTATTTTTCGTGATTCTTTTTCGTTTTCTTCTGCTTCTTCATTTTTGTTGTTTTTCTTCTTCTATATTCTTTTTTATTACATATTACGTCATATTCTTCTTATTCTTCTTCATTTCTTACATATTTTTTGTTTTTTATTTATTCTTCGACTTCAATCTTTTTCTAATATATCTCTTGTCTCCTAATACCTTGTTTTCTAATTATTTTTCTTCTTCTGCCTATATTTTCCTTTTCCCTCTTTCCTCTTCTTCATCTCCATTCTTTTTCTTCTTCTTTTTCTTCTTCTTCTTCTGCTTCTTCTTTGTCTTCTCCTTCTTCATCTCCCTTCTTTGTCTTCTTCTTCTTCTCCTTCTTCTCCATCGTCGTCGCCATTTTCCGCCCATCTTATTCTCTGAACATGTATCATTTTCATGAAACCTTAAATATGCACAGACGCGTAACATAAAAAAATGCTGAGCTGTGACTCCTCTTTCAACTTTGGTTTCAATTCTAGGAACTTTTCTGGATTCTCTTTGTACTCACATTGGTAAACGTATGGTGCCGGTCTGCTTTGGGAAATCAACAAAGCCATTTCCCACATCGACAACCACGCAACCATTTTGTTTTCATTAGCACTGTGTAATACAACGACCCATAGAGAGAGTAATCCCCTGGCTTATTACTTCATACAACGCCTATATTAATGGCTTAGTTTATTACTTAATTATGTCACTACGAACCATCTACATCACGCTTATTGCGCCCTGTCTGTTTTTGCTAGTGCAATCTATACACTAGTAAGGAACAGCGAATAGTAAGCAAATATAAACAAATAGACAGATCTATTATATATTAATAATCTTGTCCATCTACTACCTGTTCTTGGCCTTTTGGCTAAGATCAAAGTGTAGTATCTGTTCCGATGGATACTGCACACCATAGACTGGTATTGTATTGGCCTCTGGGCTTGATTTACGCCTGTGCAGTTCTAGGAGGTCCACCCTAGGAGGTGCAGTTCTAGGAGGTCCACCCTCCCAGGCTTCGCCTCCCCTCTTTGGAGAGGAGTAAGTTTATTGCTTATTGCCTGAGGCGCCCCTACCGGGGAATGCCGACGGGGCTGCCCAGGCAATTTTTAAACCCCACTTTACCGACCCGACCTTGGGTCACATCTTACTTGTGGGAGTAAGATAGAAACTGGCCTTGTGCCTAACTCCTGGAGAGGAGTAAATCAATACTCGTTTCAGGACCGGCGGGACAGTTATAAAAGTGTGTGTGGGGGGGGGCTCTCCTAAAAAATTGGGGGAGGCGGTTAAACACATGCATATATAACGTCATTATTGATGACCGTAAAGTGGGGGGGGAGTTAAAAACTGGGGGGTGTTGAGCCCATCCCCCCGGTACCGCCGTCCATGAACTATAATATTTCAACTGTAAGGTATGCCCACCAATACAGCTATACTACTACTACTACTGCTACTACTACTACTACTACTACTACTATGTTACTTTAGACCAATGACTTTCTTTGCTTGTATTTAAAAAGCTAATGAAAGGGTCACATAAACAAAGGGCGACCTTCCTCTGAATTTACGAATTAACTTCACTCACGGGTTTTCGTTGTTTACTTTATCCATTTTGTGTCGGTTGTACACTCTAATATATGAAATTTAAGATTTATATTACAAGTCTTATACGAAGATTATTTATTAGTTTTTAATCTACGTTTTTATTCATAGTACGTATCTCTTCCAGATGTGTTAAACTATTCGGTGAAAATGCAGATATGACCCAAATCCTAAAACTCCACGCTCACAGTGACGTACACGCACACTCAAAAACACCATTTAATCATGAAATAGCACATTTATAATGTGTGTATATGTCAGTATGTTAAACTGTTAAAAAAGGAACAATGTAGGAGAAGAGTGTACTATGGTTCTGGTGGCATTAGATAATAGCGATAATAGTGTCAGCCTTAAACAATGCATGACCTGAGGTTCAGGCCACCATCCGATGGCAAGTGGGTTGAGTCAATTGATGCATGTGCAGTCCAGAAATATTATACTCATATAATATACACACACATCTGTGTGTATATATGTAACCCTCTATTTTATTCTCTGTTCCTTTCTCTCTCTCTCTCTCTCTCTCTCTCTCTCTCTCTCTCTCTCTCTCTCTCTCTCTCTATATATATATATATATATATATATATATATATATATATATATATATATATAGTAAGCTATGAAAATATATTTATGGCAATTAAGCTACACAGAGGAATTTGATTGGTTAACTAGCTAGCCGTGTATATAAAAACACCCGGCAAAAATAACTCCATGCATTTTAGCCTGAATATCCCCCCAGGGATGAAACGCGTGTAGCTTGATTGCCATAAATATATTTTCATAGCTAACTACCTAGCTCTACTTACGTATCGAACACTGTTGAAGTAAATACTGAAAATTGATTCATAAAAAATTATATCTAATTATAAAATGTTATGTGGATACATGAAATACTATATATATATATATATATATATATATATATATATATATATATATATATATATATACAGGGTGGGCAAAAATAAGGGTCCTATTTTAAAAAATTCATAACTTTTTTATTTATTGATTTAAAAAAATTTTTTTTTTTTAGAATAAGTAAAGGACCCCTTCCGAAGCAAGCATGAGCCGTATTAGCCCTAAGGAACGTACCCTCATTTAGAAAACATTATTTTTGCTTAAAAAACTCAAAACAGTGTAAAAAACAATACTTTAGTTTTTGTAAGTTTTAAGAAGTTTTTTTCGGCTAAAATTTGTTTTGTTTATTTCAAAAAATCTCGGAAGGGTCAGTCTACATACACATAAAGTTTGGTGAGTGTAACTTTTATTTTGTGGAAGTTATTCAAATTCAAGTTATTCAAATTTAAAGATAGGACCCTTATTTTGGCCCACCCTGTATATATAATTAATTATTAAAGACAATATATGTATTATCATATATCATCAGATCCTGTTACTTTGTAGTCTCCTTTGAAGATTCAGCTCAATGTTTGTCAATTATTGATAATAGTGCAAAATATAGAACAGTTTTTTTTTATTATATTCCAATAACCATGGTTTGTTTTATTACTTTTATTTTTATTTTTTTCTCATTTCCAAAAATTCCAAATTTCTGTGAGATATATTTAACGGTCCGTTTCACTTGTTTTGTGCCAAACAACATTTGTATGTCAATATCGT
The DNA here is from genome assembly GCA_963556195.1 of Sepiola atlantica. Taxonomy (NCBI): domain Eukaryota; kingdom Metazoa; phylum Mollusca; class Cephalopoda; order Sepiida; family Sepiolidae; genus Sepiola; species Sepiola atlantica. The sequence continues at coordinate 116,896,168 of OY744529.1, forward strand.
CTCTGCAACACTACAAAATCATCAGAACAAGTTAACAAATAATAAGAGTTCTTAGATTAGAGTGTCTTGAAAAACACCCACATCATACATCAGTTTTATTTTGAGGTGAAAATAAACAAAAGAACAAACAAAAAATCTTAGAGCAAACACTCACACGTGTGCGATCAAACTAATCCGCCATTTTGATTTTTTTTCGTTCAAAGCTAGTATCTCCCAAAAGAGTTAGTGCGATCAGTTTAAAAAACTTTAATTCGGTAATATTTTCTAAATTATTTAATATGTACTATAATTTATTTATAAAGTTCCAGTTTATTTGAAGATAATTTATTTGTTATTAAAGTTACCTGAATGTTTATGGTGCGAAACTCATTTAAGCAGATCATTATAGAGCTAGTCTCATTGTGTCAAACCGTCCATTCAATCAACTATTAAAATGATGTTGTAGTGTTGCAGAGACGATATTGACATACAAATGTTGTTTGGCACAAAACAAATGAAACGGACCGTTAAATATATCTCCCAGAAATTTGGAATTTTTTGAAATGTGGAAAAAATAAAAATAAAAGTAATAAAACAAACCATGGTTATTGGAATATAATTTAAAAAAACTGTTCTATATATATATATATATATATATATATATATATATATATATACATATATAATGATATTGAAACAATACATAAACACACTAAATATATTAAAAAAGTAATGAGTACAAATTGCCCATCAGATTTTTTTTTTTTGCCTGTAAGATTACTTCCTATTTTCCGAGCACTGAGGATAGCCTCCCCGGAACATACATGCATTGAACACTTCGAACATTATTATATATATTTTTGTGGGAAAGTGGAAACAATTGTATGCTCAAATATGATTTTTTTGTTGAAATTGGTGAGAAGTTGTTCCCTGCATTTCATGTAGTTTAAACACATTAAAATAGTTTTCATACAGCTCTAGTCCAACACTATTGAACTATTATAAAATGTATGCTATACATTGATATTTAAAAAATTGAATATATATATATATATATATATATATATATATATATATATATATATATATATATGTATTAGATGATTTTGAATTACCTACTGGGCACAATCCTCTTGTGTCTTTACCCTACAAGTAAACCCTTACTAAATATTCTAAATAACATAGTATGCGCAGCACAAATAAGTTCTCATCAGCACGGCTATAAACCTGCTCATACGAGGATCGGTGCACCTTGTCCCAGTGATGTTATCCCAAGTAATATCACTTAGCTGGATACCCAACCAGGTAAGAAGAATTATTGTTATGGAATCCGGTATGACCAAGAGACCCCACGAATAATATACTATAACATAATACACTGGTCAATTGGGGAGAGGAAAAGTAATGTTTGAGAAATAAATGAGATTTTTAATAGAATATCCGAATACTTATGTATATTATATAGAGAAAGGGACCCCTTGAGTTCTGGGAACTTTCCTTGAATTAAAATGTAACAAGAAAGTGATATATATATATATATATATATATATATATATATATATATATATATATATATATATATATAAAGTATGAAGGTATACTAAAAAAAGAATAAAAGGGAAATACCAGCAGAGTGCTCAATTAATTTAAATTAAGAGCGTAATAGTTTTTATTTTTAAATACAGATTTTAATCAGACATGGACAAGTGGTTTCTGACAAGAAAAGGGTTTAAATCCCCAATTCCGTCTTCGTCGGCATTGTCTGAAATAGTTAAATGATGGAATTTCTTCAAAGAACATTTTTAACCGTTATGAAACGCTATGCACAAAGAATTTGAAATGAAGAGGCGGTGAGACGCTTAGATCAGAAAAGAGCCGTTAAGTAAGAGATTCTATATTTAGAAGTGAGGAACAAGAGAGAAAGAAAGAAAGAAAGAAGGGAAGGGAAAATAAAATAAATAAAATTAAAAATAAATTAATAATAATAAAAGAAAATTAAGAGAAAATTAAATATTATTTATATATAAAAAACCATGGTTAAAGGTACGTAACTCTAATTAATTAAGATATCTAAAAAAGAGGAGGTAACTATTTATTATTATATAATATCTATATATGTATATACATTTCACGATGGTGTTAATTAAAAAACAAAAAATATATGAATCAAAAATCAAAAATCGAATAAAGCATCAATTTAAAATGAAAATATAAATATAAACAAATATATAAATAAAAAATCAATATATAAATAAAAAATCAATATATAATTAAAAAATTAATATATAATTAAAAAATCAATATATAAATAAAAAAATTAAAAAATCAATATATAAATAAAACATCGAAAATCAATATATAAATAAAAATACAAAAATCAATATATAAATAAAAAATCAATATATAGATAAAAAAATCAATATATAAATAAAAATATATATATATATATATATATTAAACTCTATTTCTCGCTCTCGCTCTCGCTCTCGCTCTCTCTCTCTCTCTCTCTCTCTCTCTCTCTCTCTCTCTATCTCTAACATACATGAATACTATTCATGAATGAAGCTAGAATTTTTTTTATTTCAAAGAAGGCAGAAGAATAAATTTTAAAATCAAATAAATGATCTTTTTTTAGCAAAGAAACAATCGACGCGCTTTTTAAAAAAATATCCCAAATTATTATTTTTTAAATTAAAAAACTCACAACTAAATAATAACACCGTATCCTCCACTTCTAACACTTGTATTTGCTCATTGTCATATATGTGCGTCTGTGCCTCTAAACGTTTCTGTGAATCATTTTATTGTGAACGCCAAGGTAATGGCGTCCATTTTCAGGTCTGGCCGACTGGTCGTGACCTATTTTAAAGCAATTAGATTCCCTCCCCTCAACTTTATTCATTCTTCTCGCCTAATTTACCAGAACATATTGAAATTGATATACATTAAAAAACAATAATCTGTATAAAAAAGATCTAATATATACTGTTAAATGCTTTAACATTTACTGCTGCATAATAGTATCAATTAACAATTATTCATTTTAAATATAAGTTAAATGCACATTTTAATGTCATTATTTAAATACCAAAATAATAAAAAATACATATTTTGTTCAGCGTTAGCCTGACATAAATAGATATTTTTTGCGATTGCTTTTATAGTTAGTATTATTTAGTTAACTAATTAACTTTCATATTACTACTAATCACTACTCACCTATTGAACACTGTTGATATAAATACTGAATATATTTATACGCAATGTCATCATCTTACAATATTATACGCCTTTATACACATGTAATAGTAATAATTAATACACATGAATAAAGAGAAACGTATGTAATGTGTGTCGTGTTTTATGAGGGTTAGACTACCCGTATATGGATACGTGTAACGTATTGTTTTGTAATGTTTTTACGAATGAGTTATAGATGTGTTTTTTTTTTTACTCTGCCCACCACAAACAAAGCCAGTTGCCGAGGGGCTATTGAGAATTAGGGTTAACCTTTTAGGGGATCATCCTAAATTGGGAGCTGTGCAGCGAAGTGTTTGTTCACATGAGTTTTACATTTTTTCATGTCGGTAATCGTTGGGGAAACAGGAAGCAGGGAGGGAGTTCCAAAGGCCGACAGCTTGAGAAAAAAAGGTAAGAGTAAAAGGCTCTCCGGAATCTGGGGACCTACACAGTGAATGGGTGGGATTTAGCTGATTGTCATTTTGTAAATTAAATAACGCTTATCTCATTTTGTAAATAAAATAACGCTTATCTCATTTTGTAGGCTTTCTATGTATTATTGAAATACAACATTTGTTTCCCATGCATTGTAATTCTTTCTTCCTTCTAATAACTTATTTAAAACTTATTTAAAACTGATGTTGTTTTCAGCTTAATATTCATTTTTAAATAAAGAATAATCGTATTTTTTCAGTTTGTGTGAAAAAAAACGATTTCGAACGCGGAACTTCGAATTGTTTTATACAAGTTTTTTATACGAACAACATTTAAATATAAAATTGGCACATCATTGAAATCGTCTAAGATTCAATGGATTATGCTCCGATGAATTCACTACTCTGGTGCCCCCTCGACGTAAATTCACTAGGCTAACTCGACAATCAACTACATCTCATTCATTCACTGTAAAGGTCCCCAGAGATCGGAGAGCCTTCGATTGAAATAGCTTATATTATCGTACTGCTGGCCTCTGGAACTCCCTCCCTGCCCCCTGTTTCCTCGACAGTACAGACATGCAGAAATGTAAAACTAATGTAAACAGACATCTCGCTGCGCAGATCCCAATCTAGGTTAACCGCCCCCTACCTTCTCCCCTTAACTTTTTCTCAGTAGCCCCTTACGTCTACAGTGGCTGCCTACCTTGTTTGGGTTGAACTATGTTAAAAATAAAAAAATGTTTAAAAAGACCTGTTAACTTTATAGCTTATCATAATTTATAGACATTCAGAATATATATGAATGCCTTATTGTATATTAAATTAGCCTTAAGAGCACATTAATAGAGGCACGGGTCGGCGTTCTTATGTTTTAAGTGGATACTTAACGCAAAAGAAAAATAATGAAGACCTTCTGGTCGATATGAGTCATTCTTTTAGCATTTCCAAATAACTAACAGGCTTTTGTGGACAAGAGGCTGAATTCTTTCCTATTGGATTCCTCTCCAATTGGTCTTCAGGTTATTTACCGCATGTACAATAAACACTCTTTTCAGACGATGTTAAAAGCGCAGATGGGGAAAACATGTTCAAATATCAGTAAAATACTTAAATCGGATAAATTAAAATGTCAACTTTTATTATTATTATTTTTAAAATGTTACTAGTGTTCATATTGACGCCACATAGTTCTGTATGATGTCAAATATTATCAGGACTTTTTCATTTCAATGACATTCTCACTGAATGTGTTTCGCATTTCGAAACCTATTTTTAAAAAGAACAAATGCTGGAAGCTATCTACATAACACACACAACAACCTAAAATTAACAACATCACATATTAAACCAGTGTTAACATTTTGAAATTCTTAATGCAATGCGATGTTTTCTGTGATGCCATCCAGTGTTGCTGAATTTAAATCGTTAACGACTTCCTGGAACAATGCGAAAAACGTTCTATGCGCCGTCTTTTCAAAATTCTCTTATTTCTCAAGCATTATGTGTATTTGCTTTTCACACCTGATGATGATTCAACGAAGAATCGAAAACGTTTGTGAAATCTGTGAAGCCTATGGAACATTTATTATTTCTTTTGATCTTAATACAAAAAAGACCATCAGAAAAATTGAAAAAATAAAAAAGGTATAATTAAACAGACTAATTCTGTTATTTTTAACAATTATTGCATAAGAGAGAAAATGCTGCTTAAATACACATAACACACACATATATATATATATATATATATATATATACATTATATATATATATATATATATATATATATATATATATATATATATATATATATATATATATATATATATATATATATATATATATATATATATATATATATATATATGAGAACATTTAATGACTTAGAACTTTCCAATTGTTCAGAGAATTAGATCAAAAAGGCGTACGGTCGTTTCCAAAACATTCTTGAAATACTTTATTTTTTAATTTTTTTAATTTTTTAATTGTTTCTAACAAAGCCACTGCAAAACGTCCTTTAGCACCTTTAGAACCACATCTTACAGAAAATTCAAGGAAAAAATAACTAGTTCGTCTTAGAGGAACATCTATTGACAGGAGGGGACGCAGGGACAACTATTAGAAAAAGGAATAAGTTACAAATATAAAATAAAAATGTAAAGATAAACCCATAATAATAATAATGAAACATTATAAAAAATATCAAAATTATAGAGATAAAATGAAAATAAAATAAGGAATACAATAAAGTATAATATGATATAAAATATGAAAAAATAATAATCGAATATATAAAGGAAAACTAAAATAAAATGGATAAGAAATAAAAAAATAAAAAAATAAAATATACAATAAAAAAGAAAACCTATAAAAAATAATATAAAATAAAAATAAAAAATATTAAATAAAAAAAATAAAAGGAAGTATAGTAGAGTAATATAACAAAAATAAATAAATAAAATAAAAAAATTAAAAATAGAATATAATAAGAAATAAAATTTAGTATAATAATAGAAATATAAAGAAATGTATATATATATATATATATATATATATATATATACAAATATATAAAAAAAAATTAACAAAATTAATAAAATTATTAATAAGTAAATAAAAATAAATAAATAAAAGAGGTAACTGATAATTTAGAATAAAGGCAAAATTAGAAATAATAAAGGTATCATTAAAAATAAAAATAAAGATAAAAAACCGAGGTAATAATAAGGAGATGATAATAAAATTTAGAAATACAAAATGAGAATATAGGAAAAATATAAAAGAAATAATTTATAATAATAGTATGAATTAAGAACTTAGAACTATAAATACAAATAAGATAGAAGCATAGATAAGTTTCGAACAACAGTTGAATAGTGTCAAGGCTCATTTTGTAGAGGTGTTTAAAGAAAACATCTCGCAAGGAGATGAGTAGGGTAGGAGGGGAGGAGGGAGAGCAGATGGGAAGGTATGGACAACGGTAAATCTAAGGGGGAGACAAATACCTTATGAAAAAATTGTCATAGGGGAGGGGTCAAGGGTGACTAGGAAATAAGGGATGTAATAGAATGGGAGTATAATTGGGATCATACTAACATCCGTGCACAGACACGTGCATGAGTACATGTACATGAGTACATGTGAGATAAGAGTGAGGAGAAAAACATTTCTTATTTGTTCGGCTGGTTCTTCAGGAGGAGAGAACGTTCTTTAGAGGAAATAATTATCCTCTATCATCCATCGTGGTCCTCTAAGAGATAGATCAATAGAGATATGCTCTTATCCGGTGATATGTAAGAGCCCGGAATACTAGCTCTGCCCCACATCATTGGGCTTTAGGCGAGCGTTTATTTGTTTGCGTCCATTCGTGTAAACTCATGCCAGTAAAAAGAGACGATAATACCATTCTATGAAAATTACGTCAGAGTTTTATCCTATCTACTGAGACCCCATTTTAGACCCCACACACGTCAATCATTCGTAGGTTGTAGCTTTTCACCAATCTGCCATTTTTTTCATTTATTACTTAACAATTGTAATATTTATATTTTTATCATACTACTGTAACTGATAAGACTATTGGTGCTAATAAAAATCATAAGTATTTATATGAAAAAAAATCTATTAGACGACATTCATTTCATACCGTACAATTGTGTCATACGCTGAGAATTCATTGCTATAATAATTCTGTCAGTTATAGATCCATTTTAGTAACACGACTACTATTACTACTACTGCTTCGACTATTACTACTAATGTTAATTACGAGGTGGGACGTATTCCAGTAAACAAAACCACTAACCGCAGTGATAAATAACTCCCCTTCGGCCGCTTTTTTTCGACTAGTCTAAATTTGCAACTACTGAGAATCATTGACGAAAAACAATGTCCAATCTTGAATCTTGATGAGCGCAACGTGAATATTTCTGATAGTGTTGTGTTCCAGGAAATGGTTTGGTTTTTGTTATGTTCAACGGAATAAAATGCGCGCTTGAACAGAAAATAAAATTTGCACAAAATAATGGCGGCATAAAAATGTAATTAAAACGATGCACAAGAGTGTTAACGTGTTTAAAGACATGCAAGCACAACGCGAATAAAATGTAATCTTTTTGTTAACAGCAAAATCAAATCAGCATATTTCGGAATTCATTATATACCAGGGGATCCCATAATCTACTACCAAATGTATGTTTTTTTTTCAAATATCATTTTGGAATCGAGAGAATTATGCATTATTTGTTATACTATTGAACACTAATTACTTATATTCTTTATTGGTTATTTATTTTACTATCAGACTCGGCGTAATTTACCCATGAGAAAAAAAGAGATTATACTTTTGTTTGGCGATTACATGTAAACAACCTGCAAAAATATACGCAAAAAAATAAATAACAAAAAGAAATAGTTTAGCTCTCAGAGTAAAGGATCAAATTGCTATATAAATTTAACGCAAAATGAGCATCTCTTCCGAGCCATTTAGTAATGATATGGTGACGTGGAACCAATTTTGTTTTCAATATTTCCGGTAAATCAAAATGTGTACAAGATCGAAGAAGGTGTTGGTAAACTAAGCACACACACACACACACGTACACACACACGCACACATACACATATATATATATATATATATATATATATATACATATATATATATATATATATATATATATATATATATATATATATATATATATATATATATATATATATATATTTCTGTTCTCTTTTGATGTGTGGATAAGGTTGAGGGTTAATTTATTTTGTGTTTCTTGAGAATATCTATCTGGACATTTTAAGTCGTTATGTAAGCAGTTTAGAGTCTTCTAGGACGATAGGGTCGCTGGAAGCTTTCAACACCCGGTGACGTCACAACACAACTCTGGCTGAAACGTTGCTGGACGGAGGAATGGCAGACAGCAGATAAATCAAGGTTGGACAGATTTGTGGAGGACCCGGATAACCTACTAGGCATGGACCTCCCTCGCCGGCAGTGGGCAATGCTCAACCGCCTCAGGACAGGTGTCGGCCGTTTCGCCTCGACCATGACAGGATGGTGACCCAGGGACTCGGCTGTCTTCGACTGTGGTTACTCTGAACAAACAGTAGACCATATCATCGAGTCATGCCTAAAACATCGACCACCCAACGGCGAAGCCGGCATAGCTGCGCTAGACAACAAAACATTAGCATGGCTTTTCTCAAACGAGTTGGTGATCTAAGAGTGAGATGCTGTGAAACAAACGAAAGAAAAAGAAGGGAAGAGTCTTCTAGAAAAAGCTGAATCATGTGCCACTGATTCTATACAATTAACACTGAAGTAAGCTGACTTTGCAAAGTAAAACCAAAATTAGTTTATGTTAGGTAAGGGTTAGTTAAAGGTTTCTTTAGTGTTAGGGTAAAACTATTTAAAAAACACCAGTTCAATTTGTCCTCTCTAGATTGTTCGTTAAAGTTCGTTAAAGTTCGTTAAAGTTCGTTATCGTCACTTTTCTATAATGGTCGATTTTTTTTTGTGACTAATTTCCAAACATATATAATTCCCACTTCAACGAAATCTAAAAAACTAAGTCATGTTTTAAATTTTTTTTAATCCGATATTTTTTTAATAGAAAAAAAATAGAAAAAAAATATTGAATAGTTAAAAGAATTCCCCAACTAGATTTTATTGTCCCAAATTTAGAAACCATTCGGTTATACGTCTTTATTTACTGTAAAAGAAATGGGTGCTCATGTTCCGTTCAATTTATATAGGTAAAATGTAAAATATCTAATTTATGAAACCTTTTTTTTTTGCAGATATCTTTTCAGGCTGTGTACATGTAATTGCAAAACTGTAGAATTTAAAGTTTTTCGAAGTCGTAAACTACATCGGGTGTGATAGTAATGATTGAGCCTTTATTTGCTGGAATACTTCAAGATATTATTGATTAAAAAAAGCAATTTTCTGCAGAGGAATAGTTATTAAACTGAAGAATATTATGATTAAATATGGCAAATTTGTGTATAGAATAAATATGCACGGCACAAATTGTCTAGTGGAAATGTCTTAACCGACACCCTCTTATTAAACGTAGAGCTACACAAAATGATTGGTAAGGCATACACCGCCATCTCTAAA
>OY744529.1:116910953-116923453 GCA_963556195.1 Sepiola atlantica
TCGACATTCCCCGGTAGAGGCGCCTCAGACAGTAAGCAATAAACTTACTCCTCCCCAAAGAGGGGAGGCAAAGCCTGGGAATGTGGACCTCCCAGAACTGCACAGGACAGACCCATTGACTGGCGTAAATCAAGACCCGAAGGCCAAGACAGCACCAGTATGGGGTGCAGTATCCATCGGAACATATACTACACTTTGATCTTAGCCACGAGTGTTTAATGCATTCAAAACGGGCATTGATAGACACTGATGAAAGCCAAACTCTTAGATTATTTGCTACGAAACTATTGACATTCAACCGAATCTTACAATAATAATATTAATCTTATTTGCATCGTCTTCACGACTCCAAGAGAAAAGTTAATTCCTCGTAAGGCCAAATTGTATCCCGTTTTATAGAATATGCAAGCGTTTCGGCATTCAAGTGTGCACACAGAATAGACATTCGCAGTAATACTGTGCATGTAACTAAGAGGTCACTCTCTTTGACATTTGCAGAAGCCTTCAGCCAATTTCAAGTCTCATTCAACCAAAGCAATTTTCTTTTCTATTCTTCATGCTACAAACGTCTATGTCGGCAAATCCTCGGGGCGTTACTATCGATAAGGGAAATTGCTTCACCCTAGATGTCACACAATGAATCCTGAATAAAGTTCAATAAAAATATAAATGTAAGCATTTAAAACGGATAGGAAACTAAATAAAAACTTAATAATTAAAACAAATCCAACTCACAAAAATAATGAAATTAAAAAGAATAAAATGAAAAAGAATGAAATTAAAAGGAATTAAATAAAAAAGAATGAAATTATAAAGAATGACATTTATAAGAATGATATTTAACATAATTAAATTAACAAGAATTACATTTTAAAAAATGAAATTAAAAAGAATTAAATTAAAAAGAATTAAATCAACAAGGATAATATTTTAAAAAATGAAATTAAGAAGAATAACATTTTTAAAAATTGAATTAAAAGGAATGAAATAATGAGAATGAAATCATAAAGAATGAAATTATAAAGAATAAAATTAAAATGAAGGAAATGAAAAAGAATTAGATTAACAAGAATTAAATTTTTAAAAATGAAATTAAAAAGAATACAATTAAAAATAATCAAATAAAAAAGAAATTATAAAGAATGAAATTTACAGGAATGAAATTAAAAGGAATGAAATTAAAAAAGAAAGAATGAAATTAAAAAAAATGAAATTTGAAAAAATGAAATTAAAAAGAATAAAATTAAAAAATAAATTAATAAAAAAGAATGATATTAAAAAATGAAATTAAAAATAATTAAATGAAAAAGAATGAAATGAAAAAGAATAAAATGAAAAAGAATGAAATTAAACCGAATATATATTTATAATTAAACATAAAATTAAAAAAATATGAAATTAAAAAGAATCAAATTAAAAAGAATCAAATTAAAATGAATGAAATAAAAATTTAAACAGTATTTACATTTAATAATCATTAAATTAACGCACTTTTAAAATTGATGCGTTTACGTTCATCGAGTCACAGTTTAAAAAAAAATATATTAAAAATAAAAGTATTGTTTTTACAAACGTTGTGTTATTTATTTTAAGATGCATTTATATTCGAGATTTAATTTGCACAATGAGGAGAATTTCATTCGACTTTGACATCAGCAAGATGAGGAGAAATAGAGGGAATACTCTTTGAAAATATGTTTTACTAATAAAGTCATATATTTATACAAAAATATTTCATGAATGTAATAAATATATAGAAAACAACGTTTTTGTTTGTTCTATTATATAAATAACCTTCACAAAATTTGTTCTTAAAGATGTACAACGTATCTTATATTCAAATTAGCGGCAAAAACCGCGTACACACAACATATTTCATTTTCCCCAAATACGTCAACAAAATCGGACGTTGAATTTTCTTTTCTGTAGCACAAGGAGGGTTTCGTGCGGCTTTAACACCAACAAAATAAGGAAAAAAACTCAATTTTCTTTGAAAATGCTGTTTTACTTCGAAAGTCTCAGAGATATACTTATCAAAAAATGAATTTATTAATTTAATGAATATATTAGAAATAACTGTTGTTGTTGTTTTTTTCTAAATTCTATAATTCACATTTACAAAACGTTTTATTGAAGATGTGTAACTTATCTTGGGAAACCATCAAATTTCATTTTCTCCAAGGACGTCAATAAAACTCAGATAATGTGATTACCCTCCTCCTCTAAACACACCGCGTGAGCACAAGCGGCGCTTGGTATCACAGAAAATGATAATGAATTGTGACGGACAATGGAATGACTGAGGAGAGAATGCATAATTCAGACCTCCACCGGAGGAGCACAGAGAGTACTGTAATTCTGAGTAAGCTCATTTAAACACGGGTTTCATGGAAAACTAGCAGCCGGTATCAACTACAAATCAATGATAAACAGTTATTGCAAGAACGCAACATTAGAATCCATTGATGAAAGCGTAGAGTGCATACATCCGGGGTCTGGGTTTTGTTTTTGACACTCCGAATTCAGAAAATACCAGCTTTTTTTTTAGGGGGGTAGGACTGTTGGTGAATAAAAAACAATAATGAATCCATGATAATGAATAAAAGTACGAAATCGGAGACATGAAATTAATACGAAACACGAGAGAACAAAATGGTGAATGTGATGATGATGATGACAGCAACGTAGAAGAAGAAATGAAGACGAAATATAAGAAGATAGAGTACAAGTAAAGCGAGTACGACGAAAACGTAGATTCGAAAAGAAGACATAAAGAAGACGTTATAATAGTAAATCAGTATTACTAGTATTAGTTGTAGTAATATGAAATAATCAAGAAAATTAAGGAGAAAGTATAAATAAGAAAAAATGAGGAAAACAGGAGTAAGATAAATAAATGAAATAAAAGGAGTATACATAATGGATGAGGAAATATACAAAATTAGGGATGAAATTATTTAGGAGAGAAAAGAACAGAGCAGCAACAAAGAAGTAGAAGGTGTAGGAGTAGAAGAGGAGAGGAGGAAGAAAAAGAAAAAAAACACAAACAGTAGAAGAAAAAGAAGAAGAAGAAAAAGAAGAAAAAGAAGAAGAAAAAGAAGAACAAGAAGAAGAAAAAGTAGAAGAACAATAAAAAGAAAAAGAAGAAGAGCAAGAAGAACAATAAGAGAAAATAATAAGAGAAAATAATAAGAGAAAATAATAAGAGGAGGAGTAGAATAAGTACGTGAACAAGAGCAAGTACAATAACAGTAAGGAGTAGGAGGAGTAACACAAGAAGACCAAAAGCAACAACAACAGCACGGAGGAGTGGGAGGAGGGGAATAAATAGACCAGAAGAAGAATGAGTAGTAGAACAACAACAACAACAGCAAGGCTAAGAACAACAACAGTAATAGTAAGAAAATGACAACAAAGAGAAAGGGGGAGAGAAGAAGAAGAAGAAGAACAACAACAACAACAACAGTAATAGTGAGAAAATGACAACAAAAAGAAAGGGGGAGAGAAGAAGAAGAAGAAGAACAACAACAACAGTAATAGTGAGAAAGTGACAACAAAGAGAAAGGGGAAAGAAGAAGAAGAAGAAGAAGAACAACAACAACAACAAAAACAGTAATATTAACAACAAGTAGAAAAAAGAAGTAGAAAAGACCACAAGGTCAAGAAAGAGAAGCATGAGGAAAGAGCGAGAGGTGAAGAAGCAATGGCCGACAGAAACGTAAAACTACTATGAACATAAGTGAAAAGGTTAAAAACAAGGATGCAAAGATTGCGTGGAAAAAGTGTTTAAAAAGAAAAAGGAAGATAAATATAGAAAATGGTTTGAACACTGAAGCTGATCTTAAAAAGACGAAGCAGTTAAATGCACAAGACGGTCGCTGTGTAAGAGAAAGACGGAGACAAGGAAATGGAGATGAGAGAAATCGAATTAGAAATCGTACACAATGACAATAATGAGGAGAAAAATAGAAATAAATCAAAAAGTTTGTAAAAAAGAAATCAGAGCTGGAAAGACAAACAAAAACCAAAGATGGCGACAACAAAAATGAGTTAAAGAGCGATAATGATTGGCGCTTCTTTTATTTTTGACGCGTTTCGCTAATGAAGAAATTACAACTTGTCCAAAATTAACTCTCGGTGATTCAAAAGCAAAACTGTCTTCCCAATGAAGACTAAAAGAGAATGGAATTTGAAGAATGAGGCAAAGAAAGCAAACGTCGAATGAAACGAATAATTTCGATTGCGATTCTGTCGGAATTCTTCACTAATGGCTCTAAACATGTTTGGCATCATAATTAAAAGGTCTTTGAGGATGGCGAGGGGAGATAATGGTAATAATAAGCTTCTGGTGAATCATGGTTTCCTAAACACCGCCATAATGACGAGGCTAAGCACAGGAAATACGCGGAAATCCCACCAACGAAATGTAGAATAAATATAGGAAGAATTACAATAATTATCCGGCAATGATTGTAAATATTGCCTTTGTTCGAAAATCTACCGTTTTTTTTTTCATTTTAATATACCCATTATTATAAGCATGAATCACTAAATCGGTAGTTGATATGCGAATAGATGGCTGTTTTCCGCTGTAAGTAACCGCAGTTAAAACCATTAATTTATTCAAATCAGATCGTTATACAAGGTCCAAAAAATGTCGCCTACTTAATAGGCCCCTCACTATCCACCAAGCTCCAGCCGCTGTCCTATCGTCGCAATGTTGTTTCCTTGTGCCGGTTTTACAAGTACTTCAATGGATTGTGATCTGATGAACTTGCTGCTCTGGTGCCCCACGACGTAAATTAGACCAACCCGATAAACTTCCAAATCCATTAACTGTGGAGGTCCCCAGATGTCGAAGAGCTTTCTACTCCAAAAGCCTATTACCTCGTGCTGCTGGACTCTGGAACTCCCTTCATGCTCCCTGTTTTCTTGACGATACTGACATGCCTAAATTTAAAACTAATGTAAACAGACATCTCGCTGCACAACTCCCAAATAAGTTTGACCTCCCAAAAAAACTTTCACACTTTTTCTCAGTAGCCCCTTACGTCTACAGTCGCGGACTGCCTTGTTTGGGGTGAACTTTGTTAAATAAATAAAAAAATACATTAGCAAACTAACCTATAAGCATTCTAATCTCTCTTGAATACTAGCCGTGTTTAATAATACTAAACCAAAGGTAACGGTGGGGTATTTAATTAAGTGACGCTTAGATCGAGTAGTCAATGAATTCGATAGGAAACGAGAATACAAATGCAATATGTCTCGACAATCCAGTAGAAGAAGTGAAAAAAGAAAAACTGTGAAATTTAACGCGTTAAAAATACAACGATGTTACGTTAAGAGTAATTAGAAGTGAGTGTTTACTATTATCAGACAGGAGTATAGTTCAAAAGTATTCGAGAAACGTACACTACTATAGCTTATAAAGGCGGTTGTTAACTGAAAAGCATTGGCTATACCTAATGGAGATTTAATATTTGTCTGTCAGAAGAATGAACTATAATATTACTTGTATATGAGAAGCAAACACCGTATAATTGCTATACGTTAATGCTTATTTCCGTTTACTATGAAATTTCAAACTAATTATAATCTTTCTTTTTTAGCTGATCTACCTATTTCAGAAATTAATGGGCTCACCCAGACACAATAAATACAGTTACGACTAAGCGTTGCGGCAGTTGAAGGGGGTATTAATTTGACTTTCGGTAGCCGTTAACGGGCACACACAATCTCGACTTTCTATCCGACAGAAACCGTTGGGCAAAGGTATTCATCCTGTGTAATTATAAGAGGTCCACCATTCTATGCCTTAGTTCCTCTCTTGGGGATGGACTTAGCATATTGGTTACTTCCCGAGGCGCTCGATCGAGGGAATGCCAACAGGGCTGCCCAGGAAATGTTACTAGTCGACAGTGCTCTTTTATTTAAGCGCGGTGATTTGAATGCCCTCAACTTCAAAAATTGTATTACATCATCCTGCGGTGAGAAATAAGTCACTTCTAGTTATTGATAGCAGTTCTGGCGCAAGAATTATGTAACATAATGCTCTTTTGTGTATTATATCACTGTATTTGTCTTGATTATTTCCGACTCAGCGACGCCATAACACTTGCGAAGAGGATTCAAGAATTACATTATCACAATACTGGCGACGAGGATTGGACACTTGCATCGCCATAACACTGGGAGGAAGGATTCGATACCTACCTCTCATAACACTGGTGTTGAACATAAACACCACTTGTGTCACACAACATTAGAAGGAAGGATTCGAAATCTACATCCCACAAATCTGGAGGCAAGGTACTCAAAGTTATTTGTCCAGCAATCTTTTGCAGTCTTATGTTGCATGACAAGGAATTCAAATTTATTCAAACAGAAAAATAATCTGGACGTAAATTGCAAACAATTTAGCAACATAAAACTTTGGATTGATGTCTATTATTTAATTGTTGAATTCTTGAAAAATAAGACCTCAGGTGTATGCTCAAGTTATTTGTCAACAAAAGTGATGAAAAGTAGAAAATGCATCTTGTTGTTCTTTCAAATATGCCAAATATGGTTCCGTGTTATTACAAAAAAACATGTTTTCGATTTAAATAGTTCATCCTGATCAATATTATACTCTTGATCAGACATAAATAAAAGAAAAGCCGATGTATTTGAATCCAAAACTAATACATCCCTTTTACTTACATCCAGCACACCAGGTACACATCATATTTTTTTTAACATAGTCTACCCCAAACAAGACGTAAGGAGCTACTGAGAAAAAGGGTGAGAGTGTTTTTGGGTTTTTTTGGGGGGAGGGAGTCAACCTAAATTAGGAGCTGTGCATCGAGATGTCTGTTTACATTAGTTTTACATTTCTGCATATCAGTACCGTCAGGAAAACAGGGAGTAGGGAGGGGGTTTCAGAGTCCAGCAGAACGAGGAAATAAACATTTTGAATAGAAAGGATATGATTTGACAGATTGTATTGTACAATGTTACATATTAACCGGTTGTAGATTATATTTCAAGAGTGTTCGTATTGGCTTAAATTTAACATCCTTCCTACATTTCTAAAAAAATTTTCTCGAGATGCATAAAAAATACGCTGTTTTATTTATTCATTTTGTAACATTAAATCATCTTTCCAAAATAGGTGTACATTGAACTTATTTTTACTGAAACTCGTGAGATTTTCTATATAATGTATGCTTCGAGTATCGTTCTCTCTGTGTTTCCTCTTCTTTTGTTCATACTTTTTTATAGATTTTCGTTCGTACGTTTTTTTTCTCTTACTTATATTTCTGTCTTCCTTATAATTCCTTCTTTTCTCTTTTTTTCTATGTCATCTTTATTTATTTTTGTACTTTGTCATTTCCTCTTCATATTTGTTCTTCTGTTTTACATTTTCTTCATCCATTGTTTTCTTCTCTTTGATTAACTTATGTTTTCATCTTATCTACATCTATTAGTAAGTATTCTTCTTAACACATTTGCTACTGTGGTATTCTTTCTCCACTTCTTCAGTTTCATCATACTCTGTCTTCTCTGCTTCATTTTCGTATTTTATTTCATTATTTCCACTCTTCAGTTTTTTACAGTTAATTGTGTTTCTTTACTTTTTCCCTCCTCATTTTCTGGTTGCACCTCTTCATTTTCATTATCTTCTTATTCGTTTTCTTTGTCTTCATCTTTTCTTTTTTCTTTCTTCTTTTTTCTTCTTCATCATTTCCTAGTTCTGTATAGTCTTTGTCTATCGGTTTTGTCTACTAAAATCGAATACTGTTTCTTCTTTTGCTAGGATGTCTCTATGGCATCTAAATCTCTTATGTGCCTCTCTGTCTGTATCAAAATCTACTAACGTCGATTGACATTGTCCGGATGAAGTATCACCATAATCTATTTTATTTCCTTGTGTCGATTTGGTTGACTAATAAAGCGAATCCTTTTAATATCTACACTGACAGATGCACTAGCTTATGACGGACAAACCACTTTCAACCTGTGCAATATTACACTTTAACATATTCTATTTATGACATTTGTTTCTTGTTTTGATTCAAGAATTAAAGAATTATAGAATTATAGAATTACAGAATTCCATGTTTTTACTTGCAATTCAGTTACAGAGTAAAATATAACTTTCGTCGACATTTTGTTGTCCATTCAGGGGGAGTTTTAATTACCTACTGGGGGTGGGAATTACCTACAGGGGAGTTGGAATTACCTACTGGGCACCATCCTCAAGTGTATTCGGCCTCTCTGTACAAGGGTTTGTCAGGACGACCTGACATGTTGATACTTACTCCTACAAGTAAACCCTGACCAAATATTCAAAATAACATAGTATTTGAAGCCCTAATGAGATCCCCTTAGCATTAGCTCATACGAGGAATAGGACATCTTCTCTAAGTAATGTTACTTAAAGTCACAACACTTAACTGGACACTCCACCAGACCAGATAAATTCTGGTCCTGGAATCCGGTAAGACAAAGAGACCAAACGACAGATATACTATAACCTAATCAACTGGTCAATTGGGGTGAGGAAAATAAAAATTAATGTTCTTAACTTCTTTACTAACTCAACGTTTGAGAGATAAAAGAGAAATCTAATAGAATATTCGAATATCTATGTATCTCACATAAGGATCAAGTGTTCGCCCCAGGTATGTCTTCTGATAAAGCAAACTAACACAGCTTTAGCAAATATATATATATATATATATATATATATATATATATATATATATATATATATATATATATATATATATATATATATATATAATTAGAAAATATATATATATATAATTAGAAAATATATATATATATGATTAGAAAATATATATATATATATATATAATTAGAAAATATATATATATATATAATTAGAAAATATATATATATATATATAATTAGAAAATATGTATATATATAATTAGAATATATATATATAATTAGAATATATATATATATATAATTAGAAAATATATACATATATAATTAGAATATATCTATATATATATATAATTAGAAAATATATATATATATATAATTGCAAATATATATATATATATATATGTATAATTAGAAAATATATATATATATAATTAGAATATATATATATATATATAATTAGAAAATATATATATATAATGAGAAAATATATATATATATAATTAGAAAATATATATATATATATAATTAGAAAATATATATATATATATAATTAGAAAATATATATATATATAATTAGAAAATATATATATGTATCTAATTAGTAAATATATATATATAATTAGAAAATATATATATATATAATTAAAAATTATATATATATATAATTAGAATATATATATATATATATAATTAAAATATATATATATATAATTAGAAAATATATATATATAATTAGAAAATATATATATATATAATTAGAAAATATATATATATAATTAGAAAATATATATATATATATAATTAGAAAATATATATATATATATATATATAATTAGAAAATATATATATATAATTAGAAAATATGTATATATATATATATAATTAGAAAAAATATATATATATATAATTAGAAAAAATATATATATAATTAGAAAATATATATATATAATTAGAAAATATATATATATAATTAGAAAATATATACATATAATCAGAATATATATATATAATTAGAAAATATATATATATATATATAATTAGAAAATATCTATATATAATTAGAAAATATATATATATATATAATTAGAAAAAAAATATATATATAATTAGAATATATATATATATATTATTAGAAAATATATATATATATAATTAGAAAATATATATATATATATATATATATATATATATATATATAATATATATATATATATATATATATATATATATATATATATATATATATATATATAATTAAAAATTGTTATCGTTAATATTTCACTGAAAAAAGTAATCGATTTAATACCCTGGTTCAATAAACTAGTACTTCTTTGAATGAAGTAGATTCTGTTTGCTCCACAAATAATGTGTCTTTATAATGCACCCATTGTTGATATGAAAGTGGTTTTATGATAAGCTTCTGTGACATATTTTTATTTACTGCCGGTACGATATAAAACATAGATTCTTAAGTATTCGACTAGGTCCCTGGTAACTACACATTTCTAAACGAAGATATTCTATTTGTCGCCAGGTAATTAATCAATATGTTATTACGTTACATATTTAAATGAGTCGATTATGTATAAAAATAT
Source organism: Sepiola atlantica (assembly GCA_963556195.1). Taxonomy (NCBI): domain Eukaryota; kingdom Metazoa; phylum Mollusca; class Cephalopoda; order Sepiida; family Sepiolidae; genus Sepiola; species Sepiola atlantica. The sequence continues at coordinate 116,921,231 of OY744529.1, forward strand.
TAACTTACTCTTTTCATGCCCAGGAAATACAATTGATTGACTACACTTATCGAGTTCAGAAACTTCCACAAATGTAATCCTGTGAATTGTCACCAATTTTGAATTGAAGTATCTGTGCAATTCATATTTCTAAGTAAATATTTGATAGAAACTGTTCTCTGTGTGACGCTACATATACGCACACATTTATTTCATGAATCACTCAGTAAAAGAACACACAATGAATAAGTACTAAATGAATAGGACGCATGCACACATCCGTTTAACACCATGACTGGATTTGTATTTCGTGTCAGACATAAGTTGTCGCTGGATTAAATATATAAACACTCACCCTGAAACATAGTACATGATCCATTTAACGTCATATTACTAATCACCATGTTTAGCAATACTCGTTATTAAATGTTGAGTAAATCGCTTTGATCGGCGATCACTCGACACACATTAGTAAATAGTGACTGCACACAAAAACAAAGACATATGTATATACATATTGTGTATACCTTACTTTCTACTTGCTACTTTTAGATGCAAATGTTATATAATAGGGGGAATACGTTAATGAAAGTGGTTCATACTTAGATAGGGTACATTGTACCGGAAGCATTTTTGAAGGAACTTGAACAAATGAATGTGTAACGATACACTTTACAAGTCTACTCATATCATTTTACTCGATACGTTTCGTAACCACAGTCTTAAATCTTCACGTATCAATTTACGGCCCTTCAGGCCTTTTTAAAACCACGAATCTGTTCACGGCATCTCAAGCCTTTTTCAATTACGGCCTCTGTTCATTTATACGTACGATAACTGTTTACAGATCTTCTTTTTCAAATAACGAACGTTCCATTGCGACACGTTTCTTGGGGCTCTCGGCATCAAATAACATAATGTTCACATATAACTCTTATAAATCTTATTCCACATATAAAAACGTACTGTTCACAGTCTCGAAAGAGTTATTTTACCATTTATAAACGCTTCAGTTCAACTTATATCAAATCACGGAAAGTTCATTATACATTTCTTAAAGTTCCTAAAAAGTTCTCAAATAAATCTCAAGGTTTACCTTATCTTCTGTTCTCTTCCTTGGCCTGTGATTCGTCTAGTCTTCGCTGGCTGTGTCGTCTTGATCGAAGGAAGAGGTCTGTCTCAGACAGAATGAATACACGAGACACGAATTTTTTGAAGGGAAATTTCATACAAGTTTCTTTATTTTCACACAAGTTTCTTATTTCTTAGTTCGTTTGCTGTCAGGGGGATTCCGGTTTCGACTCTCTCCTACTTCGGCTATTTTCTGGTTCCTTTCGGGATATCTTCTGCCCTCCCAGAACGGGGCCTTACCAGTTTGCCGGCTACATGCTCGCACCCGGTCTGAACGGTATCGCCTCTAAGCTCAGACTGATTCTAAAAAGCTAAGTTCTTGTTCTCCGTGGTGACGTAATCATCATTCCCACGCACAAATGGGGACAAAAACGACTCACTCTGATCTCTGACTCAAAGGTCACGTCGGGTGTCTAAATTTATTATGACTATTCTTGGATCAAACTCTTCTCTGACTCACTTCTGAGTCCCGAAACAAAACCTATTTTTCAATAACAAAATTAGCTATTTGATACTAGTTAACCTACTGTGCCTTGCATAATGGGGCCCTACAGTACTGTAACAAATGAACTATGAGAATCACGTGTTTGTTTAATATATTAATGTTTATGAAATTCTAAAAACGTTAATTCGGATATCATATACATTTTATCTATCAGTCGATCAATGTATCTAAATGATTTGTCAAATATATATATATATATATATATATATAGAGAGAGAGAGAGAGAGAAAGAGAGAGATAGAGATAGAGAGAGAGAGGGAGTAAGAGAGAGAGAGATAGAGATAGAGAGATAGAGAGGGAGTAAGAGAGAGAGAGGGAGAGAGAGAGAGATAGAGAGGGAGAGATAGAGAGAGAGAGATCGTGTCACCATAATGTCTCTAAATGATTTGTCAAATATATATATATATATATATAGAGAGAGAGAGAGAGAGAGAGAGATAGAGAGAGGGAGTAAGAGAAAGAGAGAGGGGGGAGAGAGAGTGAGAGATAGAGAGAGAGGGAGTAAGAGAGAGAGAGAGAGCGGGGGAGAGAAATAGAGAGAGAGGGAGTAAGAGTGAGAGATATAGAGAGAGGGAGAGAGATAGATAGAGAGAGAGAGAGAGAGAGAT
>OY744529.1:116928453-116960953 GCA_963556195.1 Sepiola atlantica
CCGCTCCCGTTCACTTCGATGATTTTCCGCGAATATCAGAGTACGTCCTTTCTCATTCTACCTATTACTCGGCCTATTTTCACATGTATTTTTAAGTCGAAAGTGTGATGCTGTGGTTAAGAAGGCAGGTTTGAAGATCGACGGTGTCCACGTTCGATCCCGTTCTACGCGGCCAATTTTTCTTTTTTTTTTTTAATTTAAAACATTCGTCAACACAGTAACAATAGGCCGTTTTATTTTCATTCGACGTCATGCAATAGGTAGTACTTTCCCCCGTGCAACGCCGGGCGACGTGTTCCGCTAGTATATTATAAGATATAGTTTTGATCGAGTTTCTCCATAAATTCACTAGTTTTAGTTTGCATAACTCCTCACGTGCCTGAGAAAGACACATGGGAGACGAATACGTTAGCAGTTTTGGCGAGATCCTGTTCACACTCGACCAGAACAGAACATTAGAAAAGATGAATCCCTCCCCCCCCCCGAAAAGAAACGAACCGGAATCGTCGTTGTTTAAACAACAAATGTTTCACTTGAAATTCTAATCATCGCTAAACGTGACGATCTTTTTAATAAATTTCAATTTTGACTAAAACAATGTTTAAGATGTGTAAATATATCTTTCTGAAGGTGTTTAAACTACTGCTGTACTTTTATAGATGTCGGGAAGAACTCTGTGATTTGGGAAAATCGAAACAATCGAACAAAATTAATATAATAATATATAATGACAAAATATGTGAAAATATTGTGTGTGTTTATGTATATAAAATAATTATTAAGAGTTTTGTTCATACAGACATTTTTGCTTACACATTTGCAATACGTGTTTCCATCACAGCTTTAATAAAAAGCCGGAACTTGCTAAGCCGAAACTCTTTGCTGAAACTTCAGCCGATTTAATAAATAACCAATTAAATGAAAAACTTTAAAGTTAGTTAGATTTTTATATAATTCGAATGAAATTTCTTTAACCGATAAATTTGCCTCATTCTACAAAAGGAAGGCGTAAAGAAAAGACGTGTCGGATTGATATAATCGGACTTGTTACAGCTTTTCTCGGAATAATCTATCATAAATCAATATCTTTAACAGTTCTATATATTATTGAACACTGTTATATATACATATAAATGATTCTTTGAATTTGTTAGCATACAAATAAAACTTTAATTATATATATATATATACATATATATATATATATATATATATATATATATATATATATATATATATATATAGTAATCCAAGGAGAGTAAAAATCCACAGGGTAGAAATCCAAAGGAAATCAAACCGGGATTATAAAAGAGTACTCAATAAAAATATATAGCTGTATTATGAATGAGGTCTCATCAGGCAGAAAGTGTTTTTTGTGATCAAACCCGGTCGGTAGAATCCAGGACCGGGCTGGATCACAAACAAAATTTCTGCCTGATGAGACCTCAGCTCTTGATAGATGTAGATCGATAAAATCGACATGTCAGTGTAGCAGACTTTGTACATGTTTGAATAAAAAACATTAATATATATATATATATATATATATATATATATATATATATTCATTTAATAAGTTGAAACATTCATATATATATAAATATATATATATATATATACATATATATATATATAAATATATATATATACTGCCGGTTTAACTCCCCAGCGCTCCTGGCATTTTCTCGGTACCCGGGATTTTTTTAAATTTATTTTTGACAAGGAGAGGAAGAAGAAAAAAAAAATCTCTCGAAATATCAAATTGATTCTTGATAATCCGGACATTACAAACTAACACCCTTGCTGTCTAGAAAAATAAACAAACCTTTCGATCTATATCCGACTTATTTCGGTTTTGTTCTGTTTTTGTTCTTCACAGCTTCCAGCAACCCGGATCTCCGCATTGCCTTAAACCTTTTAAAAACTTTTATTATTACTCCCAGCAATGCTTACAGCAAACTACCAATTTCTATTATATATATATATATATATATATATATATATATATATATATATATATATATATATATATATATATTCCTTTAATAAGTTGAAATACATTAATGAAACTAACTGAAAACCAATTGTGTTTTAGGTACGCTTTACATAGTTATATACATTTATAATATCAGAATGTGAATCTAATTCTGTTTCATTGTACTAAAGGTAATATTTTATTTTCATTATCATATTTCAGCTCTTACGGAGAAAAAAGAAGCGGAAATGTAGTTGCATTTAGGTAAGACAATTTAACTGCTAATGTTATATATATATATATATATATATATATATATATATATATATATATATATATATATATGTATATATATATATATATAGAGAGAGAGAGAGAGACAGAGAGAGAGATAAAGAGAGAGAGAGCAATTTTACACAATATAAACACATATTCTGAAAATAATTACCAGCAAACTATTTCAAATAAGCTTGATTGAAAATAATGATTCATAATAATACAATAGATAAGTTGAAGTGGCGCAAACCATATATATATATATACATATATATATATATATATATATAAATATATATATATATATATATATATATGTATATGTGTGTGTATATATATATATATATATATATATATATATATATATATATATATATATATATATATATATATGTGTGTGTGTGTCTGTGTGTGTGTTTGTGTGGGTGTGTAAATATCAGTGTGCGTATATGTGTGGTTAAAAGAAAAAAAGTTTATTTTTGATGGGAAAGGTGCATCAAATTTGAACGTAAGAAATGCAAAATTACTTCATACCCAACCGTATGAAACGTAACAGTATTAAGAAAAAATGATAGAAAATAGACTCGCAAATGTTTTTCTTTTGTGTGTTTCCTGATTCTATAGGCTACATTATAGAAACTGTGATTGGTCACACCAATGCAACGCCTACATAACTATGTAATACATACGTAAGTCAAAAACTATTCCCGTTACGGATTTAAAAGTCTAACTTTTACAAGTGCAAGTGAATAGAAGTTATAACCACGGTATAAGAAATGAGAAATAAGGCACAAAAAGCGTGAAAATACAAGCAAGAAACAGACTGGAACAAATAAGTGAAAATGAATCAAGAAAGAAAATCTGTTGATTGAAACAATAAACTCTCACATGTGTTTACACGTTTCGCAAAACAGATGATTGTCTTTAAAAAATTAACAGTTTCCAGATGACCAATGATAACCAGGCAGAAATAGTTTCAAACGAAACCGGAAGTTACACATGGGAAACTGATAAGCTTGCCATAAAAGAAGTGACAAATAATTATACATATGTATATATACATATATATACATATATATATGTGTGTGTGTATTGTATACACTGTTTCAATTATACGATAATATATTCTGTATACATTTGTTGTTTCAGTATTTATTTCGAGACTGATCAATCAATGAATAGTGCTTCGTAGGATAAAAATATACTTGTGTATTCTAACAAAGCATGTTTTCACACCAGATGTGTTTTTTAAAAGTCTTCATTAGAATGTAATACACTCCTTTCTGTCTATCTAAGCTATGAGAATATTTTGTACTAAGATTGCATATATATATATATATATATATATATATATATATATATATATATATATATATATACATATATATACATGTTCATATATATATATATATATATTTATATATATATATACATATATATACATATATACATATATATATATCTATATATATACATATATACATATATATACATATATATATATATATATATATGTTGCGGAATTTTTTAGATGATAGTTGACAATTTGTAGAATTTGATATATTCGGACTTCTGTTTTCATCTTGGGTGTTTTTATCGCAAGGTTTCGGCCGATGTTACCTTCGACCTTCTTCAGATGCACTTTGTCGAAAGATTCCTAAGTTCGACAAAATAGACCTGAAGAAGGTCGGATATTACATCGTCCAACACGTTGTGATGAAAACACCCAAGATGAGATCAGTAGTCCGAATATACTAAATTCTGCATATATATATACACATATTAACACCAGAAACCCTATGAATTGCTCGCCGCGTCGAGAAATTAACAAGAAAGATAGCGAAGAAAGAAAACTCCGTGGTCTTCGACGACGCGTGTGTAATAAATGACTTGCTGCCGATATATATATATATATATATATATATATATATATATATATATATATATATATATATATATATATATATATATATATATATAAATTCTTTGTAGAATGGTAGGAAAAATCCCAGCAGAGTGCTCGATTAATTAAGAATCAAAGTTAAAAATTAAGAGCATAATATTTATTTATTCTGGTACAGAAAAATTAGTACAACATTCGTACCGTCGGTTTCAAGCACGGAAGGTCTTACCCATCCGGCTCTCTTCAGCTTCTGTTGTCATCTGTTTTGGAAATGTGAGGTCACATGACACTCTTGTTGGGACGCGTTATTTGCTCAGTGTGTTGTGTGTGTTTGTTTAAATTTGAATTTAGTGTTATAAGACCGTTGAGATTTAAAACACGGGAGAAGAAAGAGAATTCAAGATTAAAGGGAATAAAAAGGGGAATAAAAAAGGGGGGTAAAAAAATATATATGAAAAAATATATATATATATATATAAATAAATATAAAAAAATATAAAAAAACATATATATATATATAAAAACATTTTAATACTAAGAATAAAGGAATAAAAAAGAAAAAGAGAAAAAGAGTATAAAAAGGTATAAAAAGAAGAAAAAAAAGGGGGTTAAAAAATATATATATATAGAGAGAATAAAATGTAGAGAATAAAAAAGAGCAAGAGAGAAAGAAAGAATAAAAATAGAAAGAATAAAAATATATAAATAAAATATATAAATAAAAATAAAAATAAAAATAAATTAAAAATAAATTTAAAGATTAAAAATAATAATAATAATAAAAAATAAAAAATAAAATTAAAAATTAAAAATTAAAAATTAAAAATTAAAGATTAAAAACAAAAATAATAAAAATAAAGAAAGGGTTTCTCTGAAATTCCCGTGAGCCAAATTATGAATTTGTATCATTAGCCGTTATATTTTTGAAGGTATGCGTTCTAAAAACCGTTGATGTGTAAGAATCTTTTCTCCAGATTGGAGTGATTTTTAATGAAGAAATTCGGATCTAAGGAAGGTAACTAAGATGGAAATATGAAATATTTGAGTTTGTTAAAATGGGTTTGTAGATTAATCTGGTGGTTGATAAAAGATAAAAAATTAAATATTTTTGCATTTTGGTGAAAGTCGAAGTTTTTGCTCTTGGAATTTATGTGGATATAGTTTGTTTAAATGGATTTGTAGAGTAATCTAGTGATTGATAATTAAATTAAATATTTTTGTATTTTTGTGAAGGTCGGAGTTTTTGCTCTTGAAGTTTAAGTGGATATAGGTTGATGAGGTGTTTGTTCGTTTTTATTGTGTTTATATTAGTAGAGGGGGGGGTAGTTAGACATTATGTGAATCGGTCAGACCAGTTTATAAGCAATGCTTGTCTCTTGTGTACACATCCCTTGAATATTTCATCGCGGACATTTAAACAGGCTGTATTCGGATCTATGATGGCTTTTGAAATGTGGTATTTTTCAGCGTCACATAGAGGACATCTGTTTATGGCTGGAGAGAAGGATGGTTTTCTCTCAATTATTTTCCATTTGATGGTGAAGGGTGTGTTTTCTTCTTTAAGCTGCCATATTCGGGTCGCGAGTGCCGTATTAGCCTTGTTTTTGTATCTGAAGGAGTTTCTGTGTGCATATAGCCTTTGTTTGAAATTTCCCTTCGTCATCCCAATATATTTTTCTGCATTACTGGTATTCTGGTCTGTGACGGTTGCTTCATAAATGATTGAATTGATTTTGCAATTTCCCTCCAGGGGGCAGTTGTTTTTGTCTTGGCATGAGCAGCCTGCGTTCGTAATTGTTTTGGGTTCTGCAGAGATAATTTTTCTTATTGAAGGGGCAGTGGAATAGCTGACCTTAACAGAATTTCTGTTAAAAAGTTTGTGTAATTCATTTGTGGGTGGGAAGTGTTTGTCGAGCAACTTGAGGAAAAGTTGGCCTACCTTTGTTTTGGTATTGGTCGAATAGGGTGGGGAAAACCAGATCACCGATCTCCTTCTATTGCGGGTCCCCCGTGGTTGGTCTCGGTTGGGGGTGTATGAGATTTCTTCTCTGAACCCGCTGTCGCGGAGCGCTTTGTTGTAATATGGTGCTGCTTGGTTGAAAATTTCGGGACTGGATGAGAGGTTTGAGATTCTTTGGCTAATATTATTGATTAAATTTTTAAAGATGGTGGGGGGGTGGCAGGATCCCTTGTGTATGTATTGGAGTGTTTCATTGGGTTTGTGGAAAGGTTTGTGTGTATTGTTTTTAAGATTCAGTGTGGTATCTAGGAAGTTTACTTGGTCTAAATTTGTTTTAATGGTAATTTTGAAGCCGAGATTATGGAAGGTGTTTGTTAATTCTTTTCTAAATCTATATATATATATATATATATATCAATCGGACGCGTCATCAATTTTTTTATATATAGAAATAAGACAATAAATAAATTCATAAATTAATTGAATATATATATATATATATATATATATATATATATATATATTTATATATTTATATTATAATATAAAATGAAGTAATAAAATAAGGTGTCAATCAAATTTTATTAGTATTCAAAGTTCAAGCAAATTATCCTTAAGTCCTAAGCTCATGAGTTTTCAAAGATAATTCTTCTCTTCAGAGGACCATTACCGCAGTTATAACACTACAAGTAATAAAATTAAGCTTTGAAAATATATAAAATTATATACACAAATACATAAAAATACATAACATATATATCCACCTAAAACATACTTTTTTGTTGAATCTATACAATCCATCCAGGTCATACATTTGAAAAACATAATCAGGAAAGAAATTCAGATCCATATACGAGAAATTGAAGGAGCTGAGAAAGTTATCCAGTCGCGAAATGTGTCAATAATCGATGAAGTGAAAAGTATTCAATGTTAATGTTAATTATTACAACGATAAATATATCATATAAATATATATATATATATATATATATATATATATATATATATATATATATATATATATATATATATATATTTAAACAGACAATCTTAACCTCGGATTTGCCGAATTGGATATTTAAAATACCAGTACAGGATTTTTACTTGTAACTCCACGGAAATATACTATAACGGAGTACGAATCCATACGGACCAAGTGAGATATTTTGAACCCTCCACCTTTTATTGTGAAAAAACTTTCTTCAATTCTACAAAACGTTACTTTAGCTATTAACTATCTACAAAATCACCTCCCAATACTGCTAACTTTCACTTCCCGGCCTTTTATTTTTTATTTTTTATTTTATTTTATTTTATTTTTTAACTTCTTTATCCCCAATCCCTTTTGGTTTTTATTCTTCAATTTTTTCAAAGTGAAATGGAACTAGGTAATATTTAATTGATATAAATACCATATTACCAGATTTATCCTCTGACGAGAAGAGTTTTATCTTTGAAAAACCATGGTTTAAGGATTAATGTAACTCCTTGCATCTGAACTTTCGATGTAATAAAATTTGTATTAATTTATGTACAATTCTTTATCTTCATCTTTCTTTAATATTGATTGCTCTACTCAACGTATTGAGCTTTATTTTATCGAGATAGATCACTACGATATTTCGCTTATCGTTAATTCTATTATCATTAGTATATATAAATATATATATATAAATATATATATATATATATATATAATATAAATATATATAACCAATATATTTGGTGTTTTTCGGCTGTAAAATATGCAAACTGACTTTTTTACATGTAAGTCTTCATGTCCCATATGAACTCTTCAATTAATAAAGCTCTTTTATTTCGAAAGTGGCTTAGAAATGATAAGGAAACAAAGAACATACGGATTTAAAAAAATTAAAGAATCAACCGACACTTTAACAAACGATTAATTTGGAAACCTATATCTTTAAAAAAAGGTTATAATTCCATAACCAACATAATGATTTGAAATATACATCATATAATTAAAACATTAAATACCTTTTAATTTACGTCAAAGCGTAAAAATAAAAATATTCATAAAATGAGAGAAGTTAGATAACAATGAACTATTCAAAGGAATTTTCACAGGAATTAAAAAGTAAAGACATGAGCAAGAACGACCACGTAGAAGCAATAGTTACTGAAATTAACTCTATTACTGGTTAACTTTTTATCAGCTATTAAAATTAAAATAATTCTAGACCATGCTAACGACGATACGATACAATATGCCAACCTTATACACTCGACCTGGAATTGATAGAACTAGAAAAAAAGAATACTCTCCAAAATGAATTCCAACGGAAATGTAAACCCAATCAAAGGGAAAACGCTGCTGAAACGATATCATGATTGAAATTGATGATAATAATATATTTAAATTTTTTTTTAACATAGTTCACTCCAAACAAGGCAGGCCGCCACTGTAGATGTAAGGGGCTACTGAGAAAAAAGAAAAGGAGAGAAGGTAGGGAGTAAACGTAAATTGGGATCTGCATAGCGAGATGTCTGTTTACATCAGTTTTAAAGGTATGCATGTCAGTACTGTCGGGGAATAAGGGGACAGGGAGGGAGTTCCAGAGGCCAGCAACACGAGGAAAGAAGCTATTTGAGTAGAAGGCTCTCCAACATCTGGGGATCTCAACAGTTAATGAATGAGATTTAGTTGATTGTCGAGTTAGTCTAGTGAATTTACGTCGAGGGGGTACTATCGGAGCATAATCTATTGAAGTATTTGTAAAACAAGCACAAGGATGCTACATTGTGGCGATGGATCAAGGACTGGAGCTTGGTTGACAGTGAGGGACCTATTAGGTTGGCGATTCTTTTTTGGACCTTGTCAAGGAGGGAGAGACTAGTAGATGATGCACCAGCCCAGATGTGACAACAATACTCCATGCACGGGCGGATGGTGGCTTTGTAGAGATACAGGATAAGGGCAGGTGTGAGGAGTTTACTAGCACGGTAGAGGGAGCCAACCTTCTTTGCGGTAGCCTTGGCAATGTCTTCAATGTATTTGTTCCAATTCATGTTACCTGTGAAGGTTAGACCGAGGAGTTTGAATGATGAACTCTCAGGTAGAGTGTTATTTGCCATGACAATCGGTGGTTGGAAAGGTTCCTTGTAGTTATTGAAGGAGAGGAGCTTTGTCTTCGCGGCCGGAAAAGTTACCAACCATTTATGACCGAAATACACTACAGCCTGGACGCCATTTTCTAAAGATTCAGCCATTGCCTCGGACATGATTGTGTCGGTTTTGCCAACATGGAGAGAGTAAATGGTGGTGTCGTCAGCAAATAAACCAACTACGACTCTATGTCATCAAGGAGATCGTTTATATAGATCAGGAACAACAAGGGTCCAAGGATAGATCCCTGGGGTACACCAGCATTTTAGACGGTGTAAGTGTTATGTTTCAATTTCCGCTGAACATTGTAGGATTGCATCAGAGTGTGTAGAAGCTCATCCCATTTCTAAGCTTAAACCATTTCTAAGAATGGAATACAAATCATTAACATGATCAAAAAGTGAGCAATATCAGTGCTACTTTACAACAATAGAACTGGTTTACGAAGTCTGTCGATATGTCATGGGCTCCCTTGCTGCAGCCACAACTTCAGTACTTGTTTGTTTCTATATGTCACGCAGTGACAATGTTTTAAAGATAATTCTATCATCTTATTCAAGGTTCAACGATCATAATTGGCTAGCCCGACAAGATAAGTTTCCTAAAAACGTATATATAGGGAACAAAGAACTTTGGATAGAAAAGTAGAAAAATAAACAAATACAAAATAAACATACATTGGAATGTAAGGCTGGCAGATATTTAATCAGACTTCATTGTAACATTTATTTTATATTATATTTCTAAATCTTTGTGATAAGGATTTATAATTTGTATACATTTTATAATTCAGACTTCATTTCTCATCTTGACTATCATCATCACAACGTTTCGGCCGCTGTAACCTGCGGCCTTCTTCAAGTGTATATCTTCGAACTCGGGAATATTTATGTCGAACTCAGGAGTCTAGCCGTAATTTCGAACGGACCCCTTTATTTAATCCACGGGGATAGCATGCTCTTCTTCCGTCAGCCATTTATGGGAGAAGTCTTCAGTAAGTCGCAATGTTTCGTATCGCCCGAACCTTAAGATTCCCGAGTGCAACAGAAATATTCCCGAGTTCGAAGAGATTCACCTCAAGAAGGTGGTTATAGCGGCCGAAACGTTCTGATGATAACACTCAAGATGAGAAATGATGTCCGAATAACCAAAATTATAAAATATTATTGTATATTTGTTAATAATTTAACTTTTTAATCTAAAGTTCTTTGTTCCCTATATACATAGAGGTCGTTTATGCATATCAAGATTAAAACATGTTCAAGTATCTCCTTCTTCGGCACACCAACATAAACGTAATATTGTTTGATTTACGTCATACAGAAACTCTCCCATTTTTCTTTGCTAAACAGGATTTGTCATATTTAATATTAGTCTAGTAACAACGAGTTGATTTATTTCATAGAAAATCATTGATGCTAGACCTCGTCAAAAATGTGTTATCAATTATATGTATAATTATCTCTCTCTCCCTCTCTCTCTCTCTCTCTGTCTCTTCCTATATATATATATATATATATATATATATATATATATATATATATATATATATATATAAATGTATACATATATATATATACATATATATATATATGTGTATTATATATTTATATGTATATATATATGTATATATATATATACATACATACATATATATATATATATATATATATATATATATATATATATATATATATATATATATATATATATATATATATATATATATATATATATATGGGAAATGAAAAAGGAAAAACCAAACAGGATGTTTTTTTTATATATTCATCAACGTTTCGTCTTTATTTTAAAGACTCCTTAAAGATGATAATATTAAGAAAAAATGTCATGCAAGTACATGAAAATATTGGGTTTACATGATGGGTTGATGGGAAGAAGTAGTAGCCACTGCTAGGAGTAGTAGAACCAGGGCACGGGTCGGTGAAGTCAGTTGCATCCATTACCTTCATCCTTGCTTTCTCATATATATATATATATATATATATATATATATATATATATATATATATAGTGTCTCTCTCACTCTTTCTATATATATATATATATATATATATATATATATATATATATATATACATAGAGAGAGAGAGAGAGAGAGAGAGAGAGAGAGAGAGAGAGAGAGGGAGAGAGATTTACTTATAATTCTGAACACTTTTCTCCACACTGCTCTACGCAAATATTTTTTCGCGTTCTACAATTCATCGGACTTCCTCTCAACGGAAATTTACCACCCGGACAAACCGCATATCTTTTTTACGAAACTTTTCTTTTTTCACTGCGTTTTTTAATAATATTTTTCATATTTTTCAAAAATTTGAACTTTGGTTTTTTCGAAAGCACACTTATCCATCTCTATTTCTCATCTGATGATAAGATCTCGATCTTTGAAAAGCCTTGGCTTAAGGAAAGAATAATAAACACTAGTTTATTACTGAATACACCTTGCATTGCACAATTGAAATTTGAAATAAATTTGGACACTCGTCGCATATTTATCACTCTTTTTTCTTCTCTCTCTCTCTCTCTCTCTCTCTCTCTCTCTCTCTCTATATATATATATATATATATATATATATATATTTATATGTATATACACATACATATATATAGAAGAGTTCGAACGCAAAACGCGATTAATCCAATTTGTTTAAATTGAGACCTTTAACCATGAAAACACGAATATATAAAATCTAGACGTCGAATGAAAGCTGATTTTAAGTGAAATAAAAAATAAATTATTTCAGTATCATATTATGTAACACATAGATTTGGGGTGGCATTAAGTGTTGAAATACAACACTTTTTTAGGGACTTTCTCTTGATATTGAAAATGGCTTTTATCGCGTTTTGCATTCCAACTCTTCATATATATATATATATATATATATATATATATATATATATATATATAAGTATAAATTTTTATTTATACAAACATTATTGGTTACATGTGTGCATACATGTTTCGGTTGCACTTTTCCCAGAAAGTCAACCTCATCAGACCAACAATTTTCGAGAAAATTGTTGGTCTGATGAGGTTGACTTTCTGGGAAAAGTGCAACCGAAACATGTATGCACACATGTAACCAATAATGTTTGTATAAATAAAAATGTATACTTATAAACAGCTCTACTTGTTATTGAGCACTTTTTATAAACACTTGAGTTTCTACGGATTTACATTTACAGAAACTAATACAATACATGTACGATATATATATATATATATATATATATATATATATATATATATATATATATAAACGTCTACATACATTGTGTTGGCTGTCTAAGTTCGTAATAGCTCATGTGTCTGTAAGTATGCAGTTGTTTCTGTTCATAATCGTCTTCACTGATGCCACTGTACGTGTCTGCGTTAATATAGGTATCTACACAGCTTTATGCATTTCTATGTCTTGCATATAGAATTGCCCCTTTTTTCTATTCTTTCAGGAGAATTTTCCATTTCTATGACCTTGCCCTTATCCTTTCATATGTTTTTTCTATCTCGAGACTTACAGAACTAATACCAAGCATTCCACTTACCAAATAAAAACAATGGAACAGCCTGAAGCCATAAAATTGACTCGTTTTTTTCCTATAAGATATTTTTAATACCGGTGTCATATTTAATTCATGCTTCATCGCCAATTATGGAATAAAAATTAAAAAATGTTGAAGAAGATATCAAGTGAATATGAAAATTAGTGTTAGACATTTTAGAGGCGTGAGTGTATATAATTAAACACAACGTTATGTGCGAGTGTGCGAATGTATACATATAGGCACGTGTGTACGTGTGCAGATACATATATACACATAGCATCTATCTAAAAACTATTTATTTGCAAGTATTTAACTTTTTATATAACTTAGACTGTGGCGATAAATTATGGTCTTATATTTTGGACTAGAATGAATATATTTCGATCTATATGATAACTGTGCACCAGTTGTCAATATATTTATCATACTATCTATCTATGTCTCTCTCTCTCTCTCTCTCTCTCTCTATATATATATATATATATATATATATATATATTTATACATATATATATATACATATATATATACATATATTTATATATATATATATATATATATATATATATATTGTACACGTATTATATTTGTTTCTGTAAATCCGTTGAAACTCCAGTGTTTATAAAAAGTGCTCAATAACAATTAGCCCTGTTCTTAAGTATAATTTGTTATTTATACAAACATTGTTGTTTACATATGTGCATACATCTTTCGGTGTTATTCTTCACAGGGAGTAAACCTCTTCAGACCAAGGAAGACAGAGAGGTATCTGTCTTCTTTGGTCAAGAGAGGCAGACTCTCTGTGAAGAGTAAAACCGAAACATATATAGGTTGACTGCCCCCTACCTTCTCCCCTCTTCTTTTTTCTCAGTAGCCCCTTACGTCTACAGTAGCATCCTGCCTTGTTTAGAATGAACTATGCTAACATATATATATATATATATATATATATATATATATATATATATATATATATATATATATATATATATGTATATATGTATATATCAAAAAGGAGAAAATATGAGATTAAAAGTATACCATTATCGAATATAATCTATAGTGAAATGGTTTACGCTCAATATAGAGCATTCATGAATATAAATGAAAGAAGAAAGATAAATATGTACGAATGACAAATCTATTTCAATTTCGATTATTCAAAGCAAGGTGTACTCGGTAAAATCATGTTCATTTTCATTTCCTTACGTCAGGCTTTTTCAGCGATTAAAATCTTATGATCAGAGGAAGTGTATAGATGGATAAGTTGGCACTGGAAAAGCCAAAATTCAAAATTTGAAAAGCCCTGGCTAAAGGAAATACAAATAAAAATGTTTTTATCGAGTACACCTTGCATTGAACAATTGAAGTTGAAATAGATTTGTCATTCGTACATCTTTATCTCTCTTCCTTCATTACTCTCTCTCTCTCTCTCTCTCTCTCTCTATATATATATATATATATATATATATATATATATATATATTCGATGTATGTTGAAAAGAAATCAATAAAGGGTTCGATTAAAAAAAGTGTAAGTTATATATATACAAATTATAAATATAAATATATATATATATATATATATATATATATATATATATATGTATGACCAAGACATAAACCTAACTTATTAACAAAAACCGTCCGTATAAGCTAACATAGTTAATTATCACAAGTGTCTTACACGAACTAATAAAGACACAACACATGAATAAATACAGCTTACATAGCCCCATCCACTTACTTTGATATTCATTAGATAAATACTGATAAAGATTTCCCCGCTGCTTTACTGAAAAGATACTCCATCAACAGAACACCACAACATAGCTAATGAACTAGAATTATAACAATAATTTTACACTCAAATAAAATAACTAAACACGTAATATACATATACCCCTTAAACCCTTTAATAACAAGAATACAACCCCACTTAAAATCAAAACCACTCACTGAAAAATAAACTATAACACATAAATATGAATACACCCTTCAAGCAGAGAAGGATACAACATTCATTATCAAGAATTAATGTATTTAAAATAGTACTTAGTTACTACTAAGATAATATAAACATGCATTCCACCCCAATTCACCCGGTACTTTTTCCAAAAGGGACGATTAAGTGAACTCACCGGAATACGTTACGGTAATCATTGTACTCGATTCTTTATTTGTGTTTATTTAACAAAAATATATAGTAAGCCTATCTCGATAAAATCATGTTGCGTCTCTGAAGTATGTAACGTATAGTTTTTAAATGAATAATTTGTGTATATATATATATATATATATATATATATATATATATATATATATATATATATATATATATATATATATATAAATAAATTCTTCGTAGTACAAAATTTAATTACAGACATTTGGGAACTTTTTTCTTGGGGGGGGGGGGGTAATGAAATTGTAAAAGTATAAAAACGAGAAGAAATAATTTTAAAAATTCATGAATGTACTGAGCCGGCTTTCGTCCACACTCATCAGAGTATTTACGTAATTCAATACGACTAAAAACTTAGTATAATGAATACTAGTGACAAGTTTAGGAGGAATAAAATTGAAGGAGGGTCACAAGTTGATCACATTAAGTCCTAAAAGTCACTCCTTTTGTTAACTATATATATATATATATATATATATATATATATATATATATATATATATGTGTGTGTGAACAGTTCGAACGCAAAATGCGATAAATCCAATGCGTTTAAATTGAGACCTTAAACAATAAAAACACGAACATATTAACTCTAGACTGTGAATAAAAGCTGATTTTTATTTATATCAAAAATAAGTTATTCAGTATCATATCATGTAACACATAGTTTTGGGGTTTCCTCGAGTGTTGAAAGGAAACACTTTTGTAGGAACAGTTACGTGATTTTCTTAATGGCGTTTATCGCGTTTTGCATTCGAACTCTTCATATATATATATTTACATATATGTGTATATATACATATACTTGCTGACAGTTTTACATCGTCCGTTTATATTATGACACGAGTAAGAAGCCTTAATAGAGAAATTATTTGTGGAAAACGTCCAAAAAATATAATTGATATAAAATACGTTTTACGAAACAAAAGATACAAGTTTAACAGAGTCATTTAAAAATCGCTAGGTTAAGCTAGCAAGAAGTTGTTTGTTCTCATAGTTTCATGGCGAGACCACACTCTTCTATTCTCGTCATGTGTGTTCTGTATACATATATGTTCTATATACATATATGTTCTATATACATATATGTTCTATATACATATATGTTCTGTATACATATATGTTCTATATACATATATGTTCTATATACATATATGTTCTGTATACATATATGTTCTATATACATATATGTTCTATATACATATATGTTCTATACACCTGCATTTGTTGTAGATTTAATATACTTGCAAATCATCATTTCCGGTTTAATCTTTCTCTCTGGCCTCTTTGTAAGTCGCCGTTTTCTTTTAGTTGATCGCCTCGTTTCTGCCAACTCTCAAGCTACGAGTATATCTGAAATATAGACTGACACACGTGTATAAGTTTCCGATTTCAATTAACTCCCTATCTATCTATACTTACTTGTTGATATGTTTCTTAATAATACCGCTTGCATATTGTCTATTGCAATTTCTATACATACGAAAATATACGTTTTTTTCCCCAGTTGTATAATCATTAAGTGATTTGGTTTATTTATTCGTGTTTTTGTTTTTGGGGGGGTATGAATGATAATCTTTTTTGCAGCAATCATTTCTGCATTCGGGTTTGATGTTAGCCGATACTCTTGTGGAAATAGCGGCTTTGACGCTTTGGGTTTACAGTTATTTTGGACGTTCTAGAAACCATTCTGTATGTACGTACAACTCTTTCCACTATTGTGTTAGTCTCTGCATTTTACTGGTTTCAAAAACCGTTTCAAATTACAAAATTTAAATGCATTCTATACAATGGACTATTTTATTAATACTACTTATAACGTGCGACCAGGACACACCACTCGATGATGTTATTACACAACGGACTTCGACAACAACTGAAGCACAAGATTAAGCGACATCATGCCGTTTAAACAAAAGAAGTAACACAAAAGTCTATTATCCTGATAAAGATTCTTGTGTGAATTGAACATATTAATTCAAATAAATAATATCTTTATTTAACAAAGAAAAGTTTCTGCATTTTACTGGTTTCAGAAACCGTTTCAAATTACAAAATTTAAATGCATTCTATACACTGGAATATTTTACTAATACTACTACTGTATTACTTATTTGGTGATAAGACGCAATTATTAAATGTTCTAATCGTAAAGATCTTTAAACTCGTTTGATGTAAAGAAAAGAAAATAGAAAACATCGAAAACTTGTAAAGTTATACCGGCATAACAAACGTTCATTAAAGTTCGAACATGTAATATTCAATTTTATTTGATTTCATATTTTTATTTGTATTTGACTTTCTATCTAAAAGTATCGTTTAATCGTACTGGAAAATATTGCATGATTGTTCATAAGTAATATTTTACTTGATTCTACACCTGTAAAGCCGGAATTCCAATAAGGTTCACAAAACCTCGATAGACAATTTTGTAACGTATGTTATTGCCAATGACTGGTTTGGCAGACCGAGAGCAGACTCAAGGCGTTTTCACGAATAATAGCGATAGAGAAATGCTCATGAAGCCAATACAGTTTGCGACTGTCTGTAGAGTTTTACGTTATTAATAGACCAAGTTTGTCGATGAAGTTTATATTTAGCACAGTTTCGCATTTATTGACTTTATTCTAAAAAATATCCAAAAATCAAATACTAGTTATCATGTATCAATTAAAATACGTCAGTTAATTAAATATTACCCATTATAAGAGAGGCACAACACACCTACAAAATCTCCGATCAACATGTTGAAGCTGTTATGTCAAAATGTTGGATACTGAATATATTGATGAATATTTTATTTATAATAATTTTGCACACATTTTCTTATATAATATCAGTTTCGTAGGTAACAACTATTATATTTGGCTTTACTACTTTTATAAGCGAGGTTAGAGTTTCCAGGTTTTTGTAGATCGAAATCTATATTTAAATTTCAGATAATTTTATAATTATCTGAAATGTAAATATAGATTTCGATATACTACTAGAAATTAAAGTTAGGTTATTCATCAGAAAAGTATAGATCAGCATCCGCACTTATTCTCAATACAACATCAAACTTCACGAAGAAACACTTTTAAAAATGTACGAACAAAATTGTTTCATTCAGTCGTAATAAAAAATTTCTGATGTAACATTTATTTTCACGTTTTACATAGTATTTACAATTTGCTTGCGGCATATTTAAAGAGTGGCCTTATGAAATGTCGATTAGAAAATGATTACAAATTCACAATTCCGTCCCCCAACTCTCGCAGATATATGTAAATATATACAAGAATAACATGCTTATGCTGCTTATTTGTTTTATTTAGTCACGTATATCTGCATACACTTACTCATAGATGTACACATTCACTCTCATACGCTGACACACACACAGACACCCAACACACATATATATATATATATATATATATATATATATGATAATTTTATTTACACAGACATGTACAAAATCTGCGACACTGGCATGTCGATGTTATCGATCAACACTTACTATAAACTGAGATCTCATCAGGCAGAGTTAGAATCCGATCTTAACCTCAGATCATATTTGGAGAGAAACTGAGGTTAAGATCGGATTCTAACTCTGCCTGATAGGATCTCAGTTTATAGTAACTGTTTATCGATAACATCGACATGCCAGTGTTGCAGATTTTGTACATGTCTGTGTAAATAAAATGATCATATATAAAGCTCTATTTTGATATTGATCACTTTTTATATACCCGGTTAAAATTCTCTGGATTATCACCCTGTGCATATTTTTTACCTGGATTATTACCATTATTATATATATATATATATATATATATATATATATATATATATATATATATATTCAAAGAATTCAAAACTTCTAACTCAATAATCAAAAATAATAACACTACTAACTCCCTCTAAACCAAACAAACGTACTGTATTTGTTCCAATCCCCATTCGAGGAATGTTTCCCCAAGACCCAAACCGACAAACACAGTACTTATATTGGCCATACAACTACAACCCCCCCCCGACACCTTACGCATCACTTAAATGATACTAGTGCCATCCTGCGACACATTACAACCCATACAAAAGCATAAAATCAACTGAACTAAGACACATATTAACAACTAATACTAAGATCATACGTAAAAAACTACTGCACCAATAGACTAACAATCTTCGAAGCACTACACATAAAAAATTACAACCCACAATTAATAAGATAGCATTCACCACTTGTACTAACGGCTTATCAGTCTTTAATAATAATAATAATAATAATAATAATAATAATAATAATAATAATAATAATAATAATAATAATGGAAATTAAACAATAAATAAATAAATTACAATATTAAAAAATAAAATAAAATAAATAAATTAATAATAAATAAATGAATAAATATATATATGTGTGTGTGCGTGTGTGTGTGTAAATTAATAGATATATAACTAATAATAAAACTATAAATACGACTCTTAGGAACAATAAAACAAAGCCTCCTGAAGACGGTCGAGAGACCGAAAGCGCTAGAGGAATGCCCCACGATACAACGTTAGGTGCCATACTCCACCAATTAATACCAGAAAACCGACTAATCGCTCGCCGCGTCGAGAAATTAACAAGAAAGATAGCGAAGAGAGAAAACTCCGTGGTCTGTAACGACGCGTGTATTAGAAATGACTTGCTGCCGAAATATATATATATATATATGGTGTGGTGGAGTTGTTATCCACAGGTCTGTGTGATGTGTCTAGTGCTACAGCGGAGCGTACTTGTAGTTGCATGGGCTTCCTACTCTTGCTATTCGCTTAGCCGCCAGATAGACCACTAGTTGTGCGAAAAGGGAGCCGAGTGAGTAAGTCTCCCCTGCTGGTATATAGCCTATCCCCAGACAAGACTCTAGTCTGACCTCCTCGTGGTACACTATGGTAACTGGGTGCTTTGCGGCCCCAGGCTAATAGACTAGAGATCTCGGAGTAGGTTAGAACCCCAGAGGTGCAGTGTGCAGGGCCTGCTGGCATGCAGATACGTCCCGGCACACACCAATCTAACCCCCTGCCACTGGGTAGTGGTCTGTCTCAACCTCTCTCTCTCTCTCTCTCTCTCTCTCTTTGTATATATATATATGTGTGTATATATGTATATGTATATGTATATGTATATGTATATGGCGCCGGATCAGGGAAATTTCCAGTTTGGTATCTGGGGGCGCGTTTAACCCACTAGGAGAGATGCCCCCTAAGCCTTTGTTAAGGCAGGTGTCTAGGAGATAGAAAAATCTGATGTATAACCTGAGGGTTGTTGCTGACTTTTTCTGTGGCACTCATTTGCACCGATCTTGTGTAATCAACAATTCCAAAAAGTGTGGATGGTCCTACACAAGCCTTCACCACTCAAATCAAATCATTCGTGTGGGTTTTCTAGCAGCTTTTCTAAAATCGACATGAGTATTACTGGGTCCACTGGCGAGAGAGTAAAGGCGACGGGGACAGGCAAAGGATATTGCTGGAAGTCTTTAGCTGGCGCTCTACACAGTGGCGGCTGGTGGGTGATGGCCGTTTGGCACCAACGCTTGGGCAATTGTGCCGTTCGTGTCCTCCACCAGTGACAAAGCAGGCCTATCTAGTATCAGCACTGCTTTCCCTATTTCAGGGAGGGGGCGATAAAAGGAGCCCTAAACATTGCATGCCCTTCTTTGACTTGTCAGCCTACTGCATCTGTCTAGTTTTCCAATACAGCAGTCAGAAAACAAAGAAATTTATGAAGCTAAAAATTGGATCTTGGAATGTGCGCACATTGCAGGATAGTGATGCGTCACTAGAAAAGAAAACGGCCCTCGTATCAATGGAATTAAGGAAACATGATGTAGATATTGCTGCCTTTAGTGAGACGCGTCTGCCTGGTCACTCACAGTTGTGAGAGGTAAAAGGTGGATACACGTTTTTCTGGGCTGGTAAACCAGAAAACGAACCACGTCAATCTGGCGTAGGGTTTGCAGTGAAGACGGAAATTGCTAGATCACTTACAACACTCCCAGTAAGTCATTCAGATCGCATTATGACCCTAAGACTTCCACTAAAAAACAACACATTCGCAACACTTATCAGCTGTTATGCCCCTACTATGAATAGTTCAGATCAATGCAAAGCTGATCTTTACAATGATTTGCGTAGCTTAATCTAAAGAATTCAGCATAAGGATAAGGTTGCTTTGATGGGAGACTTCAATACTCGAGTGGGGCTCAACTTTCAAACATGGGCTGGTGTTCTGGGTCACCATGGTGTTGGAAAAATGAATTCAAATGGATTGCGACTCCTGACGGTATGCAAAGAATTTAACTTCAGTGTGACAAACACGTACTTCCAACTAAAGCATTGTCGAAAAACATCATGGATGCATCCCCGATCAAAAGATTGGCATCTCATTGACTACATAATTACCAGACAGCGCGACCTCAAATATTTTAAGATAACACGCTCTTTCCATAGTAGCTGTTGTTTATCAGATCATGCGCTTATAGTCGGCAAGACCATCTTCCATTTAGACAAGAGGAGAGTGAACAAGTATTCTGTTCCAAAACGCCTAAATATTCTGCCTCTAAAACAGGCAGATACACAAAATGAGCTGAAGGAAAAAGTTACGACCGCTATAGCTTCTGTAGAGGTAAATAGTGACGTTTCAAGTTCTTGGGATTCATTGCGCAATGCTGTTTATTACTCCTCTGCTGATGTTTTGGGCTTCCCTTTGCGGAAACATCAAGACTGGTTTGATGAAAACAACACAAGTGCAGAGGATTATCGACCAAATGCATGTTTGCCACAAAACATGGCTCGAGGACAAAAATTCTACAGTGAAAAAGAAGGCATATAGAGCTCACAAAGCACAAGTTCAGAAGGCACTTAGGGCATTGAAAGAGGCTTGGTGGTCATCCAAGGCTGCGCAACTTCAGGATGCAGCCGACAGGAAGGATTCTAAGTCATTTTACTCTGGCCTGAAAGAGGTGTTTGGTCCTCAAATGAATGGTTCTGCCCCAGTTTTTTCTGAGGATGGAGAAACACTGCTAACTGACAAATCTGCTATCCTAAAGCGCTGGAAGCAGCACTTTGAAACTGTCCTTAACTCTGCATCAGTAACTGACGAAAACATAATTTCCTCTCTTCCGCAGCATCCCGAAATTCCAGAACTGTCTTTTCCACCTACAGTTGAGGAAGTATCTCAAGCTAAAAAACAGCTATCGTCAGGGGCACCGGGCAGAGATCGCATCCCTATTGAGGTGTACAAACATGGCGGAAGAGCACTCGAGGAAAAACTGACCATCTTGTTTGTGGAGATATGGACAGTTGGCGGAGTCCCACAGGACTATAAGGCTAGTAATGTCAAGCATCTTTATAAGAGCAAGGGAAGCAGGAATTCCTGCGATAATCATCGCGAGATATCTCTGCTTTCTGTTGCAGGTAAAATTCGTGCAAGGTTGATTCTGAACAGGATCATCAGACATCTTATTGATGAGATTTACTCAGAGTCCCAATGTGGTTTTCGCTCTGGTCGAGGTACAATCGACATGGTATTTGCCCTTCGTCAAGTTGCGGAAAAAGTTCGTGAAAAAAATCGGGAACTGTATATGGTTTTTATTGATTTGGAAAGTTCTTCATAAGCTTGGAATCCCCAACAACATACTTGATGTAATAATCTCCTTTCATTAAGGGATGAAAGCACAGGTCGTTTTTAATGGGGAAACCTCAGAGCCTTTTGAAGTAACCAACGGTACGAAACAGGGTTGTGTGATGGCACCTGTGCTGTTTGCATTGTTCTTCTCGGTGATGCTTTGGCATGCATTCGCTGATGAAAGCACAGGTGTTAAGTTTCAATTCCGAACCACAGGTGGGCTCATTAACCATCAGCGTTTTAAGCCAAAACCTTGGGTCGAGAGGCCATCATTCGGGACCTTCTCTTTGCAGATGATGCTGCCCTGGTCGCGACTTCTTTTGAAGAAGCTCAGAATCTTTTGACAAAATTTTCAGGTGCATGTAGAGCTTTTGGTTTAACAATCAGTTTAAAGAAGACTGAGGTGGTCCATCAACCATGTCCTACCCCTAAACAAGTTCAAGGAGTGAAACAAAATCAGACTGTCCATGAATTTCCATTAGAAAAACTCAAAGTGGATGGCAGACCAATGAACTATGTCAAAGACTTTACCTACCTAGGTAGCAAAGTTAATTCTGCTGCTTCACTTGATGATGAAATCGTAAACCGAATTGCAAAAGCGACAAATGCCTTCAGCAAGCTGAAACATCGTCTTTGGAGTAGCAGAGGCATTAAGTTGAAGACAAAAATCAATGTGTATAGGGCTGTAATATTGACAGGTCTTCTCTATGGATGTGAGGCGTGGACGCCTTACCGGCATCACATTCGCCAATTAGATGTGTTCCACAGGAGCTGCCTTAGGACCATATGCGGACTTCGTTTGAAGGACAAAGTCGCTAACACCGATCTTTACAACAGATGCCATATTGGTGGAATTGAAAGTTTCCTGTTGCAGTCTCAATTGCGAGGGGCTGGTCATGTAGCAAGAATGAACGAAGGGAGGATACCTACAGCACTGATGTACAGTCAGTTAGCTTGTGGTAACAGAAATGTTGGTCGGACCTTGCTGAGGTACAAAGATAAATTGAAAGATGCGTTGACGGCAATTGGAGTACCCCCAAACAACTTTGAAGACTGTACAAAAGACAGGAAGACATGGCGAGCAGCTTGTTGCATTGGACTGGAAAGATTCAACGAGACCTGTGTGGATAATATGAGAACTGCCAGAGTTAGGCGAAAAGCTAGAGAGAGTGCTCCACACCTGGCATCCGATTACTCACCCTCTTGCACTGTCTGCGGCTTTCCTTGCAGGTCTCTTGCCGGACTCAGGTGTCATGAACGATCTAGACACAAATGAAAGATGTTGGAACCTCATACGTCGCAATCGATGGGAGAGTCCATCATATATATATATATATATATATATATATATATATATATATATATATATATATATATATATATATATATATAAACATTTATTTGGATTTTCTTCACCATAGTCAGTTTTCAGCGATTCCGCTTCCTGCGAGTCCAAAATAATTATAAAATATCAATTCGGATTACGAGTAGATGAGAAAAAACGAATATCATAGACAAAAACAAACGCAAAAAGTACAAGCCGAAAAACAGCAGTATGATAGCATACATGCTAATCTTAATCAAATCAGATGTTACGTGCAGGGGACCAGCACAGATTTTAAGACCAGGTAATCTAGTCATAACACCTCGTTTTATGACACATGTTGGTGATTTTCATTTACATAGGAACATACCCGTTTGAACTTTAAAACTTTTTAAAATACTTTTTCAAATTTCGAATATTGACTGTCCTCACCTGTCAACTTATCAATCATTTTCTTCCTCTGATGATAAGATTATAATCTTTGAAATGCTGGGCTTAAGGAATGAAAGAGAATAAAAATAAATATTCACTAAATGCTCCTTGTTCTGAACAACTGAAGATATTGATTTGCTTCCATTTGCAGGTCTAATTATTTTTCATTGATTCATCATATATATATATATATATATATATATATATATATATATATATATATATATATATATATATATATATATATATATATAAGAGGAAGCATTATTACAATCAATGAAACAGACGAGTGGAAAAAAAATAAAAGGAAAATTGTTAAAATTACCTTAAGGCCTTATCGTCTGACCCTCTGAGAGGATACGTCAGAATGGTAAATTAAAAACTAAAAGTCGAATGAGATATGAGGGGAAAAAACTTATTTAGTTGGAGGAAACGAGTGAGAGGAAAAAAAATCAATCAGTTTTTTCCCCTCATATCTCATTCGACTTTTAGTTTTTAATTTACCATTCTGACGTTTCCTCTCAGAGGGTCAGACGATAAGGCCTTAAGGTAATTTTAACAATTTTCCTTTTATTTATTTATTTTATCCACTCGTCTGTTTCATTGATTTTAATAATGCTTTCTCTTAAATTAATCCTACGATTCTGTTGTACACGAAATTTACTAATATATATATATATATATATATATATATATATATATATATATAGAATTATAAAAAGAAAAACTATACACACATTAAGGTTGTACACATAATAACTTATTTCGACCCTTTTAATTAGGTCTCCTCAGATGTATAGACAACCACGTCAAAAAAACGGTTTTTTTTGACGTGGTTGTCTATACATCTGAGGAGACCTACTTAAAAGGGTCGAAATAAGTTATTATGTGTACAACCTTAATGTGTGTATAGTTTTTCTTTTTATAATTCTATTTTGCTCTGTTTAAATTACATTGAGCTCTGTTATTCAGATTCTCTACACAAAATTGAAATCTACACACTATATATATATATATATATATATATTTATATATATATATATTTATATATATATATATGTATATATTTATATATATATTTATATACATATATATATATATATATACATATATATATATACATATGGACACATATATATGATATATGTATATATATATAATATTTATAAATAAATATTAAATTATTAACATCTAGAGACACTAGCGTTCTAAGCTGATTGCATTAGTTGAGAAAAACAATAAATTACTCGACCGTACGTTTTACAAAGCCTAACATTAAGTATTTAATTTAAAAAATATGCATTACAGTGTGTGTCTGTTCTACTAGAGTTTATTGTTTTGGGTATTTGGAGTTTGAGTTAGAAAGCATATTTGTATTGTCCGCTTGAATTAGCAGCCTCGTTTCAATCGTCGAAAATTCTGAAAAAAGAAAGAAGAATACACGAGGAAATAACAATTCACCTGGTGAAACGGTTCTTCTGTAGAATATAATCGCGTTCGCAAGTTGTTGTCTCACTCCATTATTAAAGGTGTTTTATTTGTCTTTTTTATTTAATTACATTTCATAGTAGGGAAGTTTTTTATATAGTTTTTATAAGTGTCTGAATTTAAGGTTTTTATTTTATCTTAAATTATACGTCCGTTGTTTTCTCTATTTTAAACGATATTGGGTATTCCGTTTTCGTGTGGGTATCGGTTGTTATTGTGTATTTTAGGTGGCTTTGACCAGATTCCCCCTGCTACTGCCCACTTGGCTGACTGTCGATTTTACTCCAGAACAAAGAGGTGGATCTATGTTTCATCTATCGTCATATACCGACACAAATAATAGGTGTTATTTCTTTAAAACAGTTGCAAAGAGTCGCTGAATCGTCGACGCGGTGTTGTTTGCTAATCGACTGTGAGAAAACGCGACACTCACAAAAAAAAGGTTGCTGCAGAATGGTGAATACCCTGCCTTCTGATATCTTCAATGCGTCTGATATATGACTTAACTTCAATTTACGTTCATCAAAATCAGTTTGTGGTCTGTTTCATGATTTCCGAGAGAACAGCCAAATTCGGCAGACCTGTGCCATAAGCATAATTCGTGTCGGTACGACAACATTAAGTCAGGATCTAACCTTTTAACCGTTGTTTCCGAGGAAGAGATTCAAAATAACATTTATCAAGGCATCACTTTGCTTGAAAAGTAGTTTTCTAATCAGAATCAAAGGCTTTGTCAACACAGAAAATTAAGAGTTCTCCATTGTTTAAATATCTGCTGCACTTAAAGAACTGTAGTTTATAAACCAATAATCCGATTTGACTCAAATTCTTACACGTGCTATTTAAAGGTTAGAATTTGAATCAGATGGTATTGATTTTGTATTAGTAGCGCTATTCATGTGTCAAGCACGGGACTTTTAAGTGGTGTGTGTGGTGAGGTATGCGATACATTTTCCGCTTGCATAGTGCTATGAAACACAACTAATTGTCATTGGTAAAGCTTGTTGAATATTTAAAAACGAATCAAATATAAAAAACGTAAATTAATCAAGCGAAAATTAATTGAAAAATTTGAGCTTGAATCTTTAGTAGATGTGTAATTTTGTTGTGGGAAAATCGGCAGTGAATTTAGAACTCTATATATACAGAGTTACATATGAAATGGTAACTGTAGAAAGTGATTTAGTAATGAAATAAATAAAACACATACTCCACAATAGTATAGAATGATAATGATTACATAACAAATGATTGTTTATACAAGTGCCCAATGAAGTGTGAAATGTTGTATTTTCTTAAGTCTTCCAATTAGTTTTGTTCAGAATTGAATTCTAGGAAAGTTCATTGTAAATCTGAAAAAGGAATAACAACTCCCATTATTATATTCAGAAACTTGGAAACGTTACTAATCTTTAAAACTTAATGCCTGTATGAGCGACAGAGTTGTCTCGCTTGAATAACATTTTATTACTCGAGAGCTTCCGAGAAAAGAGATCAATTCTTGTTCTTGATCTCGGGATACATGTGACTTGGACCCAGTTCTTGCGAGATTTCGAGAACCCCTCTGATGCGTATTCTCTTCATTGGCTGACTTTCTAGAGTAAAGTCATGCTTTCGTCGGCTCCTCCATGAACACTCTAATAGCGTCGAATGTGAGAAGACCCTTTTGTGTATTTCACACAACTCCTTTATTTGAATAACGGATATGTGCATTCAATTTTTTGGGGACTTATAGTAAATGTTTATTTCATTTATCGTTGATCGTGCAAGCGTTTTTCAAAACAAATGTTAAATAAAAATGCATGAGTTTAAATCACTTCTTCGTTTTTCCTTATTTGCCGACACACGTGTGTTATTGGATATTTATGTTTTTCCTGGTATTTACGACAGGTTTTCTATAGACTGAAAATGCGCACCACTCAACCGAATAGCCTCATGAATTCTGCAGAGGAAAACGCAAATCGAGAGTTGCATTACATTCATAAGATTAAGACATATTCAAAGTTGTGTAATATACCAATGAACACAGTTATGCCTTGAGGCAAGCTTAATTAAGAATACTGTTACTGACACTGAGAGTGTAGTTACAAGAGCACAGCTACATGGACACAGCTGGACGCCCTTATATTTCTATGTGGTCGAGGGCATTTTATTGACTTAATTTAGCTAAATATATTCCGCCAG
Source organism: Sepiola atlantica (assembly GCA_963556195.1). Classification (NCBI taxonomy): domain Eukaryota; kingdom Metazoa; phylum Mollusca; class Cephalopoda; order Sepiida; family Sepiolidae; genus Sepiola; species Sepiola atlantica. Next base: position 116,956,541 of record OY744529.1, read on the forward strand.
TTCTTTCATTTAGTAATTCTTTTCCTGGCATAAAAAATGGATGTGTGGGAAAATGGAGAGAAAAGGACAAAGCCTAGACTTTACCTGCAAATGTATTTAAAAGAAGAATATGATTTGTTCAAAAACACTCACCCAGATATCACTATTTGTTTCTCCAGTTTTTGTACACTGAGGCCAAAAAATGTACTTACAATGAAGAACTTTCCTAATGAACAATGCAATGCAATTCAATTCAGATTCAATGAAGTTAATCTTATTTAAATGTGCTGTTTTTTTGTCAGAATTGCCACTGATATTATCATGCATTTATACGGTACACATTTTGTTATTTGAATATGTACATTAGCTTATTTTGTCAGGCCTGACAGTCTCTTCATCGATTCTATCTTTATTAGCAAGTTCATAAAATAGTTATACTTAACTATGTTAATGAGACACATAGCTTTGATTAGAAAGAGTTTATTCTGAGCAAAGTATTATCTCACAAGTTGAAAAAATGCATCTGAATGGTCGGTCACGTACGTTACCGAGACTGGGCCTACATGAACCTGCAATACAGATTTTTATGAATATTTGAATGCTCAAATTAATTCCAACCAAAAGTGTTAACTAGCAAACTAAAAGAAATGCTTGAGAATACATATGTCACATACATCTCTGTCACATATGTAACCGAGTCACGTACGTGACAGAAGTATGTATGTGCTTTTTTCTAAAGCAATTGGTTGTAGCTACTTTACATTTTGGCTCGAGGATGGTATCAGTATACTTGCTTTGTAAAACAAAGTTGAACTGTCTATTTCATAAACCTTTTATGCTAGCAAAACTTATATCTCTGATGGGTCACGTACGTGACGGAGCAAAGTGACTTTTTAATTATCATGTATAAGAGGTATTGCTCTGTAAAAATACCTCTATCTTATTGATGTACACTTAGATAAATGTCTGAACTTATGTCTGAATGCTGTTTAAGAGATGTTTTAAGCTTTCATATACCCAAATAAATCCATTAAAAAAGAGTCGGAAAAGGTGTATTTATACGGCAGAGGTTTGTTGGTTTTCAGATAAGCCGTATAAAAAAATAAAACGTTAAAAAGCACTCCAAGTCCAAAAAGAGATATTTCAATCTATCTAGTTTTAATAAAAATAAGTTCCAGTCATGAATTCTTACAAAAATTTACACCATCATAGGACCACTTTTCATGGAATGGCCCATATGTAAACGAGTAAGGCTACCAACATCTGTAAAAAAAATTTTTTTCAACATTTATTCATTATTTTGTTATTTTATCATTTGATAATTTTATATAACGCGTTTCAAGCGGTGGTCCGCTCTCATCAGATATGTAAATCACGATGAAGAAATGCATATTCGATTTTAAAGAGGAAATGTGTTATGATTAGGGTTAGGATCTTCGTAGTTTCTACGATAGGAACTAGTGCGTTAACTGGATTTTGATGCATTACATGAAAAATATTGTTTAGTTTAGACATGTTTGTCAAGTTATGTATTATTATTATTATAATTATTATCATTATTATTATTATCTTATGATTATCATTATTATTATTATTATGATTATTATTATTATTATTATCATTATTATTATTATCATTATAATTATCATTATTAGTATTATTATTGATTATCATTATTATTATTATTATTATTATCATTATCATTATCATTATTATTATTATTATTATTATTATTATTATTATTATTATTATTATTATTTGTTATCACACAATCCATCGTCAGTATTTTTTTCCGACAACAACCGGTGCTGTTCCCTAGAGTCTGAGTGACAACAATCCTCTCCAGATTCCCAGTACTCTAAACCTCTTTTCGATCACAACCGCAAATGATATGGCGGTATCAAAACAGCCGCCTACCATAGGTTTCGCGCTGACAGCGGCCATTGGTGTCCCCTGGGATTTGGTTGCCAATAAGCCTCCCTTAGGCCCCAGCACTCTTCGCACTCTTTCATTGAATGTCTGGTTAGTGCTGTCGCTCCTCGGTCTTCCAACCTTACTAATATTCTTCTTCTTTTTCTTCTTCTTTTCTTCTTCTTTTCTTCTTCTTCTTCTTCTTCTTCTTCTTCTTCTTATTATTATTATTATTATTATTATTATCATTATTATTATTTGTACTCACTAGGAGTTCTCACACGGATCATTGTCAGTGATTGCTCACCGACAACAGCCAATGATATTTCCTGAAGTTTGAGTGACAACAAGCATCCCCAGATTTCCGGTATTCTTCACCTCTTTTCGATAGCAACGGCAAATAACCTTGTGGTATTGCAACAGCCACTTACCATTAATTTTTCTTGGTATGGACCATTGGCCTTCTCTGCGATTTGGATGGTAATAAGCCTCCCCAAGGTCCCAGCATTCTCCGGTATCTTTCACTGAAGGTCTGGTTAGTGCTGTCGCTCAACGGTCTTCCAATCTTATTATTGTTATATTGTTGTTGTTACTGTTGCTGTTCTTGTTGGTGGTGATGGTGTTGGTGTTGGTGTTGTTGTTGGCGGTGTTGCTGTTGGTGATAGTGTTGATGTTGGTGGTGGTGTTGTTAGTGTTGGTGTGGTTGTTGGTGGTGTTAGTTTGATGTTGGTGTTGGTGTTGTTCGTGTTGGTGTTGTTATTCATGGTGTTGTTGATGTTGGTGGTGGTGTTGTTGGTGTTGGTGTTGGTGGTGGTCGTGGTGTTTGTGGTGGTGTTGATGTTAGTGGTGGTGTTGTTGGCGTTGGTGTTGGTGTTGGTGATGGTGTGTGTTGTTGTTGTTTTTACCATTATTATTAGTATTACTATTATTATTATCATTAGTAGTAGTAGTATTAGTAGTAGTAATATCTGCATGAATATGTGTATTTTCATCATGTTCTGGTTGTTTTTGTTAGTTTTTTCTCCTATCGACAGCAGCATTATTCTCCTATATTTTCTGTAGTTGTTGTTGTTGTTGTCACAGTTATTGTTGCTGCTGCTTTTTGTGTATTTATTAGATAATTTGTTACTTTATTTTGTTCTGGTTTCTGTTGCTTCGATGTTGATGTTGTCCCCGTAGGCTTCATCGTCCCTGTTATTCCCGTTTGCCCTGGCGTTGTCGTCGTCGTCGTTTATGCGATCCTGCTTTTGTGCCAGAATAAAATCAAACGTCGCTCAACTTTTATTTCGTTTAATTTTTCTCTTTCTTTTTCGTATTCCGAAAACCTCATTAAGATGACTTTAAACTTTCAACGCCCGAAGGTGACATCACTTTTCGAACACCCCTTTTTTTAAGAAAATAAAATCTTTGTTTTTTCTCTTTATACTTTTTCTCTTCTTTTAGTTGTATCTGCGTCTTTTTTTTTTTAGATTTTGTCTCTCGGTAAAATTATAAGAATCAAAAGTACAAAATTACTAAATAAAGAAAGAGATTCTGAAAGAGAAAATGCACTTTTAATGTCATCTAGTTTTTAAAATGTCTGCTCTAAAATCACCAACACTTTTCCATATTCTCCTTGGAAGAGACACGCGTGATACTAATTAAACAGATTAAATATTACTCATGTTATTATTTTCTTTCTTGATTCTAGTGTTGGCATTAGTTTCCCCGGTGTGTTTCTAGTTATAATCTTTCTGGAAAGACATCGGGTACTTACGGGAAGGACCACGAGAAGGTTGCCAACATCCCTAAGTGAAAGCGGTACTGCGTCTTTAGTCGGCGTTGTTATCCACTTAACCACGGTGACCTCCCACTGATGGTATTGAACAATAATATTTCAGCACATTCATTCCAATAGTATATAATTGTGATTAATAATAATCAATATGGTATTAATGGGCGGTAGCTTTTATTTACTCAGTACATTACTAAAATTGCATAACCATTTCTCATGTATCTGGACATTTATAGTTGTGCTTTTTTTACTCAGTACATTACAAAAATTGCATAACCATTTCTCATGTATCTGGACATTTATAGTTGTGCTTTTTTTAAATCCGTACATTACTAAAATTGCATAACCATTTCTCATGTATCTGGACATTTATAGTTGTGCTTTTTTTACTCAGTACATTACAAAAATTGCATAACCATTTCTCATGTATCTGGACATTTATAGTTGTGCTTTTTTTAAATCCGTACATTACTAAAATTGCATAACCATTTCTCATGTATCTGGACATTTATAGTTGTGCTTTTTTTAAATCCGTACATTACTACAATTGCATAACTATTTCTCATGTATCTGGACATTTATAGTTGTGCTTTATTTTACTCAGTACATTACTAAAATTGCATAACCATTTCTCATGTATCTGGACATTTATAGTTGTGCTTTATTTTACTCAGTACATTACTAAAACTGCATAACCATTTCTCATGTATCTGGACATTTATAGTTGTGCTTTTTTTTACTCAGTACAT
>OY744529.1:116965953-116973453 GCA_963556195.1 Sepiola atlantica
ATCATTCAGTCATTCAAACTTTGAATAGATTCACATTAACAATTATAACCTGACAGTAAATCACAAATTAAAATATACTAGCTGGGCCCGTAGTCCGGCGTAGCCCGGCCGAGCCCAGTAGAAATATAAAGAATGAATTAAAATTTGTCAACATCCGACAGAATGTAAATAGATAACATCGGGCAATTTTAATGTTTAAATGTCGGTTTGGAATTTTGGAAAATCTTCTGAGTTAAACAAAAATCGAAATTGTCACTGTAGAAGGATATCTCCTTCACTGAGCGATCATGGAAAACGTTCCTTGTTTTTGACCGGGAAGTAAATTATATTTTAGGCAAGTACGATGAATATATATATGATATAATAATAAAAAGAAAAATAATAACATCAATTTTTAACTAAATTGCACAAATTAAAGTGTTGATTAATTACTATTTCAGTCACGTAAATCCCAAGAACCGCCAAATATGATCTGAGGTTAAGATCGGATTCTAACGTTTCCTGATGAGATCTCAGTTTATAGTAACTGTTGATCGATAACATCGACATGCCAGTGTAACAGATGTTGTACATGTCTGTTTAAATTAAAAAATTATCATATATATATATATATATATATATATATATATATATATATATATATATATATATATATATATATATACTCATGCACGAAGATATAGCCAGAAACACGTGCCCATAGATTACATTTATGTACGCATAACATTAATAAACAGATATATATTAACAGCAAGTACGTCCGATGACTTAGGAATTGAAACAATCGAAATACTAGTAAGCCTAAACAATAAACGCTAGAACTACCAATAAAAACAATTACATAAAAACACATTAAATATTTACGTGATACAAATCGCAAATATTTCCAGGCAAGGCGTCATAGTTCAGAGGTAAAACTCTAGACTATTGATATGAATATCGAAAGTTCGATCCTTGTCTAAATTTGCTACGCTGATGACGACTGTGAGCCAGAAACACGTGTCAAGTGATTACTTTTATGTACGTATAAAATTAATAAATAAATATATATGTGTATATATATAATTTGTGTACATACATATATATATATATATATATATATATATTTTTATATATATATGTTTTGTGTCAAAGAGAGAATATGCTAGTAAGAACATTTTTCAGCGTAATTGAAACTTATTTACATATTGCGCGCGTCAATCTAAATGGATCTATTGTTTTATAAGTTGAGAGTTTTATTTTGAAAATGAGTGAAATAGGCGTGCCAATTTGAGGACTGGGTTAAGATTTGATAACTGTTTCTACATATATACATTCTTTATACATTCGCATACATTTTTCTTCTCTGTATTCGCCATTTTCTTTGGTTGTTCTTTTTTAACATGCTCACGCATACACATTTCTACAATAAAATATATGGAATATTCATATTATGTGAATATACTTTGTTTAAATGTCTATTTCATGACAAAATTGCCTTTTTAGAACATAATTTAGTGTGATGTTTCTCGTTTTCTTTAAAAATTGGGCATTACACATCTCTATTTCTCTCTCTCTCTTTCTCTCTCGCTCTATCTATCTATCTCTCTGTCTCTCTCTCTCTCTCTCTCTATATATATATATATATATATATATATATATATATAATAATCTTTTTATGCAGACATGTACAAAAAAACGCTACAGTGGCAGATTTTTGTTAACACTCAATAGTTATAGGAATCTAAGGTGGAGAATACCCTGTTTATTCACATTGATTTACATATTGGGAAGCCACAATTATATACGAGGAAAAATAGATTTTTAAATAAAATCTTATTATGTATATTGCTTTATTTACTATTGAGTGCTATTTTATAGGCTCGTTTAAATTCTCTAGATGTTGATTTTTCTCTTTCTTTCTCTCTCTCTCTCTCTCTCTCTCTCTCTTTCTCTCTCTCTTTCTCTCTCTCTCTATATATATATATTTAATTTATGTATTAATTACAGTTAAAAATTAAAAAGTAAGTATGTTATATATATATTTATTTTGGTACAGAAAAATGAGTACAACATTCGTACCGTCGGTTTCAAGCACAGAAGGACTTAGCTATCCGGCTATCTTCAGCTTCTGTTGTCATCCGGATGATGGCCGGATGGCTAAATCTTTCTGTGCTTGAAACCGACGGTACGAATGTTGTACTAATTTTTCTGTACCTAAATAAATAAATATTACGCTCTTAATTTTTAACTTTAATTTCAATTAATCGAACACTCTACTGGGATTTAACGTTTTACAACTATCGGTAAGCCTCAAAGAAATGCTGTTTAGCCCGTCTGGATCAGCTCTCCCAGCTTGAAACCTACAATACCATGTTGACCTTCACCTCTGTTATATTATGAATATAACGCTTTTATGATTCCATAATCGAGCACTTTGTAGAATGTTTAGCCACTAAATGAAAAAAAAAATATATTCAAATACACATTTGTTTTAATTAGTTACACGTTGTCCCTTATCAAAAACCTAGAAGCACGTATATGTTTTATTTTATTGAAGATTGATCATTCGTGATAATCCTACCGTTCAAGAATTAAATAGAATTTTATTTTTCTGCTCAAATGTTTGATTTCGGTAGAAATTTTTAAAATATAAAAACTAAAATATACAGGCGTTATGACGATTTAACGGATGTCCTACGATAATATTAGTTACATGTAAATTATATTTTTGCTTTTATACAACTGCTATGACAAGTCTTATCCTGCTATGACAAGTCTTATTTAATTTTGGCCCATCATCATCTGATTGTACTGAACAAAGGGATGGCGGAAATTCTCAACGTTTTAGCTCATATGTTTATTATCCATTTGTTATTTATGGCAATTTTTTCAAAAAAGTAAAACATATATGAATATAAGGATGGCGAATGGTTAAAGTCTACCAAAAACAAGACAAATGTGTATACAGTATTATAGAGGGGGGTTATTTTACGCTTACTATTTCATATTTACAGCGACAGTTCAAATGACCAAACGCAATGACATTGCAGCACACTGATGACAATGCCGATAAAGTAATTGAAAACCTTGTTTTTAAGAAATATGCCATTATTAAAATTACACACGGCGTTGGTTGTCTTTTGTACACTACGGTGAAAAAGACTATACCTTTTAATATGTGTGCGTTATATTTGCAAAAAGAGCTTTGCTTCTTCGTATGACTACACTAACCCTACCCCTAACCCTAAACCTAACCCTAACCCTAACCCTAACCCTAACCCTAAACCTAAACTTAACCCTAACCCTAACTCTAACCCTAACACTAACCTATTGAAAGGCTCAGACACTTTGAGAAGAAATTATTCCGCATGAGCAGAAAGTGACTATAATACAACATTTATTTTATAATTATCTAATGCAACCAATCATCTGCTTCATAACACATGTATGTTTACAATTTTACAATGTAATATAGAATTTGTACTCCGTTTTCTATTCAACTTCATTATGGGGTAAGGTACACGATAGTTCATGAAAAATGAAGGGTCGTGATGGACAAAATGTGTGAAAAGATGACAGACGGAAAACAAGTCAAAATCCAAGAGAAAAACAAAAACAAGAGATTTTTTTGACCGGTTTCGTTCGTGGAGGATGAAAAATGAAGTGTCGTGATGAACAAAATAGTCTACTTCGAGGTCTGTACTTTTAATGATAACACGTTATTATATGGGCTTTTGTAAGTACATACTATGGAGACCATATGACTATTTTTCGCTGATTTTTTAATAATATGCTACGATTCACGATTATAACACAAATAATTAAAATATTGCTGCATATTCTTTCTTAGCAATTGTCACGGTGATGTTTGAAACATCCACGTAGTGACCGAGTATGCGCTAGCATCTTATCTTCTACGTCAATGTGGTTGGCCCGCGTGATTTTGTATAAATGGAATAATACTATAAGCTTCAAGGTTCATCTTTTATAATCAAATTCTACCCGGTTTCAACCATCCTTACCAATATCAAGGATGTTGTTAGTCTCTCTCTACTCTACTGTTATTTCAATGGAACGTGTTCAACTGATCCTAAATTGTTGGCCTTGTCTTGTAAAACATTTACAGTAAGAACTCGTCTTATTACGACAACGTCAAGCGAAATTTGCACGAACAGAGCTTCTAGAAAAAGGGATTCCCGTCTGTGGAACACATTTTCGCAGGACTGCCTCCCGACAGATTAAAACCTGTTTGTCTTCAACGCCAATATAAACATGTTCCTATCTAGAGCCTTCCCAACAAAAATTCCGACTTGATTCTGACAATCATTCTATGTATTTAAACCACTTGACAAACCAATACACCTTTATCCTCGAGTAGCATTTAGGCCTCGATAAGCGGTTACAAATTAATACATTAGAAAACAATTTCCATCCATCTTTTCTGCCGTCTGTCTCCCTTTATTATCTCAAATATAACGAGACACCTGAACAAAGAAAATACAACGATAGTTTAAATTGCACAGTTCTGGTTTCCAATATGAAGCAATATGGAATGAGGTTGTGGGCAATTATTTGTTTTCTAATAATGTTCATTGCTTTGGTAGTTTCTGTAACAGCATGGTTCTCATATATTTCATTTTAGAATATAATTCTCTTCGCCCCGAGGAAAGAATAATTATATTGCAAAATAAGAATTCGAAATGTATAATTTTTACTTCCATACAATTATGATTTACGTCATCTGATGGGTGCATTGTTTGCAGCTCTGTTCTGTTGTTAGCATTTAATCACAATTGAATGCCTCTCAATCCTCCCTTCCTCTCTCTCTCTCTCTTTTTTTTCTCTCTCTCTCTCTCTCTCTCCTTCTATATATATATATATATATATATATATATATATATGTATATATAGATAGATAGATAGATAGATAGATAGAGGGATAGATAGATAGATAGATAGATGAATAAAAGAAGGGAAATAAAAAAATGTAAGAATTACAAATCTATTGTATCTTCAGTCATTCAAAACAAAGTGTATTCAATAAAATAAAGTTTAATGTTTTCCATTCCTTAAGCCATGTGTTTCAAAGAATGGTTTCTTATCATCAGAGGAAATAAATAGATAGATGAGTTGACGTAGAATAAATTAAAATTCATAATTTTAAAAATTTGAAATAGTAGATGCAAGTGTGTGAGAGAGTGTCGAAAATGCAAAACATATCCAATGACAAATGTGCAGTAAAAACGCCCAGTGAAAGAAAGGCTGAGAATAGAAATACAATCATTCACCGTTGGAGTATTCGTGGAGAATGCATCAATAGGGTCGAATACTGTAAATCCAAGAGGAATTAATCCATCAGAATAATATGCGTTTCTGCTGTAGAAAAGTTAAGAGTGAATGTGTAATTGGACACGTAACAGTATCATTATATAATGTGTTTGGTTTATGTGTTTATGTATTTTAAAGAAAACCTCTCCACCGTAAAAAGATAACTAAAAGAATAGATGTGTTTATTCAATGTCGCAAAAAAGCAGTCACGCTTTTTTGCCAACGCCAATCTAGCTGCTTTGTTGTTTTGTTGCTTTTTCCGATTAGATCTTGCAAAAAGACTTATTTCAAGCAAACTTCTGGACACAGTTTGTCGTGAAACATTCGTGACCCCTTCCATTTGTTTAGAAATGTTGCCAGCTGTAAGGAAACGGTTTTTTAACACTACGGGTTGCATAACTCAGTTCTCTTTTGCCGTTGGCTTTCTTAGTCTACCAGGTTTATGTGTGTTACTTAACCTTCCAGTTTCTTTATAGAGTTTGAGAACTCGGCTTACAACACTTTTTGAACGTTTCACACGTGTTCCGATTTCTTCTATTGTCAACTTTTCATTTCTTAATTTGACGATTTTTGCTTTGTCGCTTAAATCACTTTAATTTATTTTTGACATGATTGATGTTGCGTGACTTTCAGCAGTGATGATAATTAAAGTTTAAAATATTTATTTTCATCCTTTTATACAAAAAACCCTATCTTTTTAAACTTTAAACAAATATTGTTCCTTAATGTTCCTTAATTTGACACTGGAGACATGTAAAATGGTGGATAGCTTAAAAATATTATTTTAATTGATCTGAAAATCTCGGTAAAAGTCAAACTACATAATTTGCATATGTAGTGGCATTTAAAATATAAAATAAAAAAAATATAAATAAAATTTATTTGAGATTATGAAGATTTTGTTTTTGTTTCTTCATTTCTGTACGTATATTTATATTTTTTAATTGTCCAAGTTTACGTGTTTCTTCCTCTACGACTAATATGTGAGGATAGATGTAGGTGCATTCAAAATTAGATCGTATCCTAGTACTCTTCGGTCTGTTCTAATCGGTGTGACATTACTCAATACCTTCCGCTCTATCTTACGGATTCTGACAAACGTGTGCACGTGTCTGGAGTTTATATTCGGAACATCCTACTTTAGACTAGAATACATAGTCTAGAATAAGAGGATCAAGTCTGCATGTGCTTTAGTGACCTTATAACGGAGTGGTAGTTACTTATATTTCATCTACCGTTCTTCCCCGACCCAGGATTGTTCCCTGTTCGACTTTTACTCTGCCAGCATAGACACAGGACTCTCATGAAACCCGATCGATGTTAGAGTTGGTTTTTCGCACCCTGCCCTAGAGAGAGAGACCAGTGTTTGGTGTACTCGTCCAGATGAGGCTGCAATACTCCATAGATGGTTTGAATGGTGGCTTTATAGACGGATAGCATACTGGCAATGTGATAAGTTGTCTAGTCTAGTGGAATAAGTCCATATTCTTTGCACCAGACTTGGCAGTATATTCTATATATTTATCCCAGTTGATGGGATATGTGAATTTTAGATCGATGTGTTTGAACGTTAAGCATATTGGCTCCCTACGAGCTGGGAGGCTGCTCGAGAAAGTGGGAAGTTGTGCAATGGAGATGCTGCGCGTGCTGTTACGAGCACTGACTGTATAGCACGTGGAATAAAGTCAACTGCTGTAGATTCTACTGCATGGTATTTAGGCGCTTCGATCGAAGCAAAGTGCTGCATCTATACATAATCGCATTGTGTAGGATGAGGGTTTCTTCTCAGTGCTTCTATCATTTAATTGGCTTTACTGTTTGGTAAACATTTTTATGGTCATCATAAGTTTTAGTTAATATATTCTGCCTTCCTGAGGTTGGGCTCACTCCCCCGAAAACCCTACCTTCTACAAGCTTCGTCTACCGACACACACACTCTTTGCATATCCCCACTTATCCCCATTTTTCCCCTACTAATTCATCATAATAACCGCCTCCATCTGTTTATTTTCTATGACAAGACATCACTCCAGCGGGAACAACATTTATTTCGTTCAAATAGAATGATTATATTAGTAAAGTAAGTTTTCGTTTAAAAACAGAATGAATAACTTTCTAAAGCATTTGTTAACATTTATTTATCTACTCCTTGTAATGATCACATTTTTTAATAATGACACATATTGAAAG
>OY744529.1:116978453-117003453 GCA_963556195.1 Sepiola atlantica
GAGGAGGCATGGGAGGAGGGGAAGGGTGGAGAAGAGAGACAAGGGTTAAAAGTTAGCCAGAGTCGTTATATCCCCAGCTGATAAAACAGGTGGCGTTGTCATCCTCAATAGAAGTGATTACCACGACAAAATCATGGATATACTCAATGATAGGTCAACATACGAATCCACCGACCTCAAAATCATCAAAAAAAACAATGAAACATTTATCAAATTCTTCAAAACCTCTACTAATCAAGCCAAAGAATGGACTTCCCTTATTTCATACCACTCTACCATACCAACACTTTACGGTCTTCCTAAAACCCACAAACATAATATGCCCCTACGTCTTATCATTTCCAGTATTGGAAGTGTCTTCCACAATATCGCTAAATCATTGGCAAAAATTCTATCACCACTACTAGGCACTATCAGTAACGCACACATAACGAATTCAGGTCATCTCCTAAAAAAATTACAAGATATTACTTTACATAATCATACTATGCACAGCCTTGATATTACTTCCTTATACACAAATATACCCGTAAAAAAATGCATCAACCTACTTTCCAAACACTTAAACAAAATAAATTTCTCTTGTTCTCTCCCAATCAAAAGCATTATAGATATCATTAGGAACATAACTTCTCTTACTTTCTTTAAATACAACAATGACTATTGTAGACAGAAATTCGGCTTACCTATGGGGAACCCCCTTAGTCCCGTATTAGCGTGTCTGTTTTTAGAATTCCTCGAAATCGGTCCTTTTTCTTACCGTATCCCTAAAAATGCTACCTATTTCAGATATATTGACGATATTTTAATCTTTCTACCTGATAATCATAAAATAGAAACATTAGCACAAGCACTCAACAAAATCGAACCTTCCATTAAGTTCACTTTCGAAAGTGAACAAAACAATTCTGTAGCTTTCCTTGACATTCTCATCCTCAAAAACAATAACAGCCTTTCATTTCAAGTCCATCGCAAGCCAACCAACAAAAATGATTACTTACATTATTATTCACATCATAATAACTATATAAAAAATAGCATGATAATCGGTTTTTATCTCAGAGCTCTGCGTATTTGCAGCCCTGAACATCTCTCTCAGGAATATAATGACATAGAATCCCCTCTCACTACTTTAAAATATCCCAAACACGTCATTCTTTCCGCTAAAAAGAAAGCGTTTCAAATACATCTAAAAAAGATCAAAAATACTAATACATCTCCTAATACAACACAATCCATATTAAGGAATGTTTTCCTTCCCACTAACTCTCGTAACACACATCTCTTTTCTTCGCTTTCACAACATAGTTTTAGAATTACCCAAGCTACCTCACTCACCATCAAAAACATTTTACAAATGCATAAAAACAAAAATAAAGTCCTTTCATCCCCCACTACAGCTGGAATTTATACAATTCCCTGCGCCGACGGTGGAAAAATATATTTCGGCGAGACACAACGTCCGTTAAAGAAACGAATATATGAACATAATCGTGCCATAAAAAACGGCGATACCTCAAATGCACTATGCACTCATATGATCTCTTCCGGCCACCACTTCAATACCCATAAGGCAATCATTATCAAACATATTCATGACACCAAACTTAGACGTCTCACAGAATCCTGTCTGATCCTATGTCATAAGAACACCATTGCCCAAAGACAAGGTTTCTATAATATTGCTTTTGCTTCGGCTAGATCGATTTTATACGAGATGAATCTAAATGAATACGACTCTGGCCAACTTTTAACCCTTGTCTCTCTTCTCCACCCTTCCCCTCCTCCCATGCCTCCTCCTCTTCCCTTGTTTCGTCTCTCGACGTTAACTGCCCCAATTACTACTAATCCTGTAGACCTTTGACGCTCTCAGCCCGAATTCAATCAGCAGGCGATATCTAAGCACTGATTTTTTCTCTCTCTCTTTTTTTTTCTCTTCTTCAATAGTTTTCGACAACAACGCTTTCCCTTCTTCTTCGTTTCGTCTTCTTCAACTGACGTTCTAAAGACACTGGTTGATTGGTATCTCTTTCTTCTTTTTCCTCTTCTTCATCTTCTTTTTCTTTCTCTTTTCATAACATTCCTCGCATTCCTTTTTCTCCCCGTTTTGTTGTTCTCTGCACGTGACATTTTCTTCCAATCGCATTCTCTGTATAAATTTGAAAACTTTTCCGTTTTGAAATAAAGTTTATTAACTGATCGAAAATGGTCGTATCTACGGCCGAAATATCTCGGTGGAACTTTACAAGATGAGTTTTTGAGTTTATTTTTGTTAGTTGTTGAATTGCTTATTCTTTATTCCATTTTTATTTTTACATATTGTCTGAAACATTGTTTCTTTTTTCTCATATATATATATATATATATATATAGAGAGAGAGAGAGGGGGGAGAGAAAGAGAGAGATAGATAGATAGAGAGAGAGAGATAGAGAGAGAGAAAGGCAAAGGGAATAGGCGAGGGAATGAAAAGTTATACAAACACAATATTTAAACCTCAGAAGTTTAATGCTATTATTTCCATCACTTATTTGCTGAATTCATTGCTCTATCTGATATCTTTAACTTTGTATCATCACGATAGATTATTTTTTAAGGATACATAATTAATTTTAAAATTCTTATTCAACGCTATATATATATATATATATATATATATATATATATATATATATATATATATATATATATATATATGTATATATATATGTATATATATGATAAACAATTATAATTAGATTCCACGACCGATTTATTTATTCACTTTTTCAAAATCCAAATACTTGACAGACTTCTTCAGAGACACGGGAACAATCATAACATAGTGTAATATATTCAGAATCATTAAAGAAGAAAAAAGAAAAAGTAATAACACCACTCTCATTGTTAAAGAATTCATAATTAAGATTAAAAAAAAAAAACTTAACGGTATGTTTTCTCTTTCGACGACATATGCCATATTTACATTTAAACGAAAATAAATTTAATCAGCATTTAGTTCACCTACGTAAAGGAGCTATGTTCCCAAATTAGTTAATTATTTTAGGAGTGAATCGTCTACCTCACATTATGTAAAATGTTAACATAATTAACTTTATGTATATACATATATATATATATATATATATATATATATATATATATTTACCGTATTTTCATTTCAGCGTTTTACGTATACGATGAAATGTGACACTAGTTCTGTTATGGTTTTTGTTGTTGTCTTTTTACTATAACATGATTAAAGTGCAACCATATAATTTGCCGAGGAAAAATTGCTCTAATTATTTGCGTGACTGAAATAAAAAAGTATTTTCAGATTACTGTTGATAGAATAGTCTGAAAGCACCCTTTTTCCCATTTCAGTCACGTTAATTAAGAAAAGTGTTAATCAAGAAAATCCAGCATGGCTGTTGTTGTTTATTTATTTATTGGGGGGGGGGCGAAATGTTGATAGGAAGATTTAATAAGGAAAAGACAACTGTAAACACAACGCCTCATAATTTAAACAGATCATAAATTGGCGTGTATTTAAGTGAAAACGCGTTTGTTTCCAAATATGTATAGTGAAATTATTACATAAAAACTGCTGAGATGAAATAAATCTTCTTCAGAATAAAAAAAACATAAGATGGCTGTCCAATTGGTAAACTTTGGGACTGACTCGGGATGGTCTATTTGCTCTTTTATCTCGTAAAACAAAACATCTGCTTGGCTTCAACAATAAACATATGTGAAACTTATCTCTCTTGAAAAATAATGAAAGCAGTTGTTTAAAATGTTATCTTATGTTTTATTAAACCACCCTAATCAATATAATTGTTATTAATAATAATAATAATAATAATAATAATAATAATAATAATAATAATAATAATAATAATAATAATAATAATAATAATAATAGTTATTATCGACAAAACTATTTCGTATATATACGAAATATGATAATACAAATTATAAATTACAAAATGTTAATCTATTAGAAACTCTTTATTAAATTTATATACAAATTATAAAAAAACTGGTGTATGTGGGTGTTTGTTGCTTACTATATATACGGTATTTAAAATGTTATGCTGAATCATCGAATTAAGTTTATTATCGACTGTAAGTAACACGGTCTCCTGTACCGAATCTAAAGCTCACTCTACTCTAAGCAGATACTTTCTCTGCCCCGCTGTCTAGACCCTGTTTGGCATCTGGTTCTTTCTCCCTTTTGGGGTCATCTGTTTGCAGACATTTTGAAGCATTAATAGGTTATTCGTTTAATTTTTGTTCATGTATTAAGCTTCCGAGCACGACTCCGAATCGGCGGGTCTGAGCCAGCGGTTGAATGAGTGATCCGGAGAGGACCAGTCCGGGTATAGACTTATTGTTTAAACCGAGCTCTGGATTCCAGATGAAGCTACTGGTTCATATTGTGGCTGGAGCAGACCAAGCAAACAAAGTTGGAGGGGGGAGGACCAGTCGAATTCTTACTAACTCAGACTCTGGGGTGTATGGTTTATGTATCTTTAAATCCCCTGCTCTTGGAATAACATATTTGCACGGGGGTGTTTTCTTAAGCGCCTCCCCGACAAGTTCTCAAAATACTGCTGACCCCGCAGTTATAGTTCAGTTACTAGATGGGTTGCTGGTCAGTTGTACAACGTAGACAGCGGCTACACTAGAGGTTAGGGTTATCTGTAGATAAGAAATGCGTTAACTTTCAGACCCCCTGATTCCGGGAGGAACTTTTTATTCTGGAATGCATAAGATTAGATTTGTCGTTATACTTTCAGAATTCGAAGGAAACTGACGCGGACCAGTTACCAATAAAACAGGTTCTCCCGACAAGGAGGTTGCTAGGAAGGTATGGTTAAACCACCAGTGTAGCGAAAGCGAACCAGCTCTAGTTCTGACGACGACATGCTGGCGCAAGTTATCAGAAGACCATCTTAGGAAAAACGGGGCTGCTACGCCAAACGCTAGAAAAGGAGAAATTGGTGTCACCAGCAGCAAGCACCGTTTGACGAATATACCTATGACATTATTACAACCCGATGTGCCGTCCCTTCCCCTGACACAGAAAACGCCAGATGTATATTCCTGTAGCAGCAGTCTAGATAAAACAATTTCGGCCAGACAAACCACACCTGTTCCAGTGACAATATTCCCTTCCCTGCCCCTGAAATAACGAGACTAGACGAGTAAAGCATGGGAGCCCGAGTCTCAGTGGTCACCTGAGGCTACAAATATATCTTTGCCTCAACCTACAAAGACCTTAGAGACGGTAATGTTTTAAAGACCGCTACTGGATCGATAGAGGGCTTACCTGAAAAAAGTTTGTCGTTTGTGACAACTGACGCCAAAAAGAACGAATTGGCGTGGGTCGCTGAAGTCGTAAAGCCGGAGTACCTGAGTAATGGGAGTACTACTGTCGCCATCCTTGGCGTCCCCTGCTACATTAACTCCACTTAATCGGAGGACGTCAAATTCGTCGTCCCAGTTAGTGGTCCCCGAGTTGTTATGGTCGGGGACTTCTACTATAAAATGTGATTGGACCTGGTTTAATTTAAGAATACACCAGCTCAGATACGATGAGTGAACTATGTCAAACATTGTATGGAGCTAGAGGGCAAGAGGCTATACTGCTGGCATTGTCAGCAACTGAGCACTACGGCATAAGTGTGTCCAAAGTGGAAGCCTCAAAATGTCCAAACTGCTCCGGGCGGAAAACAAGCTGTCACCGTGAGAACAAGCAGCTCCTTCTCCCCAAACAAAAGCTATTGAGAAGAATAAGGAGGATGTGAGCACGATTGCTAAAAAGAGAAGGCTACAAAATCAAATACAATTGGCTCAATTCTATCCCCTCGTGTACCTAAGGTTACAGCTTAGTATATTGGCAGGTACCAACAGACAAACGGGGTAGCTGCAGCCAACGCCAGGCATCCGTCGACATCTATTAGGGAATTTACTGGAAAAGAAATAATCGCGTCTCTGCTTCTTCAGAGTCTGATGAGGAGATCAGTAGCAAAAAAGGCACGGTGCAGATCGACTGTTCCGACGATGCACGAGCTGTAGTAGAGAGTGAGATCAAGAAGAACAAGAAGGCTCAGTAACCCCCAAGGCTGTCGACGCTCTCTGTTCCAATAAACTCAACGAAATAATGCATATAATGCACTAACAAATAAACATTACTCTGGCGAAGACATCGTTACCTTAACGGTAAAGGCTCTGCTTCACGACATATGTGATCCGGTTTCGAGTCTGGCCATAGCCACCTTGTTAAACCGCAATGATGACGTAATGCAAGTAGATGATTATTTTAATAATGATAAAAAAAATCATATTCAGACGTTTCTATATAAGGGGTAGGAAAAGGTGTAAGGGAAGTAATTTAAACCCTCCATGACATTCAATGTGAATGACTACCGTAAGATAAGTCCAACCTTATATATATATATATATATATATATATATATATATATATATATATATATATATATATATATATATATATATATATATATATATATATTATATATATATATATATATATATATATATATATATATATCGCTTAAAAACAATAACAATGGTTAAGAATTAATATATACACACATATAGCGATGAGAAATATCCATTATTTTGGGAAAGAACTCATGGCCAGAACAGTAAAGGTACTTCCTCACAACATTTGTGATCATGTTCTTAGTACTGCAATAGCCATTTTTATAAGCCGTAATAATGACGAAAGGCCCGTTGATAAATATCTTCATTATATATATATATATATATATATATATATATATATATATATATATATATATGCTTTAGAATCCATGATACCGCTTGCAACAGCCATTCCTGGACTGATGAGAATAGAAAGAAGCTGTAGGTATAAACACACTTTTTTTATTTTAAAAATAGTTATAGTTAAAACCTCTTTTAAGATTTCATCGTCTTAATAGTAGAGACCTGTTTAGAGTTTAGAGATGCTTGTCATCTCTGCGATAAGTAAGTTCCGCTCGAGTGTTGAACACTATTGACGACAAGACGCTTGCACCCGTTTCCCAGGCACGTGTGCATTAATTTCAATTACTGTATGTGGTGATTTCCTGCGCTTTAGCTTCGTGATTCGACTCTGCATCTACGAACTGCGTTCGAGCCCATGCGACAACCTGCAACGCCACTCCTGCACTGATGAGGGTAGAAAGCCCGATACGACGTCGTATGTAGGTATACTTTAATATTTAAAAATATTTATAGTTTAAAGCCCCTTTAAGATTTAATAGTCTTAATAGTAGAGCCCTGTTTTTAGTTAAAATAGTGTTGTTATTTCTGTTATAAGGAAGTTCTGTTCGAGCGTTGAACACTATCGACGAGAACACGCTTGCCCCCGCCCCCAGGTAAGTGTACATTAAATTCAAATACTGTATGTAGTTATTTCTCTCCGCCGTGTGGCCCTGAGCGTTAGTCTCGTGATTCCAGTCTGCATCTACGAACTGCGTTCGAGCCTATGCGACCGTCTGCAACGCCACTCCTGCACTGATGAGGGTAGAAAGCCTGAAACGCCGTCGTATGTAAATATTAAACAAACACTTTAATAAGTAAGTATATATATATATATATATATATATATATATATATATATATATATGCATATATATATATATATATATATATTAATATATATATATATATATATATATATATATATATCATCATCACTATGCTTTTAACATGTTATATTAGATCTTATGTTCTTTATCCACGCGTGTGTGTTCCCAGCATCCACGAATATATTTACCGCCATACCACCTATTTCCAATGTGGCTCAACAGCATGGGCATTACAAGCAGACACCTGAAACCTGACCGCTAGTATAGTTGTCAGCGTTCTCACTTCTGAGATTCACTGTTCATTCAAAATTAATGAAAGCAACATTGGACTGCACTTTTATAGAAAGTAACCCAACCAGTGTACAACAACAATTATATGACGAAAATAGAAAGAGACGTGTCTGTTTTCTATCGACATTTTTTAAATTGCAAAATTATCGTCTTGTTATAGTTAATTATACATTGTCTATCGTATTCAAGAGGAGGAATTTAAATAATTCTAAACATCTTGATAATTTTGAATTCTGTTTTATTTTTTTCAGTTAATTTCCAACAATCAATAATAAATAATGATCGCCTACACAGCAATACCTTGGCATTCCATTACGTTTTTTACACACTTTAATAGAAAACAGATGAACATCTCACACTCTCTCTGGTGCCATATTTTCTCGTGATTTAGTTGATTAAATCGGATAAATATTGATGATGTTCGTCCTGTAATGATGAAAACTTTAACGATATTTAATCAAACCTTCTTATAAATTGTCATAAAATGTGGGCAGAGCGATATGAAAAATCTTCTATTTGGGCAGCATCTTATTAAAGAAATAAAAGAAGACATTACCGAAAAAAATTGACGAAATTATTCTTGCTTCTGGTTATTTGTTTTAGAGGAGTACTCACTGACTTTCTAATTTGGCCGCGATCTGTCTGGGTGTGTTGTATACATGTATGTGGAGAGCTTTGTTTAAAATGTTCAATTAATAAAATGGGTTACTGCTTTCATATCCGGGGAGGTGCTGCAGACAGAACTATTCATGTATTGACAGATTACAAAATCGACCCCGAAGAATGGTATTTTATTGTCCTTACGCTCCTTTCAAACAGACGAGGTGTTGTGACCCTCTCTCTACTGTATTCTTAAGTTAATGGTAGGTGCTCGAGTTCGCTCCAACACTTAATACCTTTGGTATGACATTCAGGACACGTACTCGTCTTGTCAAAACCACAGCGACTTTCCATTCCTCTCTCTTCTTACCAAAAACCCAAATAAACTTCTGGCTGTGGAACATGATACCACAAGCCTGCATCCTAACTGCCCGCAGCATTGCCGTCTTCAAGTCAAATGCGAGAAAACACTTGTTGAGCTGTCCCGTATGATAATTCAATTCTTCTTATTAATTATTCTTCGTCCCATGCAACCCATCGTTCCCGGTCGTCTTGGGCCGATTATTGTCAACTGACGATTTCTTTAAGCATTATTCTCGTGTAACCTCGGACCATTATAAGTGGTGTCCCCTTAGTAAAATTAAGAACTGGATCGTAACTTGGTTAAAGAATGTACGATTCCACACAAACAAATGTTACCTAACACAACCGGAAATATTGATTTCACCAAAAATGCCCAAGATTTCTGCACATTATTTAAATATATTCATACTTATAATCACGCATAATAACGTTGACACACCGGTTCCCGATAGATCACTAGAGTTAAGCAGTACTAAAATGGTCAGTACTGAAATGGGTGACCATTAAAAAATACCAGGCGCTATGGGAAAAAACTGTGAATGACTGTCGCTAATAAGGTAGAGGGAAAGTAGGGATGTGTTCCTCCCCCGGGAGTTATTAAAAAAACACGATGGTGATGGCGATTAAAATGAAAACAAATCCTTGAAATTAAACTAAATAGAAACGAATACTTATCAAAACAATGTTCGATAGACTTATAGTCTCCGTGTCTTAAAATAGATTACCACTTGTGAACCCTGCGTTTGTAATAATCTTGGTGCTCGGTCATCGTAAGGGGAGGAACTGAATTGAAATGTATCATTTATTGCCTGTAAAATTAAAGTGGCAAATAAAATGAACTATAGTGTATTTCACTTCTGTTGTATTTTTTTTTATTTTCTCACTAAATAGTCCTCATCTTCACTCAATATTCATACCATGGAGAAGAGTGAATTGATAACCACAAGCGACATCGAATATTGTGAATATATATTTTGTTATTATTGTACATGGTCACTAAGCAGTTATCTTATTATGCTCCACGGGACTAATATTATCATTTATTTATTAGCAGATCATAAGCAGAATATCCTCATGGCAAACTGCACATTATAACTTAAGAACTATATCAAATACCTCCTATCGCTCTCACTTCACCTGATATTGTCTTATATTTTATATTGTAGCAGTTACTTCCTTCTTCCAAAACATAACTACACCGGTTGACCGTTAGGTGTCGCTTTTTCACCGACAGGTGGCGCTGGAAAGCGACACCAGAGTTATCTGTCCCTCCGATTATAAAAAGCAGTGCAAACGGAAAATCACTCTCTTCTCTTTTCAATTGGCCTCGCAGAACGACGCTGACACTAGCGCTTCGTCTCACCCTCTTTTCTCTTCAACTGGCCTCGGCAAAACAACAACCAACACACGTTTCTTCTGTCAACACGTGTTTCAACAGCAGTAAGAGTTCTCAACTCATTTTCTTTGTGTACGGCTTTCAAAGACACGACTCACTTCTACACATACGCATTTCAAGAACTGTTTCATATCGACACACATACACGCACCACGCACCTGATCATTCCACATTACACACACGTTCAATAAACCTTATTTGAACTACTTCATTTTGTTTATTAATTATTACTCTGTCTCGGTTATAATCGAGGACAACGACCCGAAGCCAACTATATCCCTATTTTACTGTTGTATTCTGTCGACCTTTCAACGACCGCCCCCTCTCGCTGGAGGATACAGAAAGCAAGAGGAAAGTGACAAGAAATCAAATGTTCAAACATGGCATACATCCATAAGCGTAAGCAAACAACTAAATCGGATATCTTTTTTAATTATTAGAAATTGAAGAAAGCTCAATCCAAAATCAATTTACGATGGCCTATTGGTTCAAATCTTTAAGTTGAATCGATTTACGATAACCTATTGTGACAAAATATTACTTGTTCAAATCTTTAAGTTGAATCGATTCACAATAACCTATTGACACAAAAGATTACTTGTTCAAATCTTTAAGTTGAATAAATGTGAATTTTAAAGAAAAGACACAAATAATATCGTGTTTGCCTTTCATATATTTCTAATAATACTTAAAATGCGAAATCATATTTCTAAAACGATCAAATATATCACTTCATTAATCTTTTTTATTGTCTTTTATTTACCAATAAAATCTAAATAAACCAATCATAATCCTCGTAATGATTTGCTAGTGTGTGGTTTACACATTACACTGCACACTCGTTGAGTTGTAGCAACTACCATATGTTTTCAGGATCAAAGACGTAACATTAATGACTTTATTAAGATCATGTACTTTGCTTATGAATTATAACTTTCAAATTGTGGCAAAAGCTAGGCTCTCCATAAAGTGTGCAAATCTCGTCTGAAAACTAGTTTAACATAGCATCAAATAAGTAACTCTAATGACACTTGTACTGTGTCAATCGCTTAGTAGGAAGCAAATACCATTTTAATAACCGCATGTTCTGCATTATCAAAATACAACGTTTCAATAAGACCTGAAATACCACAATTTTCCATCTGCCATTCAACCAGATCGACATCGTAAAGAAGGAACTGAACTGTCCGAAATTGATGTGTAATCCCCAAATTCGCTTATTTTTACAGACGGATATGATCAAACTGACATTGTGAAGCCATCTGATGAAAATTGTATCTATTTTTCTTTGTTACGACAAAGTAATTGATTGCATAATCTGGACAGAGATTTATAGTTGCCGAAGATGTTTACTGAATTCTTGCCATTTAACTAAACACCTGTTTAGAAGTTGGTAAACGAATTAGATACAATGCGTCAGAAATATTATAGTGAGTTCAGTATACAATATATATAATTTCGGTTTTTACTATTTGGTTACAACTTATCAAGTCCACGAACCACTTGAGGATAAGTTCTTATGGGACGGAAATGATTGCCTGTCGAAATATTAGGAATATATGAAAGTACTAACATTGCTCAATTGCATGAACTGCATTTGATTAGATATGGTGCGGTTATGTTAAGAATTAATGAACATTGGATTTTAAGATGACTAAGTTGTTATCAGCAGAATATTAGTACCATGGTTAGCTGCTGCCAATATGTAATATCATTGAGAATAAGCTCTGCCTAGGCACATGTAAAGAGAGCAATTCTTCATTCGTGTCTTCGTAAGACAATTTTTTCCTGTGAATAATTCACAGGGTTGAACACAAATATGGAGTTAAGTCGAGCACCTACCATTGATATGTCGGTAGAGTACGGAAAGACTAGCAACGTCGTTTTTGTTAGATAGAGGTATTAGGTAAGAAAGTTCATCATCCCCACTAGATTTCGAATTCAATTTTACATTTTTGTGTTGATCCGCTTTAGATGAGGAAGCACTTTTCCATCATCCGTGTCTTCCCATGTGTACTGTGTAACGTTCAAAATTTAAACTAATAGTTTCGAAACCGTTTTAAACCATTGCTTTTTCTATAATATAAGAACTTGAAAATAAAATATACCTACCCTATACAATGTATTTTAGTATATATGTAATACAAATAACGAATGCTATTATTTCCAACATATTAGATATTCACAAGCAATAAAACTGAATTGAATTTGATTATATATATATTATGAACTAGAAATATTGTAATCCTTAAAAAAATTAAGAATCTAATAACATATTAATGTCATGAGAGTTTTAATTAATTTTATTTAATTTTCGGCTTTTCGAAAGATTAAGTGGCTGATGAGATGATGAAAATAATATTTTATTAATTTTGACACCTATATTTTATTATAAATTATGCTGTGTTCGTCATCAACAATGGAAACGGATATTATGACTCACATATGTTTTAATATTAAGCTGACAATAATATTTACAAATGCCTGTTAAGAAGTATCAAACATCATAAAAATACAAACTAATATTTCTTGAATACAAACTCATAACATTTATATATACACAAGTACACATCATTTCTTTTAACATAGTTCACCCCAAACTAGGCAGGCCGCCACTGTAGACGTAAGGGGATACTGAGAAAAAAAGGGAGAAGGTAGGGGGGTCAACCTAAATTGGGATCTGCGCAGCGAGATGTCTGTTTACATTAGTTTAAAATTTCTTCATGTCAGTACTATCGGCGAAACAGGTAGACGGGACCGAGTTCCAGAAGCCAGCGCACGAGGAAAGAAGCTATTTGAGTAGAATGCTCTCCGACATCTGGGGACCTCCACAGTGAATGGATGGGATTTAGTCGATTGTCGAGTTGGTCTAGTGAATTTCCGTCGATAGGGGCACTAGAGTAGCCAATTAATCGGAGCATAATCCATTGAAGTATTTGCAAAACTAACACAAAAATGCTACATTGTGGTGATGAGACAGGGGCTGGAGCTTGGTTGACAGTGAGAGACCTATAAGGTTGGCGACTCTTTTTTGGACCTTGTCAAGGAGGAAGAGACTAGTAGATGATGCACCAGCCCAGATGTGGTAACACTACTACACGCATGGGCGGATGGTGGCTTTGTAGCGATACCGAATAATGTCAGATGTGAGCAGTTTACTAGCACGGTAGAGGGAGCCCTTGACAATGTCTTCAATGTATGTGTTCCAATTCATGTTACCTGTGACGGTTACGCCGATGAGTTTGAACGATGAACTCTCAGGTAGGATGTTATTTGCCATGGTGGTTTGAGAAGTTTCTTGTAGTTATTCAATCCAAGTAGCTGTGTCTTTGCGGCATTAAAAGTTACCAACCATTTATGACCCCAATCCACTACAGCCTGGTGGTCATTTTCTAAGGATTCAACCATTGCCTCGGATATGATAGCGTCTTTTTTGTTAAGATAGCGAGAGTAAATCGTGGTGTCGTCACAAAATAAACCAATCTCAGACTCTATGTCATCAGGGAGATCGTTTATATAGATCAGGAACAATAAAGGTCCAAAGATAGATCCCTGGGGTACACCAGCATTTATGTCATGTTGCTTAGATGAACGGCCACCGAGGACAACCTTGATCTTTTTTTTTGTTAGGAAGGATCTGATTATATTAAATAATTGCCCAGTAATACCGTATGAGCGTATTTTCAGGAGAAGCCCTTCATTCCATACCTTGTCAAAGGCCTTGGATATATCAAGCGCTACTGCTCTAGCTTCTCCTGCCTTGTCGAGTGTATGATACATGCGTTCAAAGATGACCGTTAGGATGGCTGCAGTAGATCGTGCTTGTCTAAATCAATACTGGCGGTCAGAAAGAATTTTAGCATTAAGTAAGTGCCGTACTATCGCTAGATTGATTAAGGATTCAAAGATTTTAGCAAAGATCGGCAGTAGACTGATTAGGCGGTAGTTCCCGGAATTCTTGTAGTCTGGTACCATAGAGGCAATTTTACAGCTTTCGTGGAAGCAAGATTCAGCTAAGCATTCATTGTAGAGTTTGAAGAAGACAGGGGCCAGTTTAGCAGAGCATTTCTTTATTACTATTATAGGTATAAGATCAGGCCCACAAGCTTTTTATGATGTCTCTGACCTGGGATGGGGTGGTAACCAGGTTATCAAGTGTTGCTTCGGTCTTCAATGAGAATTTGGGGAGGAGATGGTTATCTGAGTCCAAAGTGGATTTAGAAGAGAAACGCTGGGAAAGTAGTTCAGCCTTATCAGTGGCCGTGCAAACAACATCATTGTGGTTTTATAGTGGGAGAATCGTTGATTGAGCATTGTTCACTACACTATTGTAACTTTTCCAGAAATCACGAGTACCTAGTTTCTGTGACTGAATGCGTTTTTTTTTGTTTACTTATTATACCTTCTTTTTGCTGTGCTTATCATACTGTCTTACAATTGTTTATTGAATCTATAAATGTATGTCTAATAGTAGCTAATTTATGGCGGCCGAATTTACAGAACGCTCCATCGGGGAAAGTGGGCTTGATAAAGGATGTTCGCATGGGGACATAGGCTTCAATGCCTTCTTATACTCATTCAGTCAATTCAGTTGCACACTGGTCAGCAGGGAGTGAGAAGGTTTCCCTCCATGGGGCGTTGCTGATGTGATCTCTGATTGACTCAGAATCAGCCTGCTCGTAGTATCTCGTTATTTTGAGCAACAGTTCATCAGCTTTTGGGCAACTTTTTAAGGGTGATATGTATCATTAGCACAATGTTATCAGCATTAGTTAAGAGAGAACATATTTAATATTAATTAAACTAAACCTGCTTTTAATGTTGGATTAACTCATCAAAACCTTGAAAACAATGATAAACGCATTAACTTACTTAGGATCGTGTAAAGGGTACCCGAATAGTTTTTGTTAACTAAATAAGCATCGTATATAACAAATCAATAACTTACAATATTAAAATGGTGTTACATATTTAAGAATGATTTAATATTATCAAATGAAAAATCAGTCTGAAAATTCGCGAAATGTTGTGTGTTTTGAGAGATCCAAGTAAAAAAAAGGTAGACGAATATTGTTAGCATTTAAACATGTTTTTTTTCGTCGTATATAACAGCTTTATGTAAGCATTGCATGAGTTCCATGTGCTCTTGTTTACATGTGTTTTTCAGGTCATCATCGTACTGAGATACAACCTCCTTATTAGTTGGACCTAAAGGGGTCATCAAGGAGACTCGCTTTGAATTGAATAGAACATCAAGAGTGATGTAACCACGGATCTTAGAATTAACCTATCTATGAACGTGTTATTTGACTCGCCTCGGATTTTTTTTTACTAACAAGACACCACTTATCAAGACCGTGAGGTAACTCAAGTATAAGGGGATGTGTAACGATGGTTGCGGCAGATCAGAAATCTATTTTTAAGAGGACGGCCGAACAATAAATTGTTTAGATTGGACATGAAAACGACTATGTTGTATTCAAGCGGGAACAGCTTTATTGTAATGTGTTTCACAGACGAGTAATTCTATGAAATAAACGTTGCTCGTAGATGCTCCGTTGAGTTTTAGGTACACAGGGTGAGAAAGGGAAAGTATTAATTGCGATTGTAACTAGACATGTTTTTGTTGTGAATTATTTTCAGAATAAGAGCATAGATAAAAGCACAGTCAATCACCTACCATGAAAATAGCAATAGAACAGAGAAAGACACGCAATATCTCTTCTGTGAGAAAAAAGGGTGTATGAAAGATAAGGGGGTGGGCATAATAGACTTCGAAGTCGGTGTTGTAATCTGTCCAGGCAGTAAAGGTGATCTAAGCGGCACTTCACCTAATGTGGCAGCTATACTCCAGCTTAGGGCGTATTTGACTCTCATACAGGTACACGGTTGTATCGGGAGTGAGATCGTTTTTCAGAGCGGTAAAATGATCAAATCATTAGCATTATTTGAAACGGAAAATATGTAGTTTGTTTTCTGGAATCGAATTGATGGTGACACAACTTCAAACATATCTAAGATATACTGAATGTATACTGTCTGGCTGTCCGATTTTCTTAGTCTGTTGAATATATACATGCTGAAAACAAAACATAACAACAATAAATCACACTACCCTACGAATAATTCCAAGCAGATTTCATGATATTGATCAATTTCCAATGGGTTACCGAATTTAGGACTCATCTTTAACCATTTATATTGTTATTTAATTAATAATTTCTAAACGATAACCAGCAGAATATCGGGCATAGGATAAGACGAATATAAGTAATTCACCGAACATAACATTTTAGACTACTTTTATGGACATTTGCGAAAGTGAAAATAAAAATGTATATGCTACTAAACTATGAGTTTAGAATACTTATTCTAGTTTTGATCAAAATAAATGAAATGCTTTGCTTTCGAATGCTTTATCCTAAATTTGGATGTTTCACGAGATTGAACTTTCAGGGAATCTTCTTTAATTGCAATTAAAAAAAAACATGGATCAAATCTCATGTAATTCTGAAATATTAACATTTTTAAATGTGAGATTTTTGCAATCATATTACTTGTTACTAAATATATTATTACTAAATATATTATAACTAAATATATTATTACTAAATATAGTATTACTAAATATATTATTACTAAATATATTATTACTTAATATACTTTAGAATAATCTGTGGTAATTTATTTTGTTAAATAACAGTGTGTTCAACATTACACCAAGCAGCATGTTACAGCATCAATAATGCTTTATTATCCTATTTCAGAATTCATCCCACACGAAATTTACATAGAGGAATGTAAACAGATTACTCAGGATATGCCCTACTATATGAGTGTAATAGTTTAGGAGTTTACCTATATATATATATATATATATATATATATATATATATATATATATATATATATATATATATACACACACATAATAATAATGCTGCTCACGGGTATGCGCATCAGTGCGGTAAAACATGTCTTATATAATATAGATAAAAGAATGCGGTAAATACTTGTTTTCTTTCATCAATATTTTCTATGGCGCTTATCCTTTAAGTGTTTGGGGTCCGCCCTCAAAAGGTTACTCAACGTGTTTCCTAGAATAGATATTCCATAACCCATAATTATTAGCTCATTTTCGTGGAATGAATCCTGTACACACCTATATATATATATATATATATATATATATATATATATATATGCAAACATTTTTAGAAATAACAGGATTCGTTTGTTTAATAATACCATATATTTTTTGAATTTTTCTGATGGTCTTTTTGTATTAAAAAAAAATGTTCCATAGGTTTCTCACCCGTCTTTTTAACATTCTTTTATGGCTCCAGATCTTTTGTTGATTTGCGTTTAACCTTTGAGGATGATTCGATGAAGAATCGAAAACGTCCGTGAAACCTGTGAACCCTATGAAACCTATATAACTTTTATTTTTTTTATATATTCAAATAAAAAAAGCTACCAGAATAATTGAATTATAAAAAAGGTATAATTCAACAGACGAATTCTGTTATTCTTTTACAATGTTGGCATAAATGAGAAAATGCTGCATGAATACACAATATATATATATATATATATATATATATAAACATATACACACACACATATATATATATATATATATATATATATATATATATATATATATATATATATATATATTCCGGGTGTCCATGTTCGATTTGATAGATAAATAGTCTAAATGAAAATGATACTATTACCGACCAATTTTCATATGTTAATGATTCACCAATTAAGTTATGATACATATTTTTCGTGATAACAGCTAATTTAGAATTACGTATTATATTTATATGGTTTATTTATGTTATCGTTACTAGAACTATTATTTAAGTGTTAAGGTGTCCGATTGTTTCTTGCAAGGCAAAAAAGGCCAGGTTGGGCAAACGGGTTAACAAATAAATTGTGATCGACGAAGCAAAATACGATTTCCGTAAGTAAAAATAAGATCTTAAATTGATTAGCTAAAGCTCAAATCGTTGTTGACAAGATCCAAAAAGATCCAGAAAAGGGGTAAAAACTATCGTAATCACTCGTTCGTGTTTATTATATGCAATTAAGTACAACTGGTGTAGTTTAGCTTCGAATAACAACTAAGGTTGATAATTTATCCAGTGCAACATCACATGACACACCTTCGTGTCAAACAATTAGCCATTGGACAATAAAGGCATCTTAAATATAACATTGGTGTAGTTAATTCTTTCTGTGACGAATATTCCATATCATACATGAGGTTAAATGTTTACTTTTATATGTATGTTTGTAATTATTAAATGTCCATATATGATAAAAAACGTGATACCCGAATAATTATGAAGAGCTGCATATTTTTAAGCCGGCTCTGAAAATAAACACAGAATCAGATAAAGTTTTTTTAATACATGATCGTTTACATAAAACCTCATACGCAGGACCTATATGATGCCATTATTTTTAGTACTGTTATGTTATTTATCTAATATAAGTTGCTTTAGTTTAGCTTTTAACACTTTCCTCTAACGACATGAGGAAACATCTCTTCTTTTCCATAAAATTAAGACATGTTAAAGTCAGCAACATGGACAGAAAAGAATGACAAAATTGTTTCAGCCAATTTACTTACTAATATCATACTTAATTTCTTCATTTCTCCTTAGGTATTGTAATCTTTCTCTAGGGTATATTATACCCTTATCTCAAAAAGAGATGCAGAAATATGCCATTCTCCTAATGTATACGATATGTCGGAAATAAATTTCAATGTTTAATATAAATATGTATATATATATGAGCATATATATGTTTATATATATATATATATATATATATATATATATAAATGTGTGTGTGCGTGTGCATTTATATATATATATATATATATATATATATATATACATATATATATATATATATGTATATTATATATAATCAATCTTTGTTTTGTTTATTATCTATGTACGTCTACGTTTCGTCCTTTAATCGGGGCTCGTCAGCATAGAAGTATAACTATTCACAACTAGTCGTGTGATTCGAAACCCCGGGCTCCGAGTATGTTACAACTCAACCCCCGACATCTAGACTTCCACGACCACCGCTGAATAGCTTGATAAACAGTCATAATTTTAACACTTTTTCGGCGGCTTGACGTCAAGAGAGAGCGATATATAAGTATATAATGTATAATCCTTTTTTGTTTATATTCCTGTTTGAATAGGTAATACAATAAAAAAAACGCTTAATTTAGCCCAAATAAAAAACAACAAACGCAAAGTGTAAAATGAGAATCGTACCTGTTTTAGGTATTTTTTTTTGGTTTATTCCGAGTTTAGTGAATTTATTTAATCGTGTTTTATGAGTTATCGTTATTTAATGAGTTGACTCAATTCATAAAAGAAAGAACCATCTCACCACAATTGTCTCTTACTAAAACATCCTCTCATTCGTTTCTTGTCCCGTCTCTTTCCTCGTCTTTTCCTAATTTATCTAACTCTTTCGCAATTTATATCATCCCCGCGTTTACTATCTTATGAGTAACCACTTTGTCTCTAAAACATGTATCACCGCTCTCGCAACCTGCACCTCCTCTACCTCCGCTCTTAAACTTCCTCTACCGTTCTTCATAGAAGACTTGACTTCCATTTGCATAAATTTTCATTCCATGACAAATACCTGAGAAATCGAGTCAACATACCAGAATCAATTAACATTTTAAGGGAGTTACTGTGCCAATATGTGTATTTCTTTATGTCCATGTTTATCATCTCATTCACTATACAAACTATATATATATATATATATATATATATATATATATATATATATATATATATATATAAATATATATATGTGTGTGTGTATGTGTGTGGAGGTATAAAGTGTTAGTTTTTCATCAAGGCACACCTAAGTAGCAATGAACCAGTCTAATTAGTGTTTTCTTCTGACAAGCCAATCATGTTCCATATGTATCACTGTGTTTTCGCAATAAAACATTAAAATTTCAATCGCTTTCAACGTTTACATATTCTCTCAGCCGCATGGCTATTTCTGTAATAGATGCATCGTTTGTTATGAAATAGAAATGCGAAATAGACATTAGATTTAATTACATAAAAGATTACGTCACTAAGGTGTATTAACATGGGATAAAGTTCAATTATAGTTTTAAATAATTACATTTTATTTTTACATCGATTTCAAAACACAGAAACACACGGGACTCGATCGTTTTTTGAATGTACACTTTGTCTCTGCCAATGTATTTAAAAAAATAGTTATGCATAAATGGATCAGCACGATTGAAAGAAAGGTGGACCATTCTTCATTCGAAGTATTATGGGCGATAATGTTTCCTTACGTTACACGATACAATTACTGATTCAACTTTATAAATACACTTTTTTATACTCATGCTACAAAGCATAATTTAGCGAAATCCCGTGGAAATAACACTAATGCCTTCTTCACCCATCCGTATGAAAATAAATTCATATTACTCAGCATGATGCGTATCTTTTACCTGGCACAAGGCTGAGTAGGTATGTTCTTACCAGTCGGGGATACGTCTTCAAGAATCAGTCCGAAAGTGAATATGTTGCTGTCGTGCTGAAGTATGGTTCTCAGGAGGTCCACCCTCCCAGACTTTACATTCTTTTTGAGACAGAGGTTATCTTAATGCTGATAACCTGAGGTGCCCCTATCGGGCAATGCCAACAGGGCTGCTAAGGCATGTTTGTACTGCAAAGCGCGCTAATGTTAGTGCGCTGGCGTTCCACACCTGACCGTATGTCTAGACTCCTAGAGAGAACATAAGTTCAAATAGTTGACCTTGTGTCTAACTTTCCGGCGAAAAGGTAAATAAAATACGTATGTTATGATCAAAGTGTAGTATATGTTCCGATGGATACTGCACGCCTCCCCTGTGCAGTTCTTGGAGGTCCACCCTCCCAGGCTTTGCCTCCCCTCTTTGGGGGGGAGTAAGTTTATTGCTTACTGTCTGAGGCGCCCCTACCGGGAATGCCGACGGGGCTGCCCAGGCAATTTTTAAATGGCCAGAGTGCTCACCTCTCGAGCGCTGGCTTTTCAAACCCCACTTTCTCGACCCGATCTTGTGTCACATCTTACTTGTGGGAGTAAGATAAAACTGGACTTGTGCCTAACTCCTGGGGAGGAGTAAATAAAAACTTACAGGAGTGACTTTTTATTGTCTTTTTGGGCGAGATCAAAGTGTAGTATCTGTTCCGATGGATACTACACCCCATAGACTGGTATTGTCTTGGCCTTCGGGGCTTGATTTACGCCGGTCTATGGGTCTGTCCTGTGCAGTTCTAGGAGGTCCACCCTCCCAGGCTTCGCCTCCCCTCTTTGGAGAGGAGTAAGTTTATTGCTTACTGCCTGAGGCGCCCCTACCGGGGAATGCCGACGGGGCTGCCCAGGCAATTTTTGATGGTCAGAGTGCTCACCTCTCGGGTGCTGGCTTTTCAACCCCCACTTTCCGACCCGACCTTGGGTCACATCTTACTTGTGGGAGTAGGATAACACTGGCCTTGTGCCTAACTCCTGGAGAGGAGTACATACTACTTACAGGAGTGACTAGGTGAAGGTTGCCAACATCGATAAGTGA
Organism: Sepiola atlantica; assembly: GCA_963556195.1. Taxonomy (NCBI): domain Eukaryota; kingdom Metazoa; phylum Mollusca; class Cephalopoda; order Sepiida; family Sepiolidae; genus Sepiola; species Sepiola atlantica. Next base: position 117,000,347 of record OY744529.1, read on the forward strand.
AAGTGATAGAATAGAACCGACTGTATTCGGTCTGCACACCAAGCACATCAGTTTAACACGACCATCTCCAATTTATTGGTACGGTTCAACGTGAATCCTAATATATTTCTCGAAATAATATATGCGTCTTAGGTTTACTATATCGAAACATCATGTATTTCTCCCTAATTGTAATAGTAATAAAGAAATGGTCTGCTGAATTAGCCCCTGTCCTCTCCAAACTCTACAATAAATGCCTTGCTGAATCTTGCTTCCCGATAACTGCAAAATTCCCCCTGTGGTACCAGTCTACAAGAATTCTGGAAATAGAACCGATCCTCAGAACTACCGACCAATCAGTCTACTGCCGATCTTTGCTAAACTATTTGAATCCTTAATCAATCTAGCGATAGTTCGGCACTTAGTTAATGTTAAACTTCTTTCTGATTACTACTATCAGTTTAGACAATCGCGATCTACTGCAGACATCCTAACGGTCATCTCTGAACGCATGTATCATAAATTCGACAAGGCAGGTGAGGCTATGGCAGTAGCGCTTGATATATCCAAGGGCTTTGACAATGTACGGCATAAAGGGATTCTCCTGAAAATACGCTCATACGGTATTACTGGGCAAAAACTTGATACAATTATATCCTTCCTAACCAAAAGAAAAATCCAAGTTGTCCTCGATGGCCGTTCATCTAAGCAACATGACATAAATGCCGGTGTACTCCAGGGATCTATTCTTGGACCTTTATTGTTCCTTATCTTCATAAACGATCTCCCTAAAGCCATTGCGTCTGAGATTGGTTTATTTGCTGACAACAGCACACTTTACTCTCGTCACGTTCGAAAAACAGACGCGATCATATCCGAAGCAATGACTGAATCCTTAAAACATTACCTCCAGGCTGTAGTGGATTGGGGGCATAAATGGTTGGTAACTTTTAATGCCGCAAAGACAACGCCGCTTTCCTTCAATAACTACAAGAACCCTAACCCAACCACCGATTGTCATGGCAAATAACATTTGAGAGTTCAACATTCAATCTCCTCGGCGTAACCTTCACAGGTAACATCAATTGGAACAAATATATTGAAGACGTTGCCAAGCTGCGGCTAAGAAGGTGGGTTTTTTTCTACCGTGTTAGTAAACTCGTCACACCTGACATCATCATGTATCTCTACAAAGCCACCATCCGCCCATTAATGGAGTATTGTTGTCACATCTGGGCTTGTTCATCATCTACTCGTCTCTCCCTCCTTGACAAGGTCCAAAAAAAAATCGCCAACTTAATAGGTCCCTCACTGTCAACCAATCTACAGCCTCTGTCTCATCACCGCAATGTAACATCCTTGTGATTGTTTTACAAATACTTTTATGGATTATGCTCCGATTAACTGGCTACATCGACGTAAATTCACTAGACCAACTCGACAATCAGCTAAATCGCATCCATTCACTGTGGAGGTGTCCAGATGCCGGAGAGCCTTCTACTCCAATAGCTTTTTTTCTTGTGCTGCTGGCTACTGTAACTCCATCCCTGGCCCCTGTTTCCGACATGCAGAGGTTTAAAACTAATGTAAACAGCCATCCCGCTGTACAGCTCCCAACTTAGAATGACACCCTAAACCTACTCCTTAATTATCAGGGGCCCCTTACGTCTTGTTTGGGGGTGAAATATCATAAAAATGTATCATCATGAAATTTGTTAGAAAACAAATTCATCTGAAAGCTGTAAGTGTCAATCTACATAAAACTGTTATGATTCCCCCTTTAAAAACATTAACTGCAATAATTCGTCTTCTGCTTACACTTCAAAAAATGCAGTTCGCTCATCCTAAGATAACACGAACTTTCAATGGACAAAGTGTCTGTCCGAAGCATTCTCCGTCTGTGGAACACGTTACCAAGGGATTGCTTCATTGCAGGTCTTGTTCAAATCCAATGTCAAAAAAATGTTCTCATGAAACCTCCTAGTGAGTAATCAAATGTGTTGTATTCATTTCACCGTTGTCAATTTATCATACTATCGCTCATATTTTCACAGTCAAATATCCACCACATAAAACCTCATCAGAGATTCGTGTTTAGCCGCGTTGAAAGTAATTTCATTCCCTGAAAAAAAAAACATTCTAAATCACGGATGCATGAAAGTGAAACATTTATGATAATATTGACAATCAGCATAGGGTATTGCAAGTTATAGAGATATACGTTAACGGGGTGTGATTAGGGTTGTTTTTAGGCCCTAGAATAGAGAGCAATCCACAACCTTTTCTTGAATCGCTGAAACAGACATAATGGAAAAGTATTTTCTGCAAATTTTCTCTTTCTGAACCATAAAGTTCTAATGACACTGCACAACAATGATAGGCGAAATATTGAATCTATATACCTTCGTGAAGCTGTATTAATCGGGTTATAAAGGTGTGTATCCGTCATTGCTTTCGCTGTATCACTCGTCCACTGAGCTTCTTGGATATTTTGATCTATTTTCAAGGGGGAATATATTCAGAGATGACGACACAGGTATAACTACACTTACAGAGTTTGTAGTGGCCCGAACGTCGTCAAAATTATGCCATGTAGATATATAAACTTATATTATTTATAATATAATTCATTGCAATTGATTGTATTTCGATTAAAAAGTGTTTTATAAAAAACAGTTTGTTCTTAGTACCACGATATATGAATTGATCAAAACGATACAATTAATGAAATATATTTGAGTTTAGCCATGTCTACATTCGATTTCTAACGGTTACAGCGTTATAATTAAATAATTATCATATCAGTTATAGAATCACTACTTAATTGATCCCCGTGGAAGAATACATAATTATTGAGTGTCGCATTTAACCTTCAGCATTATTTATGTCCAGCTCAATATCGTTTTAATTTCTTGAATGTTGTTGTTTTTGAGAAAAGTTGAGAAAATACAAAAAAATAGAATAGGTCATAAGTACAGGAATAAATAGTTTTGCAAAACAAAAAAAAGCCAACAATACGCAGGGCGCTAACACATAAACAACCTGAAAGTGAACATACATATGTATATATATATATACTTATATATATATATATATATATATATATACATATATATATATATATACAT
>OY744529.1:117015953-117020953 GCA_963556195.1 Sepiola atlantica
CACTGGCCACGTTGTCCAGAGTCTGGCCGAACTTGGGATCTAAAACAGAAAATAAGTGAAATCAAAAATATGCTTAGTTTCAAATATTCAAAGATACAAGTATGCAACAGTTTTTCAATTCATGAATTATTCTTAAAATAAGAAACAGGACAGAAACACAATTAAAAATTACATATATGTATTGAAATATTAAATTGTGCAAGGTTTTTAAAGTTAGACTGACTGGAACAAAAATACTAAGTGTCAGCCTGTGAACGAATTGGAAACCTTAGACAGTTTTACATGCTTACGTACGGATTCTACACCTGTACCTGGTGTGTGGAGCAGCATTTGTTGAGACAGTTTTCATCAGACGGGTGACGTTTGTAGGAAATACGAAGTTCAAAAGCGCGTCCCGGTCGCTGGTATTCCGGTCAGGGGAGATGGCAACGTACTATATGACGGTTTGAAAGAGTCTCTATCCTCTACGCCTTGATAACTCTCGCCGCAAATATATTATAAACATGCATTTAATATATGAGAAAAATAACACAAGAAAATCAATTTAAAGAAAATCAAAAACACAGCAGCTCATTATTTACATTCTTAATTTTCGGGCTAGTGTCCTGATTTATGTACGATTATATATATATATATATATATATATATATATATATATATATGTATATATATATGCATATGTATATACGCATATATATTTAAATACATTTCTGGTGGTACAACATTTTATTAAGGCATTGAATATAGACGTTTGTGACATTTTTGTGTGGGGGGTGAATGAAATTGACTAACAACTTTAAAAAGTTGAATGAAGATTAGTGACAAGTTTAGAAAAAAAAATGCTTGAATTATTTCCACGCATTTACCCTGATGAGTGTGGACTAAAGTCGGCTTAATATATTCATGTATTTATTTGTTTTCCTCTCGTCTTTATACTTGTCAATTTTATTCACCCCCCGCCCCCCAAAACTTCACACACGTATATATTCCTTGCCTTAATAAGATATAAGATAGATGTATACAAATAATTTAATAAACAGTAGTTTCCACATAAGTCTAGAGTAAGGATACAGTTAGAGTAGTGAGATATTCCAGTATAAGTTAACATACCAAAGTCATATTTACGTCGCAACACATGATGTCATGGGAGATAGTAAATGCCAGAGGAAGATCTAGCATGTCTCTCTCGTGTATGACGTTAAAATGACCAGATGTTTTTTCTCGAAGTTCAATCACTCTTACTGCGATGGGTTTGGAAATGACGGTCTATGACGATGTAAATTGCTAGAAATTGCTGAAACACGTTAATGAAATCTGTCAATTTAACAAATCAGTTATTTGTTATTACAACTTCCAGAGAGTCGGTGTTACGGAAACAAAAATGTGCGCTTGATGTCCAGAATTACACTGTTCGATCATGTTAGTAATGAAGAAAATCCGAAAACGGTACGACATCGCTCCAGATCGGGTGAAGACGAAGGCCTATCGGTTCCGACTTTTCGGCCATGATTTAAGAACCAACAATGACATCGTCGTGAAAGTTGTATTTCCATTACAAGTCACCGACAAGTGAGTGAGAGTGAGAGAGGTCAATGATGAGATGCGTACACACTGTTCACACAGTCATATCTAAAAGCGGAACAAGCCTGTGATTGTGTCAAGTGTAGGCACACATCTATAATTGCAGACCCCACCGTAGTTCGGGATTAACACATACGAAAATAAAGGTTACAGCTAACAGAAAGAAATGATCAAAAGCTGATAGACATTAATATCAGGAGAGCAACTTGCGGCGTGTCGACAGAAAACGACTCTGATTATCGATGTGTGATTGCGGCATGCGATTAAAGAACACATCATACCATATTACACACCGATCATAAACACACATCGTATTTAAGTACAGTATTTAAGTACATGAGATTAACTTTGTTGTATATAAACTAACAATAGACCATATATTGTTGGAAACTTAGTATAAATATGAATATGGACGGTGATGAGGATAAACGGTGATTGCATAAATATTCATGGTTAGATACTTCGAAAACGTAGCGATTATAAGGAATTCGATTTCTGAAAAAAATGATTTATTTGAATGTGTTTTTTAAAATGCAATTCTTATAACTATGCTGCCACATACGAACATACTAAAAAGCGGAAATGAAATGTATTGATGTAAACTATCACCTTCAGAGTGACCTCAAGATGATAGCGAACATAAAAAGAGCTCGAAACACTAGGAAGCACTTCTATAATTTTCTCAGCATATATGCATTGACTTCAGAACAGAAGATTGTAAACTATTCCACGACCTGCACTCTGTTACCAACGGACATATTAATTTGATGAAATTTTAAATGTGAACAAATATACTCTTGCCCAACTCCCTACCAAGTTTTCCCCCTACACATCTGGCCGCTATAACAGTAACGCCTTGCGCTTCAGTAGGAGTATGCCTTATTTTAGGTGAACAAAAGTACAAACAAACATTGAAGGAAAATACAGAAACAATGGATGTAATAAGACTAGGCAGTCGCGAGATGAGGAGGACACTCGCTAAACTTGTAAGCATAAATATATGACAATTCTGAAAGCAGTTTTAATCTGATCAATGAAAATGAAAGAGGTGATTAAAAGAAAATATTAAAAATAGACAGAACATTTAATCTATATTATATACTCGAAATATGAAAAGATTAGAGACCTAGGTATTATTTCTACAAAGTTACACTATCTTTTAATTAACTAAACAATTGAAAAACTCGGGAACCAAAAAAACGTGAAACCAATGAATAGTGATCACGTACTGCATCTGAATGGTGATACTGACCAATTTTATGTAACAACGAAATGAATCTGAAAGAGGGAAGTAATGAATATCGCATAGAAAATGCGATAAATTACTAGAAATACAAAACGCAAAAGATACAGAAAGATCTAAGAGTTATGCAGGCAGAAACAATATGGAAAGTTGTGAAACGGTAGACAAAACGCTAAGTAAATAAGAAAGAGAATAGAAAAATTAGATGGCTTATTGTTTCATGGAAATTCCCCATACACACCACTTGATGTAAGGAACTATAAATACAATTACTACTTCAAGACTAAAAAGATCCAACAATAAATTGTAAATGGATATATTCAGACAGAAAAAAACAGCAATTTTTCCTACTTTGTCGTAAACATCGTACATATTATGTGACAACTAAAAGACAAAATAAGAGAAGCGAGATTTACGAGGCTGTCTAAAGTAAATCCAAGGTTCACTTTCTACTCTCCAAATTTATAAGACGGACGACCGCATTATGCACCAGAAACAGTGACAAGGCTACATAAAGATGAGAACTACCAACATAAAAACCTAGATACTCGTTCTAAGAAAAATAGCAAAAGAAGAATATGTGGACAAAGAGACGAAACAGTAAATCACATTATAAGTTGATGCCGCAAAGCAGCATAGACCGGCTATAAAATAAGATAAGATAGTATTGTGTTGTGATGCTAATTTACTGAAAACTATGCAAATGATTGCAGTTTGAAAACATACAGTAAAACAATATATAAAAAACCCAGGAATGGTTTCAGAAAACGATGGGCATACTATTGTCCAGGACATGTAAATACAACTTTTCAAACTACTTGCGACAAGACTAGATACGAAAATAGTAAACAAGAGGGAACAAATGTATGAGCTGAAGGGAATATAGAACATAAACTATCTATAATAAGGAACACGAGGATCAAATACTAGTATATTTCTACAAGATATACGAATAAAAGGAATTGGCAATATGAAAACCACGACACCGATTAAAACAACAAAATTATAAAGAAACTAGTTGACTATGGAAAGCACTCCTTATAGATGTGTGAAGGTTACCAATAATAGACGAGTGTAAATTAAATAGCACTTCGGCAACAAAACAATAAATATAAATAGAATATACAGAGACAAGCCTAAGGGAACTAATACTGTTTTGGTAGATAATAATTTTTATCATTTGACTTTCCATACAATTAAGCATTGCTACAAAAAAAGGTTCTGAGGCCGCGGGCGATTTACAGAACGAGGGGAAATCACTTCGCTTGAGGGAGGGTACCGAGTGTACTGACATTCTGAGAAGGCTTATTTTTAGTAAATTCTACAGAAAAACCATTGGTATCAGCGAGCACTCAGTGGGCAACAGCTTGTTAAACAAACGGAAACTTGATTACAATGTAGACTAGAAGTGATAAATATTGGGCAGCAGTTGGTAGAGATAAGAGTATAGAGAGACATTTCCCAGTGAGAATTTCAATCGCTACTACTTTTTGACTTAGCAGATATTTTTTACGCACCGTTTGTAGTTGATTCTACGTTTATTGTACTGGAAATATGGAAAGACATGTTGCCAGAAAGACTCGGGGAAACTCTCCCAGTTATCACGTATGCGACCAATGGGAGAGACTCGTATGACACCTCGAAGTGCGTAAGAAATAATAATATTGTGATTAAAAACTCATGATTTCCAAATTGTTCTGTGATAGAATTTCATCAAACCAAAGACAACTCAAAGCAAGTATACCAAGTCTTACTGAAAGTCTTGCTTTATATATTGATTTTTCTTAGAAATCTCTTAATTCTAAAAGTCGGAAATTCACCCAATCCAACATGGTGGCTGAAAAAAGGAATACAATAAAAAGATAAAAGTTAATGAAGTTAAAATGCAATAAAATAAAATCAATAAGAAATCAGAATAATTAGATGACAAATATTTTGTTATAAATTAATTTTGGTTTTTTTAATATAAATTATAGTGAATAATATGAAGCTTTGTAAGCATCAAATTATAAGTTTGCTGAAAAGAAAATTATGTATGCGTTTACATCCTGTCGAACTCTATTAAGACAATGCGTAAATGTAATATGGCTATACCAACATAATCCCGTCGAATGACTACGGTGTTTTACCTACCGTATTCTCTTAAAAATACTTATCAAATAAACATCCTTTAAAT
>OY744529.1:117025953-117053453 GCA_963556195.1 Sepiola atlantica
TATTTAAAGTGTATACATTGTGAATAGACATTGCGACATGTAAAGATCATTCACTTTTTTCATTTAATAAATTTGTAAAACGAAGGGCACTTGTGTTCTGCTACTGAGTATATATATATATATATATATATATATATATATATATAAAGTAAAGTATAATCAACATAATAACCGGTGCAATAATTTATTTCGACCCTCTGGCCTTATTCAAGAATCCAAGCGAAGCGATTACATTTTTGAGAATCGCCTCGCTTGGATTCTTGAATAAGACCGGAAGTCTTAATAAAATATTGCACCGGTGATTATGTGATTCTTTGTTACTTTACTTTATTTTATTCTTGCTCGGTTTATTACATCGAGCTCTCATACTCGGATTTACTTCTAGAAAGTATTTCACTCTAACACTATATATATATATATATATATATATATATATATATATATATATATATATATATATATATATATATATATATATATATATAATATTGAATTATAAAGTGGCATGTAAAAAGTCAATGAAAATAAATAAAATAGCCAATACGCTTATTTAATATTCTTGAAATAAGGGCCCGTGAAAGGAGAGGTAATTCAACTCTGAATAAACTAAGATCAGGTTAGGGTTAGGGTTAGAGTAAGGGTTAAGTAAAATAAAGAATGTCAAGAAAAGAGACAAGCGAAATCGAGTAGTACACAAGCGAAGGTTTCATGTTAATGGTAATCTTTTTGTTAGTATCAATAGGCATGAAGTGAACAGGAGAATAAGGAAATTGGATGGAAACATGAGAATGTAAACAAAACACGTATGTGAGAAGACAACAACAATAATAACATCAACATCAATACTTAACAGGAAATATATTAAGAGGTTATAATAAGATAAAACTACGTTTATATTTTCTTCATTTGACTCAGTTTGAGTTCTTGGAGATCAAGAGAGCTCCTTTCCTTAATCTCTATATACGATACATAGACATATGCGTGCAATTAACGTTCTCCTTTACCTCTCAAATGTTAAGCAAGTAAGAATATAAATGTTTCGTCTAACCTAATTATTATTTAACTCCGTCATAGTATATCTTCCTTGTCTTACTTAGTCTTACCTGATTTCAGAAGAATAATTAATCTGGTCTGGTGGAGTATCAGCCTATTTGCTATTCCCATAGACAACATAATTTGGAGAAGGTGCATCATTCCTCGTATGAGCCAGTGTGTAGCTATACCGAGGAGATCATATGTGGGCTTCGAATACTATGATATTTTAAATATTTGATTAGGGTGTACTTATAATAGAAAGTATCCTCAGATCAGGTTGTCCTGACAAACCCCTGTAAAGAGAGTCCTAAGACACTCGAGAATAGTGTCTAGTAGATAATACAATTAAACATGGTGTCCTTTCTATCTTTCATACATTCTGTCCCCATGACTTTTAATTTAATGATATATAATATAGTTTATCGTTATAAATAAAGTTTAGTATAAGTAATTTCAGAAGGTTGGATCTTCTTCAGGGTAAGGGTTAGGGTTAGGGTAATCTCAGAAAGGACTTTTGCTCATCTTTCGGATGTCTGCTGTTTACCATCAACCCTTCAATAAAAATGTGTCAAATTTGTTCCGAAATTCTGATAGAATTATAGAATGGTATGATTTCTAAATTCAATATCCTAATTTATTGAATATTCACAAATAGAGAACATCATTTCCATTATTCAAATCAATTTTCACTATATAAACTTAACTTATATATATATATATATATATATATATATATATATATATATATATATATATATATATATATGCATATATATATATGCTTTCTAATTGACTGTATTTAACACATAATGTATAATGAAGTATTGAGTTGTCGATGTAAACTGGAGAAAACATTTGTTTAATATTGAGTTTGAAATTGATACATATCGAATTTTTACCCGAAACTCGACTTCTCTCTCACACACTTTCGATCTTTCTCTCTCTCTCTCTCTCTCTCTCTCTCTATATATATATATATATATATATATATACATATTTTTTTTATTGTCTTGCTGAATTTTATTATTATTTTCTGATAGTTGTTACGGTTTTCATTATTATTTAATTCAGTCTTTCTCCAATAAAGCAAACATCTGAACAAAGAGGTGCACATTTATTCAAAATGTCGTGGTGCGACAATCAGTTTTAAAACTATGAATCTGCAATGATGACCGCATCGCTATTTCTGTCAAAGTTTGATACTAGTTTTTTCACTCGTTCCGTATTAGAGTGTTTCTTTCTGATCGATGCTACACGTCATTCGGGTTTTATTTTCTAACTAACGTGTTCAAATACCTTTTGTTACTTTTTCTTTGTGACGAATCCGCCCTTCGATATGTTACGTATTGTTACTTATTTTATATATATATATATATATATATATATATATATATATATATATATATATATATATATGTGTGTGTGTGTGTGTGTGGCGGGTGAATGTGTGTGATAAATAAAGGGTGACTTTGATATATATATATATATATATACTCTCAATCTCCTAGTCTTTTTCACTTGTTCGTTTTTACTTTAAAACTTTTTTTCGTTTGTTCCTGTGTATATCTTCTCTACGTTAATAATATTAATAGCATATTCCGACTAAATCTCGAGGATGAAATAATTCTATGCGGTTCATTGTTTTCAATGTCAGATGAGACACTGTTACTTTGGCAGACGTAAATACAAGAGTGCACGGAGAGATAGAGAAGAAACAAAAACACAAAAAAACAATACAAGAGCACCGACACATAATTTTTACAAGATGGAAAATAACAATAAAAATAACGAGTGAGAATGTGTGCATAGAATTAAAAAAAAAAACACAAGATGTTAAGATTAGAAAAATGAGACGAGACTCAGAAATGTGTATCCGATGGTTGGGGTAGAGAGGAATGTACACAACGTAATAGATGACAACATCGAAATGTGAGGTTGTGGGTGAGAGGAGAAGGTGAATAAGGCATGGACACGAAACTGACATTTAACCTGAACATCATGCATTCACACTGAATGAAATTTGAACAATTGTTGTTATAGTCAAATGAGAATGAAACAAACACTGATCTTTGTTAAGGCATGCAACAACAAGATATTAGTGCAATGAGCGATTACTTATATATATATATATATATATATATATATATATATATATATATATATATATATATATATATATATATTAAACCTCGAGTCAATAGATTACTTTTATGTACGCATAAAATTAAATGTATATATATATATATATATATATATATATATATATATATATATATATTTATTTTTGTACAGAAAAAAATTAGTACAACATTCGTATCGTCGGTTGCAAGCACAGAAGGACTTAGCCATCCAGCTCTCTTCAGCTTCTGTCGTCATATAATATATATATATATATATATGTATATATATATATATATATATATATATATATATATATATATATATAAATAGATATATATATATATATATATGCATTTACTTAATATCATTTTTTTTCATAATCAGGGTTATTCACGTAAAAGTCGAAAACCCACTCGAAGATAATTGTTACTAAGATTGTTAGTGGTATGAAACAGTTTTATTAATTGGATAACAACGATAGACGAAATGTCAAAAGTTTGATTATTACAGAATATTTTTTGCCAGGTATTTATTGACATTTAAAACGATGATATGGGGACATGTAAAGGAGCTGAACCCGCGAATTATTTTGGCTGCACGTCGGCAGACCTTTTTCGATTCTGGCTGAAAATGAGCTAAACATATTCAAGTCAAGTCCTTAGTATGAAAATAAAAGAATATATCTTAACAGAGGGTAAACTATTATGGCATTGATTTTGTTTTATTATAAATATAACGGTTGGTATTTTTTGTGTTATTATTTGTTCACTCATAGTGTGATTTCAATCTGGAATTATGCATCTAAACGTTTTATATATATTGACATGCAAAAACATATACACGTGAATGTATACGTATGTTGAATACGTTCATATATTTACATATATATATTTCTATAAACATGCGTATACACATATATACATACATTCATATGTATACGTATATATATATATATATATATGTATATATATATATATATATTACGAAATTAGATGAGATGAAAATGATAAACTATTCACTGAATTCATTCATGGCGGAAAAGAATGCCCATGCTTCTTTATATACATATATATATATGTATATAAATAAATATATATATATATATATATACATATATATATATATATATATATATATATATATATAAATAAATATACATATATATATATATATAAATAAATAAATATACATATACATATATATATATATATATATATATATATATATATATATATATATATATACAGTGTTATCATGTGTTCTTGATATTTATGAACTTTGATTGTATTCGAACTGTTATCGATGTGTTACAAGGATGCAAGTTTCATCTCATTCAGAGTGTATGCAAACGATCAGGGTGGAGATGCCGCAAAGTGCCTTACCAGGAGCCTCTATCTCATTGCGATTCCCACCACGTGACGTGGACAACCTGCGATAGCCTTTGTTGATCTTGTTGTTCTTTTTATTGTTGTTGTTGTTGTTGTTGCTGCTGCTGCTTTCAGGCATTCTAGGAATTTCATTGTGAAAAAAGCCTGGAGGATTCGGAAGACAAAACAGGTGTTAGCAGAAGAAGAGCAGGGATAGAGGTAAAATAGGGAAATGGTAGAATCCGAGAACGGAAAAGAAAAAAAAGGGGGTCGAGTTAATAAGAAAAGATCAGTTGCATAAACATGTTAATTGCCCCGCCCCCGTAGTATTGGGCAACTTTTCCCTGTTATATAGGAAACGTTGATTAAAAAGCTATAAAAAAGCAAAAAAAATATATATAAAACTATGAGAATACACCCACGTCAGATATATGTGTATATATATATATTTAGAGGTATATCGTATATGGTCTATATATATATAAGTTAAGGCCCCTGTCTTTGTTTCCCTGCTAGATACTTGAATCCCCTTCTTTTTATGAATTTTCCAACTGATGCTAAGTCTGCGATATCTTGGATTTAGTTAGTTTCTCTGGGAATGTAAATTGCATTTTCCTTTTTGTTAAAAATGACACAAAGCTTATTTAGACTATATATATATATATATATATATATATATATATATATATTCATAGATGTATGGTTTTAAATTGATTGCCATATAATATGCGAGTTTGTTGTAAATTGCACTAAAACATGCTATTGAATAGAACTCCGTATTATTTGATAGCATCATGATACTAGAAAACAATGATTAGATCTTTGAAATAAATATCATTATAAATATAAATGTATTGCATCATGTTTTATGAATATTTATTTATATACAATATAGTCTAAGTGTTCCTCAGTACCTTTAACAGATGCAATATGGATGATTTTAGTTATGACTATTTTACAATTCTAAACAGTCTTTAACATTAGTATTTATAATTATTGTGTTTAATTGGTTTCCACTAACAATTTATTCATGCTTATAAAATCTTCAAGAATATTATAAAATCAAATATGTACTTGCGATATGAAAAGGGAATCATTGAGGACATTATAATTTGTATAAATTATAATAAAACGGACTAGGCAGAAACAAGGTATAGTCTTGTTGCGTTAAAATGGCTGTCAGTAATTGGGAATGCTCTTAATTTTAAACTTTTATTTTCCATGTATTCTCTGCAAACGTTCGTATTATGTTTTTATTTCAGCAATTTTACTAGATTTATTTTAATTTGTTAATGTGTTCATTTTCCTTTCTAAAGCAATCGACATACATAAAATTGGGTAAATGAAAAGTATTTCTTACATTATATGCTATCATAATAGGATACACACACATATATATATATATATATATATATATATATATATATATATATGTAAATACATATATATATATATGTAAATACATATATATATATTTATATATATATATATATGCACATAAATGTGTGTAACCATACGTATACCTATATACTTTTATTAATAAACGTATATACATACACTTATATATATATATATATATATATATATATATATATATATATATATATATATACACACAAAACTATATCGATATATGCATATATTATATGTACACACAAATCTATATAATTATTTAAACATGGGAAATCGTTTTAAGCAAGCAGTATCTGCTATAGGCATGCTAAAAAAATGTTAGAAGCAAAGTTAGAAAATTAGCATACGTTTAAACTAAACACGTAAACCAACAAAATGTTTTGATTGTAAATTGCAAAAATCTCCCTATCGCTATACATCTCTGATTCGCTCTCTCTTTCCCTCTCTCTCTCTCTCTCTCTCTCTCTCTCTCTCTATATATATATATATATATATATATATATATATGTATATATATATATATAATTATTGTGAAAATGTTTATGTGACATCATGAAACAAAAATAAAGATATCCAGCTATGTGTTGCTTTAATGTAAATTTTGTAAAAACGCACACCGGGTTTTATCTGGTAATGTAAAATATTAGCAAAGAATGGAAACTAAAATGTGTGTTGTTTTTGTTACAAACAAGTCATTACTTATCAAGACCCACAGACAACTCGAGGATTACGCTTATTTAGTTTGACGCGTGAAGTGACTATTATAGAGGACGACACAACAATGATCTGTATGCATTGAACTTTAATACGGCAATGTTATAGTCAGCCAGAAGCAGCCCCGCAGTACTGTGTTCCACAGACAAGCAGCTATGTAACTATCAGATTAACATGATGTAGACAGTGGATATATATCAACCCCTATGACGTCAAGGATTAAGTGTGATCCATGTTTTAAGTGTGATCCATGTTTTAAGTGTGATCCATCGATAATTATATGATAACAAATCCAGAAATGAAAAAACGGCTAACGAATGGCAGAGTATAATTGAAACTCAAAGAAACCCCAGAAGTATTCAGCTCTATTCACTGTGTTTGCTTGAAACCTAAAGTATCATGTTTATCTGAACTTCTGTAGCGTTATAAAGAAGTACATTTATATATATTCATATGAATATATACATTTATTTCTTTATATATATATTCATACTTATATATATATATATATATATGTGTATTTTTATATGCATTTACTTCCTCATATATATATTCACTTCGTTATATATATATTTACTTCTTTTTATATATATATTAATCTGTTTATATATGTATATTGATATATATATATATATATATATATTTACTTCTTTATATATATATATATATTTGTATATTTATGTATATATTTATATATATCGATATATATGTATGTACTTTTTATGTATATTTACTTCCTCATATATATATAAACTTCTTTATATATATTTACTTCTTTATATATATATATATATTCATCTCTTTATATTGGTATATTTATATATATATATATATATTTACTTCTTTATATATATATATATATCTGTATCTTTATGTATATATTTATATATTTCGATATATAATCCCTTTTTATACATTTACTTCTTTATATGCATTTTCTTCTTTACATATTGTTTAATCTTATATATGTATTTCTTATTATATATATTTACTTTATTATATATATTTACTTCTTCATATATATATATATATATATATATATTATATTATTCTGTTCTAGGCGTGTGGGTGTGTGAGGAACTGTCAGAAATTAAATGTTAGGTTGTTGGTTTACGTAAATAGTTCGCGTTGTAAATTTTAATCAATGGAAGAATGTTAATTGCAGGATCAAAGTGTGAACTGAAAATGTAAAATTCAAAGGAAGATAGCGGAGAATAAGCCAAAAAATGAAAATCAAAGTAAAATAAAAAAGCATCAAGTTTTGTTAGAAAACAAAAACACAAACGTTATAATATTTTAGCATTAAGCTTTAGATTTTTATAAACAAACAAAATCTGTTTTTCCCCGATTGAAAAGAAAGTTGCTGTTAAAGGAAACACATTTTCAGCTGGAAATAACATTATTAAATATGTGATATCACAAACAAAAACAGGTGGAGAAATAATAAGATATTTACAATATATTTTCAACAAAGACGTCACAAAGGAAATATGTCAGTGCATTAAACATTAAATAGTCGGAATGTTATATATTTAAAATGCACATCACTTATGTTAATGTTACAATGAAAATGCGGGGGTACAAATTATTAAAAAAAGGTACAAATCAACATATTAATCATGACATTCAATTAGAAAATAAGTAAATCCATTAATATACTTACCTTATTGAAACGTTTTTTTTTTTAATCTCATAAGTTTTAATTGTTAAGTTATTAAATAAAATAATTGTCAAAACAACTAAATTCATTCATTGTTATTCAGATAATGTGAACATAATTTTTAGGCACAGTCAATTAAATTGTGGCATTTAGGTTTAGTTATGCGGATAGTTTTTCATGTTTTAACTCCTTCTACCTCTAAGAAATAGTAGAAATTGTCACACCCATATCCTTGAATTTACAAATACAAAAAATGGAGAAATCTGGGAACTAAAATCATATTTTAATTTAATTTCAATCTAGCAATAAATGTTTTATTGAATAAATATGTGAATTACATTTAATGGGATTTAATGACCATACTAAATTATTATAATTCAAAATCAGTTAAAAGACTATGTATGTATATCGCGCAGTAAAAGTAGTATAAGTTAATAAACTATTCGTGTCATTAAATATCTTAATAATTAATAAAATATAGTTATCGACCCTTACATTGTTTATTTCGCATCAGAGGGCACTAGTAGTGCCCAACTAGGAATATGGGTGAAAAAGGATTAACACGACATCCATTTTGTTTCTTAGAAACCCTTTATAACGGACAGGTGTTTCTACATGAGGAATAGCTTGCTTATTATGTAATAAAATGTCATAAATTGATGTCAAACAATTTATAAATCAGATGTTATGCAGCTGAGCTATTTTCTCTGAATTATGACTTCTGCTACTTCAACCAGATCCACATATATTTAATAGCTGTAAAACCCAATACGAGATAGGATAAAAAAGAGCCATTAGGTGTCTGAACGATAAAACTCCTACGTAATTTAAATTATTTGAAAAAATATATTGATACACAAAAAAGTGTTTTGCGTTAATGATTCTAGAACTGAAGTTATGGGTTGGAATATTTCTAATGTTCTTGAGTTAATCTTTACTTGATGTGTTTTACAACAGTCAACACCTACTGACATAATTATAAATATGTGTTTTTTACATATGCTTTAAATCTTATTACATTTAAAGCTATAACCAAATAAATTGGAATGCCTACTAAAGATCGAACCCGTAAATATTTAGAATTAAAAAATAAAATATATTAGCGCATAGTGAATAAAACATGTCCAAATAAAACGAATATGACTACATCTATTGCTATAATACTATTTGATGCGTATTATATATAATCGTTGTGTGGGGGTACGGTTGATTATTTTGTTTAAATGACTTTAAAATGGTGTATAGCTGTTTAACATTTATCTATAGGATAAATCTCTATGAAATAAAAGATGAAAATATTTCGCTCTGAGGACAACTTCATAAGTAAGAAAACAATAGATATATAGGTAGGGAGACATTCGTTCAATACTTCAAGTTACTCAAACTGATATAATTGAAGAGTAAAAACAAAATAGAAACGAACATATAGAACCATACATGGCATCCTTATTAATGTACATTAAAGTGTATTAATGTATCAATATTACATCGGCCAACTTTCATAAAATCGCTGTCTGATATGTTTAGTCTTTTAAAAATGTAGGAGGTTTATTGTTTCTTTCTATAATTGTTAAGGAGTTTAAATGAATAATGTGAATGTTATAGTACTTCAAGTATTGATGATAGTCCAAAATTGTAACATAGGTCCATCACCCCTACAAGTGGAATAGTTCCAGTTGAGTGGTGTTCGATAATTGAACGCCAGGGACGCTTTTGTTAGTCTGTTATATGACATGTTTGTATTCTTTTTGTTTTAGGGGTGCTTTCTTTAACAATAACCTGATCGCATCTATATGTAAACCACCTGTATTATGATTAAAAACTAATGTCGAATTGTATTCCTTAATATGATGTGGTTAGCAAAGTTACCCCAGCCAGGAATGGATCCAGAAAGTGTGGTTTGAGTTGTCCCCCTTTGCAAATTCGCTGTTTGGAGAATTTGAATGCTAGATGGCTCTGGTCGACAGTCAATTTGCATAGGTGGGGCAATAAGTAGTATAAAAACTGTACTCTTTTCATTGAGCTTTCGAAGAGCAGTAGGGAGAGCAGAGTGAGGATGAAAGAAGAGACTGTGAAGTACAAAGAATTGTTCTTGAACTATTGAGTAGGGATTGAACGTTGAAAGAGATTAACCACTATGGTTTGCCACCAGCTTTTCTTTTTATTTGTCTTCACGAATTGGCCACATATGAATTAAATACACACAATTCCAGAGCCTTCTTGATAGGATCGAGTTGTAGTATATGTTCGATGTTCGGAAGACATTATCCACAGCTATTTATCTGTATAAACACTTAGAGGGATTTGTTCGGCGTCAGAGGTGTGCTGACTAAGCAGTTTATGATTAAACTGAAAGTCTCTTATAGTTTTTTTTTATTTTTTCCGCTCTCAAACAAAAAATTCAAGTCAGAAATTACATTTTTATTTGTCATTTTGAAAGCTCCAAATTTATTAGAGGATTTGGGATAGTCACGATATCGTAAATAAATCAGCCAATTTTAATCGGTTAACAATAGTTGCATCCAATAATTTTATGAATAAGCATTAAAACAATAATAACTTTAGACAAGTAGTTATAATTATATAACAATTGTTATTGACTTAATAATTAAAACGCCAGACGATATTGTATGATGGCTAATTTTTACTTTCAAGACTTCTATGCCCATCAAACAGATGTGTTATCATAGTTTGACCTCATGATAGAAGTCAGTTAACGGAAGCACATTCATCAACGTAGCATGGTCCGTTGTTGTAGATCAATATATAAAATATGTTACAATCTCAGAATGCCACCCGCTTAACCTTTAATTCGATTGATATAAATTAGCTCATGACTGTTGCCTGGAATGTTTTCACCGATTTGACGGATGTTACTATAATTGTTATGTCTGTACATGATACTGAGTGGCCTTTCCTAACGATAGTTAATATTAACGTCGAATTTAAATCAATCTCGTGTTATCCGGGCACTTGTGGTTGGATGTAAGTCAAATAAAAAGTACCCAACCTCCAGACATTATTTTAAAACTTGCAGAAGTATAGACTACAGTTATCTCTTAAAATCGGTGGTGGGAGAAGGAACATCATGTTTTTAAAAAGAAAATGTAAATAGTTGATCACTTGGGATTTCTCAAGGTCTACAACGATAAACTGTTTCTGGATAGACGCCAGCATCATTCGTAGCCACCTGCGAGTGAGAGAGAAAGGTGAAGAGAGGGGAATAGTTGGAGAGAGCGAGAGATTGTAATATTCATCTTACTGTGCTAAATTGTTAGTCATTATTATCGTGCAGAATTTGTTTTGGCAAATTGTTATTTTTGGAAGAAAAAGGTAATGGATCGATATCTGTCATAAAAGACAACCATGTATGTGCTGCCCTGTAATCTATATTTTATTTATCTATGTCTACTAAGTAGGTCTTATACTTAGAGCTGCCTATTTAAATGAACACACATGCGGTTATGCTATTTTTAATACTACTGAATTCGCTACAAGAAAATACACAGTTATTGTTAATAGTGACATTGATTATTTGCAGTCTAAAATTCGTATATGACGGTTTAATAAAAGATACTAACAGTCAAAACCTACAAATAAAAAAAGGAAAGCACGTGTTAGCATTCAACGTTCACTATTACTTTGATGAATAAGATCATCAAAATAATGAATTAAATTTGTTGGATGTCACACAATTAATGTCATCGGAACGTTGAGGTAAATGTATATGAGGACGTCTTACGTGTAACTTTAAGTGGTTAACGTATCCAGCTTCTCGGCCATCTCCATCTGTAGATAAAGATGGAGGTTGTCCGAGGGAATTCACCGGCCTAAATAACTTCTCGGCCTTTTGGCTGGGATCAAAGTGTAGTATCTGTTCCGATGGATACTGCACGCCTGTGCTGTGCAGTTCTAGGAGGTCCACCCTCCCAGGCTTCGCCTCCCCTCTTTGGGGGGAGTAAGTTTATTGCTTACTGTCTGAGGCGCCCCTACCGGGGAATGCCGACGGGGCTGCCCAGGCAATTTTTAAATCGCCAGAGTGCTCACCTCTCGAGCGCTGGCTTTTAACCCCACTTACTCGACCCGAGCTTGGGTCACATCTTACTTGTGGGAGTAAGATAAACTGGCCTTGTGCCTAACTCCTAGCGAAGGAGTAAATAAATATCCAGCTTTGGACAATAGAATACGACCACGTGCTTCACATTCCAAACTAGCTTTACTCGCATCTAGATTCTTTATAACCCCTTTACGTAGATTTAGTTTCAGTTCTGAATGTTCCAAATTCTTCACCTCTGATATCTTACAATGCTTCGAGACAAGTCTCCGCCACTCATTTCCATTTCAAACCACATATTCCCAGTTGTAAACATTTATTTTTAGGTTTTTAAACATGTTGGACATGCGAACATACATAATGAGTGTTTTCTTAAAATAATAAGCTTCCTCAGTGCATAAGCTTCATCAATCTTATACATAATGTAACATTAAATATATTTAAAAGTATGTACAGCTGTTTTCGTGGGTGGTTCATTTACGACGACGAAGAACCTTTAAAAATTGTGATATTTTTTCAACGTATACGTAGAAAAGAAAACGTTCCAAATACGACATCAGATAACCAGACAATGTAAACACGGATACAAAAATACACAAGAGTATGTGACAAAAATGAAAAGATTGTGTTGCTGGATTATGGCTGTTGACAGAGAAAAATATGAACAAAACATAAACAAATGGGCGTATTCAATGGATCAATTTTTGTCTCAAGTGAAATTAGTACAAATATTATTTTACAATAAAAGAAAGGAATAAAAACGCAGTTAAAGTATCAAAATGCATAGAAAATATGGTAATATGAATGCATTAAAGAACGGTTTATTAATCGCAACAGGAAAACAAAGTGAAGTGCAGAGTTGAATCTTGCTATAGTGGGAAATAAAAATCCAAACAACACTAAAAAAGTACAAAACAATATGCTATGAAGAGCAAAAATTAGCAAATAATATTAACAAAAAAAATTAATGTTTTTCAAAGGCATGACAAAACTATTCAACATTACAAGTGAAACATTCAATAAAAGTTTAGCAAAGAACAAACAAGCCATGAAGTAAAATGCAAACATCAATACATAATTCAGTTTTCAATTCATCAGACTTTTTTAATTACGAACTATATTCTACAAAATCTACTGGGCAGTGTTAGAATAAAACTACATCTAAAATTGAAAGAATCGATGAGGCCAGGCACATCTCGTCATTTAAAAAAGAGGGATATTACAATACCTCATTCCCGCGAAACAGGATGGTGGAAGTAGGTTTTAGTGTATAAGGATTAGGTTTAAGAACTGTCAGTGTTGTTAAGGGTTTAGTTAAGGCTTAGGATTAGATAGGTTATATGAAGTAGGGAAAGGTTGAAAAGAGCAGAAGGATTTTTAAAAGGGAAACATTAGAAAAGCTGAGTTAGTAGCAGTATACACACATATTAGTAGTAATAAATAAGTTTATTATTTAACGCATGCGTCTAAAATACACATCTTTAGTTAAAAAAAAATAATGTCAGGTGAAAATGAAAATAAATAGCTTAGAAAAGCAAGCAACTAGCCATTATAACAAATTAATAGCAGTGTATAAATAGGTGCATTTCTACATAAATATGTGCATGTTTACATATACATATTATATTATTAAATATTTTATTATGAAAAACATAACTATTTCAGAGTCAATTGACGTAGAATTTATTTCACAAGGCGACTGGCAGTATTTTAATTTGATATGGTGTTATCATCGTAAGACAAACATCTAACAACCTCTATAACCTGGTTACATTATATCTTAAATCTCTTTATTAAAATATAAATAAGATACATCACTGATAATAAGCATTTGTTTCTGATAAATACATCAACTAATAAAACTATTTTTATTAAGATATATATGGAGAGGTCTATATAGTGAGAACAATAGAGAAAGTAGGTATACATACATATATAATATATATATATACATATATATATATATATATATATATATATGTATTCAATCATTTATATATAAAGAATATTAGAGCTAACTGAATTTGTTAAGAATTATTTAAATCGATTGTTGATATGTATTAATACTATAAGCTGTTATATTTGCTATTCTCCAAAATGTGGTCATTAATTAAATCATATAGTACCACTGATGAGTTATACTTAATCAAGTTAACATGTGTATAGCTTCATATGTTTTCGGAAAAAATAATATTAAAAATAAATAGAAATATGTTAATACTACGATATAAATATATGTGATATAAATATCATTTCACTTTTTACAACCTTCATTAAAAACCAAAGTAATAATTTACTTTGAAGTATTCTACCTAATTTCTCTCCTCATTCCGAGATGTAAACGTTTATTCGGATAACATGTATAATTATATCATAAAAATAATGATCTCTACAATAATATTCTGCTAGCGATAATACTCAGAAGCTTACTAATACAATGATTACAAGACATTAATTGACTTACAAGCCAATAGATTTTCCAACGAAAGACTTGTGACTGAAAGTGTGTTATTCTTATAGTTTATATGAATTTTTCAATAAAGTACTTACCACCCATCTTTTTCATATAATTTTAAAGGTACAACAACTGTCAAGACATATATATATATATATATATATATATATATATATATATATATATATATATATATATATATATATATATTGAAATAAGGAAATGCCACTTGAGATTACAAGTAGACGTTTTTGGTTCATGTCTGAGGGAAACCATGAGCCCATAAATGTAATGCCTGCGAGAGGAACTGTCCTTGATGATTGCTTATTGAATGAATAACAATTACAAGCTCTATTTGATGTTGAGCACTTTTTATGAATCCGGTTGAAATTCTTTGCATTACTAAACTGTGGATGTTTTACCTATATATATATATATATATATATATATATATATATATATATATATATATATATATCATTATATATATATATATATATATCTATATCATTATATATATATATATCATTATATATATATATATATATCAATATCTATATCATTATATATATATATATATATATCATTATATATATATATATATCATTATATATATATATATATATATATATCATTATATATATATATATATATATATATCATTATATATATATATATATATATATATCATTATATATATATATATATATATATATATATATATATATATATATATATATATCATTATATATATATATATATATCTATATATATATATATATATATATATCATTATATATATATATATATCTATATATATCATTATATATATATATATATATATATTTATCATTATATATATATATATATATATATATATATATATTATATATATATATATATATATAGTATTTAGCTAAATCTGCAAGGGTTTACATTCCGAGTTATTGTAAGATACACTCTTTGAACTTTAGTTTATATCCTATTGGCTAACCGTCATTTTCATTTCTTGTACGTCATGGATACTTTTGATATCTCGTCTTCTACCACCCTCTATACATTTCTTCTATTTTCTGTTCTTTGTCGTGTTCCTCTCAGAAATGAGTTTAAGTTTCACATTGAAAACTCATCGACTAAACAAATAAATATAAAGAAACAATCGATACTCTTTGGAAGTTCAATCTCAACAACTAAATAACCGCGGATTGCTTGTTGTTCTGGAACTTATAGAAATATCAGTTAACTATGTAATTCGCTTCTGAAGTTGGTATCAGATATTTGAACAAATTAAAAATTATAGATACACATATACTTTTGACCTTTTCGGTATCATTAGTAACCAATTGTTTATATCTTGACTGTATTCTTTTTTATCATGCCAAATTATTTTTCAAGTGTAATCGAAAACATTAAGTATGAGGAAGTTTAACTCAAATCCTACATTTTCACGGCTTTTGGCTCTTAGACATTGTTCAGATGATCTTTGTCAAACTCGGAGCTCTGAAACCGTTAAACAATTATCTGTGTATGCATATTACACTATTTCACTCTTAAATAATAATGGCGTTCAAATGAATGCGTTTTAGAGGTGACAACTTCAGGAAAACTGATACATGTCACGAAGACGTACAGCGGAACCATGTTTTTTCGATATATATATATATATATATATATATATATATATATATATATATATATATATATTAATATATATATATGTGTATATGTCTATATATGTATATATATATATCAATATATATATCAATATATATATATATATATATATATGCCGTTGTAGACAGAATGTGTAAAAAAAGAACAAACAGAAAACAGGTTAAAATGCAGGAGGAAGACAAAATTCAGAGATTTGACCGGTTTCGTTCGTGTTAGAAAAAGAAGACGTTCGTGTTAGCGTATTTTTCTGATAAAGAAGACGTTCGCTAACACGAACGACACCGGTCAAATCTCTTGTTTTTGTTTTTCTCCTGAATTTTAACCTGTTTCCGTTTGTCATTTTTCACACACACACTCACATATATATATATATATATATATATATATATATATATATATATATATATATATATATATTAATAGATATATATATATATACATTAATATATATATACATATATATACAAAAATATATATACATATATATATATATATACATAAATATACATATATATATATATATATATATATATATAAGTAAAAAGTGTTATTTATACAAACATTATTGGTTACATATGTGCATACATGTTTCGGTTGCACTCTTCGCAGAGAGTCAACCTCACCCGACCAAGGATTCAGAGTAATGAGATGGGTTTGCAGATTTTCTCAGAATCTCTGAATCCTTGGTCTGATGAGGTTGACTTTCTGCGAAGAGTGCAACCGAAACATGTATGCACATATGTAACCAATAATGTTCGTATAAATAAAAAATTATACTTATAAACAGCTCTACTTGTTATTGAGCACTTTTTATAAACACTTGAGTTTCAACGGATTTACCTCTTGTGCGATCGGTCTGGCACAATTGTATCAATTATGGCTGTTGGAGATTTAAGGAAAAGTGGGCAGAGTACTTCATCTTTAAAGCTAACAGTGCCAAAAGTCCCAGACACATTTCAACCTTACCATGCGTGTGCTTTTCAAGAGCAGGTCAAGTGAGTCATATGAAATCCCATGGTAGGAGCTAAATAGACTTGTGTCAAACAGGAGTTTTTATGTAGCTACGAACAAACAGAAACCAGTAGCCCTGTATAGCATATCTGAAGCAAGACTAGTTAAAAATATTCGGTCCTACTGAACAATTTCACGTACCTCAAACCAGGCATTGAAATCTTGTAGGAATTACCTTCTCTAAAGAAATGAAAATCACACACACACACACACACACACACACACACACACACACACACACACACATATATATATATATATATATATATGTATGGGATATGAAAAAGGAAAAAACAAAGAGATTATATATTCTCAAACGTTTCGTCTTTAATTGTAAGACTTCCTCAGGATGATAGTTGGAAAAGAAGTGTCATGCAAGTACATGGGCATTTATGGTAAACATGGTGTAGAGATGAAGGGGTGTAGTAGCCGTGGTTACTATGAAAGCCAGGCTACGACATGCCTTCATTTCTCTATTATGTCAATCCACAATGTCGATGTTTTTTTCAAATTATCATGCTGAGGAAGTCTTAAAATAAAGACGAAACGTTGATGAAGATATAAATCACTATCTCTTGGTTTATCCTTTTTGCATCCCTCATTACTTCGGATTAATCTCATCCTTTCTTTTCTCATATATATATATATATATATATATATATATATATATATATATATATATATATATATATATAAAAGTAATGCAGTATTAGTGCAGTTCCAACGAGAGAAAAGTATATATGTAAAGGAGTAAGGCTACCAACATTTGACAAATGTTTTCTTCAACATTTATTTATTATTTCGTTATTTTATCATTTTATAATTTTATAACGCGTTTCAAGCGATGGCCCGCTCTCATCAGATATGTATATCCATTTGAAGAAGTGTCTTCTGATTTGAAAGAGTGTTGTTTACTATTTCAAATTGAACAACAGTCTTTCAAATCGAAATTGACACATTCTTCTTTATTTCTTATTCTTCTTATTATATGTTTTATTTATTTTCTGTCACCCACTTGTCATATTACAGTGTATCTCAAAGTTTTCTCATATTGTCCAATCGGATAATTCTTTCCTCCCCCCATGTGTGTGCCTTCGAAATAAAATTGTTTTCAAATCTTCACTTTTTCTGAAGACGTTCGCCAACACAAACGAAACCGGTCAACTCTTTTGTTTTTGTTTTTCCTGCACTTTAACCTGTTTTCCATTTGCCATTTTTCACACATTTCGTCTACCACGGCGTTTCATTGTTATGAATTATCGTGTACCTTACCCTATATATATATATATATATATATATATATATATATATGTATATATATATGTATAGATGTGTATATATATGTGTGTATATATAGGTATATATGTATATATGTATATATATATATGTATATATATGTATATATATATTTATATATGTGTATATATATGTATATATATATTTATATATATATATATATATATATATATATATGTATATATATATAGTTAGGTTAATATCTCTCTCTCTCTCTCTCTATATATATATATATATATATATATATATATATATATATGTATATATATAGTTAGGTTAATATATATAGATATATATATATAGTTAGGTTAATATGTATATATATATATATATATATATATATATATATATATATGTATATATAGTTACGTTAATATCTATCTATATATATATATATATATATATATATATATATGTATATATATATAGTTACGTTAATATATATATATATATATATATATATGTATATGTATAATTATATAGTTAGGTTAATATATATATATATATATATATATATATATATATATATATATATATATATATATATATTATATATATATAAATATATATATAGTAAGTTATGAAAATATATGTATAAAAATATAGCTACACAGAGTCTGCCGCGTTTCATCCCCGGGGGGAATCTTCAGGCTAAAATGCATGGAATTTGTTGTGCTGGGTAGTTTTGTATACACGGCTAGCTAGTTAACCAATCAGAATATTTGTTGTTCTTTTAGTCAATCGTTTGGCTTCTCACGAACAAATGTCCGGTTAGTTTTACTTCCTATTTCATATTCTGTTATTCGGTTTTCTATAGAGTGACCTATATTATGTTTCTTTTGTTGTGTCAATATAATGGGTTACTTTATTTTAAAACGTGGTTCCTTGTATTTCTATTTAGGTTTTAGTTTTTAAGTATTTAGGTTTTTGTTTAGTTTAGTTGTTTGTACTTATTTGTTTGGTTGCTGATTTATTCATGTATTTATTTATGTATTTTTTATTTAATGTAAATTTTATTCTGTGCAGACAGCTGTTTGCTATCTCACGTATACAGTTTAATAGATTTTGGGGGTCTTTAACGTTTAGGATGTCAAATTTCTCGTTCAGACTTAATCTATACTGGTCGTCTGAATTTGTACATGTACTGGCCTGTCACAGACGTGTCTGGAGGAAACAGATACGTCAAGAAATTATCATCATTGAGATGACCCTCCACGGTGAAAACGCTGCGATAAGAGCTAGGGGAAATGCGAGCCTACAGGCAGACCAACAAGCCGAAGTGACACATTGCACAACAGCCTTCGTGTGTCAACGCTGTAGTAGACGATGCAAATCAAGACTTGGTCTCTACAGTCACACAAAAAGATGCACACAAACAGCATCCCAATATGGCGCTTATACATAGTCGTTGCGTCTGACGAATGCCAACAACACAGAGAGAGACTAATTGAATTCAAGTTGACGCCAGATACCTCATTATCTATTAAAATATTATCTGCCCGTCTGAGATGTCTTCACACCAGATAGGTTTGCCAACTGTTACCGTGGGAATACATTGGATAACATTTGGATTTTTGACAGATAATACTTTTTATTCATAAATAGCAAAAATGATACATAAATGTATAAATCTATTTGTAAAAAAAATAAAGAAAGTGTTTTCAGTAATAAATCTGTTATGAAATTATTTTCTTAAATTAAAATTTATTTCGAAAATATCTATCAGCAAACAAATCGAATTGTTTAGTAAATTTATTGATTTTCAGCTACCTTAACAGAAATCTTCCAGTTCGAAGATATGTTTATAAATGTCAAACATCGTTAGAAAGTCAATTACTATAAAACTCTCACATCATTACCTCTAGCAAAATAGTTACTTCAATTGATGTGAATAATGTTGCTGAGACTGAACCATTTTATTAGACATGTGCTGTGTATGGTTTACAATCTTAACATCACATCTCCATGCCTCGACACAATACGCCATATTTAGTTTTAATGACTTTTTATTCGACCTATTACATGCTTCTTAATTGATGTCAAATTTCGAGGGCTACGAAGTAAAGTATTCTTAATTTTTTTTAATCTGCTTAAAGCCCTGGAATTTGACACTAAAATCTGAATGTATTTTCTTCCATAAATGAATTTACTTGTAAATTATTGAAATAAGCCATAGTTTAGAGGCACAGCGCTCTCAATCATGTCGTTCGACGAGCACTAGACATCGCTGGATTCCTGTTGATCCTCGAACCGGTTGGCCTTGACAAAGGGTATGTCACACACCCTGATTGCTTGACGGTGTTTCCCTTTACAAACGGTAAGTCACTGATATGGGGTGCGACTTGTGTCGACACCTTTGCGCACTCGTCAGTGATAAAATCGGCAATAAACCCTGGACAGAGAGTCACAAGCTGTCAAAATATGCCGATCTTTTGACAGATTTGTTTTTCAATCGATCGCAGTGGAAACGAGTGGAGTGATAGGCTCTGCCACGCGCGACATCCTCGGCAGACTTGGTCTATTAACGACGCGCAACACTGGAGAACATTGCGAATAGTCTTGGCTTTACGAGCAATTCTTTATCGCCATTATTCGTGGAAACGGTTTGCGTCTGCTTTCGGCCAGCCAGGCAGCCGGACATTCGAAGAAAAATATTAACTGTCATACAATTATATATAAAAAAATCGGGAGTTCTTGCTACTGAACTAAACAATGTCCAAGTGACGAATAAGGGACTTATTAATTTATATTTTGAAAATAAATTTGAAAACAAAGATAAATGTACAAAAATATGAAAGTTTGGAATTTATGAATGCGGTGTTATTTATTTTGATATATTATTTATTAAAATTTTCTCATTTCATTTCTTTAAATGTAGAACTGAAATCTACATGAGTTTCTTATGTTTACATATAAGTATTTTCAGTAATTAGAAGCGGACAAAATGGTGCTTTAGTAAAACGTAAATTTAAAAATAAAAGCAAAAAGCAATTAGCTACTCCTCACATACAATTCTTTTAGCTGAAAGAAACCTGAAATGCCGCGTAAGAATGAGTAATATGTTAAGTGTAAATAAAAATGTTAGGACCACGTGTATTTTCAGCACCACAATTAAACGTGCAACGGAAAGGTACAGATTTAGCACGACGCCGTATATGATGTCATTCAAAACGTACGCCATTTGGGACATAAAATAACATATTTATCTTTTATGAAAGTAAATTGAAACATTTTTTTTAAGAAGAGAGGAATTATTTTGGGTTGTAAATGCTAGAATGATTTAATTTTTTAATGTGTTATATGGTTTACGTTTCGCAATGCATTGTCTTTCCGTGACCTAAAATATAGTACCATACTAAATCCGTTCCTTTCAATTGCCCGCGCAATTAGGTTGCTGAAAATACACAAAAGAGTTAATAATGTTGGTATTAATTTTTTAAATGAAAATCATGTTAATTCAGTGAATTAGTCAATCTAAATAATATTAGTAAATAGCTGTGACCATGATGCATTTTCAGAATATATTTGCGATTTGTATTTATTTACTGAATACAAATGGTGTTTTTTTAATAGTGTTAGTGCTTTTACAATGCCTACACTGACCATTAGAAGGTGGTGTTGTAACAGACGTTGGGTCAGTAAATTTCCATGCATCTTCGGGACAAGGACAGGGCGGACAGAACTGGCATGAGGGTTTGGGCTTCTGGTTGTTGGGAGCATGAGGCATCGTTGTGTTGGTGCGGTTGGTGGTGATGGTCGTGGCGAGGGTACTCTCCAAAAGTGATGTTGGCCGTGCTGAGGCGGACGATGGGCGGACGCTGGTCGCTGTAGAATTCGATAACAATGGAACAAATAAATGGAATTATTAGTTTACCGTTTGTGGTTTAAGGGCGGGGCGGAATTTTTAGTAATACTTTCAGTCTCTTTTGGCTGAATCTTGTGGTTACTTTTACTTTTCTATATTGTTTTTTTTAACTTTGGTGAGTCTGTTTTAATTAGTATATTTACAAATGCATATATATATATATATATATATAATGAAAGATAGATAGATAAATAGATAGATAGGTGCATAGATAGATAGACCAATAGATATTACTTGTATGCGGATATAGAACTAATATACAAATCATCTTTTTCATTATAATTCAGAAATTATCTAAAGTGTTTCTTAAGTATAATAATGACACTAATAATTATAACAAAAATAATAAAAATATATAGATAATAATTGTATAACTTTGCGTTTTATATACGTTACACATTTTTATATGTGTATATGATTATTCTTTATTTAAAAAAGACATGTGCAAAATCTGCGACACTGGCATGTCGATGTTATCGATCAACAGCTATTATAAACTGAAATCTCAGTTTATAATAGCCATTGATCGATAACATCGACAAGTCAGTGTCGTATATTTTGTACATAGCTGTGTAAAGAGAACTCATCATAATATATAAAAGCTCTATTTTATATTGAGCACTTTTTATAAACCCGGTTGAAATTCTTTGGATTACTAAACTGTGGATGTTTTACCTGGATTATTATTATGATTATATATGTATTGCAATGTTTTTAAGGAATTTATGATGTGTTTGATTTCTTCATCTATATATTGAGGACTGCAGATTCTAAGAGCGCGTAAGAAAAAATATATATATATATATATGTGTGTGTGTGTGGGTGTGTGTGTGGGTGTGACTGTGTGTGGGTGTGGGTGTGTTAGCTGGGCGTACGCTGTCTTTTTTAGGAGTTGTTTTTACTTTAATATTTTCCGAATTTTTTGGTGAACAACGTTTTTTGCTTTTCGACAATGGTAGTATTTTTGAATTGTAATTCAAACATTTTTAACCATTCTGGTATATTTTAATCATAAAGTTATACTTATTAATTACAGCAAACTAGTATAACACGATAACTAATTATGTACGGCTGATAATGTTATTTGTATCTCTATTAAAAAACAATATGGCGATAACAAGCAGCCCAAACGCTAGAAATGAAATCTATTCGACAGAGGAAATGTGTTTAAAATGGTGTACAGGGGCGAATTGATTAGTTTCATTCTTTTATAACAATTAATGAATTATTAAAAAGGAGGAATTGTTAACGATATATTTGAAACGCTTCCTAGTGAATGTAATTAATCTCTCTTCATATAGCTCTCTCTCTCTTCTCTCTCTCTCTATTCATATATATATATACACATTGATATATATGTGGTTATATATGTGTATATATATCTGTATATTTATATATATAAATATATATACACATTGATATATATATATATGTTTATATATGTGTATATATATCTGTATATTTATATATATAAATATATATATATATATTATATATATATATATATATATATATATATATATATATATATATATATGTATATATATGTACACACATATATTTTCTTATTTTCATTCTTTCCAGATATGATTTATGGTTAAGATCGGATTCTTACTCTGGTTGATGAGATCTCAGTTCATAACAGATGCTGATCGATACCATCGACATGTCAGTGTCGCAGATTTTATAAATGTCTGTGTGAATAAATATAATCAAATATAAAAGCTCTATTCGATATTGAGCACTTTTTATAAACCTGGTTGAAATTATTTGGATTATTAACCTGTTGGTGTTTTCATGGATAATATATATATATATATATATATATATATATATATATATATATATATATATATATATATATATATATATAATACTTATTGCTTACGGGCACGGTTTAAGATATAACTATTCCTATTTTAATTAATAGAAAACATAAAATATTCTTCATAACAATAAGTACAATAATAACAACAACAATAATAATTTGTTATATTTTTTCGAATTCCGCCCACATAATCTTGTCAGTAAAGTAATTAAAATTCTAACAACAGATATGAATACTATAACTAGTTAATAGTCAGAAAGCTAGGCATCATATGTTCCCGCTAGTAGAGTAATCACTACAATGTGTATTACAACACACATCGTGTACTTGAATCTACAAAGTTTTAAAAATATATACATTACAAAACAATGGATTTAAAAATAACTTAGATAAATATGTTGTTTAAAAATTATCATTGATTTTATTTGAAAATAGTAGACACTATGAATATATCTGAAAATATTTGAATCCTTATTCGGTTTTTATAAGTGTTGGTTAAATAATCTTAAACAATCTAATGTTTACGTTAGACATATTTAATTAATACAAATCATAATATATGTAAACTTCATATATTTTTAGCTTTAAAGTCCGTGTTACTTGTGCTATTGTTCGAATCAACTTTTTTTTAATTTTTGAGAATAATTTACGCAATGTGTTCGGCTCTAACTGTAAATAGAGACATGTTATAGTACATACAAGTTGTGCAATCTCTTAACATTGTAAGCCCCATTTGTGTGGTGACCCTGTAAAATTAACTGGAAATGGTGAAGTGACTGAGAACATTTTAAAACCTTATCTATCACCGATCATGTAAGTCTATGTGGCGTTCAATAAATGCCATCATTCTTCTAGCTTCCCTATCCTGTATACATAAGTCAATAACACGTTTGTCATAACACATGACGAAGCTTCTTGAAGTAAAGTAAACGAAATATCAGTCATCAACAAAAACATCCGGGAATGAGTGCTCAATGTAATAAACAGAGCAAGAATACATGATACCCGAAATTCCTTCCTCCTCCCTATATACCTTTCGTGATAAATCATAAATTCCCCATCTCAATATATATACATTGCTCTTTTTCCCCCTCTCTGTATTGCTTTATATTATAAATCGTACAATATACCCCTCTCTCTCTCTCTCGCTCTCTCTCGCTCTCTCGCTCTCTCTCTCTCTCTCTCTCTCTCTCTATATATATATATATATATATATATATATATATATATATATATATTGAATATGTTGTCACTCTCTTTCCCCCTCAATATACGTCTTAAATAGTCAATGGCCCCTTCTTTCCATGTACGTATTAAATATGTTGTCGCTCTTTCTATATGTGTATTGAAATGGTGAGTGTGAGTTTCTCTTTTTTCATTTTCATAAATGTAATAACTTCGCTTGGATGCTTGAATAAGGCCGTAGGGTCGAAATAAATTATTGCACATGTGATATGTGATTCTGTTTTACTTTATTTCATTTTTTATATATATATATATATATATATATATATATATATATATATTTAAAGAGAGAGAGATATATGTATATATATATATCAATATATATAGATATCTATATATATATATATATATATATATATATATATATATATATATTTAAAGAGATAGAGATATATGTATATATATACCAATATATATATATATATTTAAAGAGATAGAGAGATATGTATATATATATCAATATATATATATATATATATATATATATATATATATATATATATATATATTTAAAGAGATAGAGATATATGTATATATATATCAATATATATATATATATATATTTATATATATATATATATATGTTCTTATTACTGTGGATATCAGCTTTTAAAACGGGCGCACAGTTTGGGGTTTACACTTATACACCGTGCTAAATGTCGTCTCAAGCATAGCTTTATATAGCTTCAATAAATTACATGTTTTAATAGGGCATTACCAATGGTTTCACGTTTTAACGATCGTTAGATGGTCTGAGACCACGATGTACATCGCGACGTTTGAATTCTTACTTAGCATAGAAATGGTAGAATCACGATTTAGATTGTGTTCGAAGGTCGTGTAACGATCACTAAGAACGTGACTCCATTGCGAAGTATTAAACTATTTAAAAGCAGCAAATATGTGCATCTACTATATATATATAATATATAGAACGAGATATCTATATGTGTACACATAATTTGAAATTTATACTGATGCAGACTATGAAACGTTTAAGGTCCTGTTAATATCCTATAAATGTCGCATTCAATAGTACCGTTGAAAGAGAAGGTACACGCGCTGTTTACCCAGCTATCTAGCAACGTGTGTTCAATGGAATATACAGGGTGATTCATAAGTCATTTAGCTATTTATTTTTGAAATTCTTTAGTTGAAAAGTACGGTAATACAAAGCAGAAAGTTTATTCAACAAATTCATGGATGGGAGTTTAAAATTACAGCAAATTATCAAAATTTCCACCTTCATTCTGCATGCATAGCTCCATTTTTTTTTCAAGGAATTTACGTCTCTTTGTAGCATATTTGATTGATTATGGTGTTGTGCGAAGGGGGCTTTCTTTTCACATCACGTTTCTATTGCCTAACAAATAGCAGTAATTAGAGAGAAAGATAATAATCATCAAACGTTCATAGTATGTTTGTGCTTCATATGATAATCATTTTAAATAGCTAAGTGAAGTGACTTATGAATCACCCTGTATATAATGAATCATATAGAATAGCTGGTGTAGTTAGGCATTACATAACACCAAAGGTCATAAATACAAATATCTAAGCGAAATTAAACCAAAAGATATTTTGATTAATCCAAAACTAAAATATTTATCTTGCCTTCAATTCAGTACAGCATTTGGGGAGTATCGCTTAGCTTCAACCCTATATGATCTTACCACATGCGATGCATTTTCAGAGCAAACGTGTTAACCGAGTAGAAGAACAATCTGTCGAGTAAATATAAAAGTTGCGTTTTCTTTCTAAT
>OY744529.1:117055953-117060953 GCA_963556195.1 Sepiola atlantica
CTCTCAGAAAGTAAGTTGGTCGAAATAGGTTTAACCTTAGATTTCGATAGTCAGTGAGGACTTAAGGGTCAACTATGATCCTAGAAGGTAATAGAATATGTGTGCCAGGCGACACTTTTAAGTATTTAACTGACTAAATATATGTGTGGATAATAATAATAATAATAATAATAATAATAATAATAATAATAATAATAATAATAATACAAAGAAGAAGAATATATATATGGACGCTTATCAAGGCCCAAAGGCCACATGAGGATAAGCGTTAAATAATTTGTCAGATGGACGGGGAGACAACATGGTGACGATTTGTACGTTTTTTGAAACTGTGCAGAATGTCATTATTAAAGAAGACCCCACAAGAGTGTTTTTACCTTGTAACTTGGAAACGACTATGATGTAGTCAGAGATGATGAAACCTCGCGGGATTGTGTTTCAGAGACGGGCAGTTATAGGTAAGAAGCATTGCTTATGTAAGTTTCGTATAGTTTCAGATACACAAAAAGAGAAAAGGAGAGAAGTCACAGTAGTTGTAACTTGACGAGTTTTTGTTGTGAATGTGTTACATGTGGGAATATAGATTGGAGCTTAGTCGAGCACGTACCATGCAAATGACGATATACCAAATAATGACTAGCAACGTTTTTTTTTTGAGAAAGTAGCTTCATGAATGGGCAAGGGATATCTCCTATTAGATTTCGAAGTCGATGTCGTACTCTGTCAATGAAGAGAATGGATCTCAGAGCAGCACCATCCCAGATGTGACAACAGTATTTCATCTTAGGACGATCATACTATGGACAGAGGATTGTGTCAGGTGTGCGATATCAACGGTAGAATTATCCAACCATTTTGACAGTTACCTTAGCAACGTATTTGATGAATCTTCAATTTCAAGTCTAAAGTGAAGGTCAGATCAAGAAGCTTATTAATGCACAGATCTTCCGCAGTGAGAGAGCCATTCATTTTAATTGGAACAAAGTGAGGATCAATCGTTTGTAGTGAAATAAAATAACCTTGATTTTAAACGCATTAAAACTGACCAGCTATTTTCACCATTGCACAACGTTCCCCAGGTCAGAAAGACATTAATCATTAATGTATTTCGAATTATTTACATATATTGTTGCATTATTTGCATAAATATTGATAAGTGATTTTTCAATGTGATTTGAGAAAGCATTCCTGTAGCTTGTATGACATAACAGCACATCAAGTGTAACACAAATCTTTAGTTAACATTAGCCATAGCTCCATTCTTTCGCGAACAGTACACTACACAATCTTGAATATCGTGAGGCAAGATGATCGTCGCTACCTCCACTCATCACCCCGGAATTCAACTACCCTATTTTGCAATCGTCTCAGCTAATCAATATCTCCTTCTACTATAATCATGGGTATGATACAAAACTGCGTTCAATGGTTATGTTTACATTTGCAAGTTTGGGGAGTGTATAGTCACCGCTAAGTTACCTCTTCAAACAGCTCAACCCTATCTAGTATTTGCTATATATTAAAGTGACCCAACTATGCGTTACAAAGAAGTAACCGTTTACTGACGATTACAGACTAACCCTTACCCTAACATTAACCCTAACACCAACATTACACCCTAACAGTTTACAGACTATTACAAACGATCCCTAACCATAACCATAACCATAACCCAGACCCTAATCCATAACCGTTTACAGACTATTACAGACTAACCCTAACACAAACCCTAAACGTGTACAGACTATTTGTTTACCTACAAAACAAATTAATCTACAAACTAATAGTATTGCATTTACTCCCTGTTTAAGAGGTTAAACACTATGTACAAATTATTTGTATTTATTTCGTCTCCGGAAGGCTAGACGCAAGGTCAGGTGTAGAAAACCAGCGCATCAAGATTAGCGTGCTGATCAGCCCATTCAGCATACCCCGTTAGAGGCGCGTCAGACAATTAGAAGTAAACTAACACATTATCAAAAAAAAAGATAAAGCCTGGGAGTATTCACGTCCTGAGACTGAAAATTACCATAGCTCATCCCGACAGCAAGTAAATCACTTGTCGGACTGATGTCGAAGACGTATTCCCAACTGGTAAGCACACACCTACTCAGCCTGTGTCATGTACGTGCGTTTTCAACAGAGTGAACATATGGCGGTGTATATGTCGTAAAAATCAACAGCTTTAACCCAAATACCATCCACACACATTCATGAATAGGAAGACAAATATGTTATTTTTAACATTTGTCTCCATGTAAATAATTACACCATAGAAATGACCACGTACACATAATAGAAGTAAGTGTCGACGTCTATATACACACACTCATATATACTGTACCTAAACTCCAGTAATAACTTGAAGAAAGAAAAAAATGAAATACGAAACTACTGATTGATCCAATACTATTTCTTTGTAATGAATGTGCATATTGAATTAGATTTTCTTCAAACGAACATTGCATCCATTTCTATAATAAGATCACAACGAATTTAATTGTTTGTTTTTTTTTTACGTAAAAGTAACAAGAAAATCTATAGAAAATAAAATTCAAAGAAAAACTATATTTTAAAAAGAGCTCAGCGTTCTTTGACAAAATGAAAAGATTCTTTTATGTTAATTCTGGCACTGTTTCTATTTTTTCCTCTTGTATGATATTCCCATTTTTTATCAGTGCATATATCGTTATTTTTCGATTTTAATGAGGCGAAATTACAGAAATTACCTATTCATGGCTTTATATGAGATGATCAAAAGAAACCCCTCAGAATAAGATATACACACACACACATATATATATATATATGTGTATATATATATATATATATATATATATATATATATATGTATATATATATACATATATGTATATATATACATATATATATATATATACATATATATATATATATATATATATGTATATATATATACATATACAGATATGTATATATGTACAGGTATACATTTATAAATATATATATATGATCAAAATAAAACCTTCTGAATAAGATAATATCAATTACAAACATATATATATATATATATATATATATATATATATATATGATGTAAAATACACTTGGAATAATATAACTATAAAATACAACAATATATATATATGTATATATATATATATATATATACATACATATATGTATATATATGTATATATACATATATGTATATATATATACATATATGTATATATATACATATATGTATATATATATATATATATATATATATATATATATGATCTAAATTAAATCTTCTGAATAAGATAATATCAATTACAAACGTATATATATATATATATATATATATATATATATATATGAGATGTAGAATACGCTTGGAATAACATAACAATCAAATACATATATATATATATATATATATATATATATATATATATATATATATATATATATATATATATATATATATATATATATATATTGAAAGAAATATGTCCACAAGATTTTAATAAATGTATTTATTTTTATTTAGAAAAAAAAGGACCTCACTTTATCATTCTTGTATTGAAATAAAATTAATGATGTTTGTTTTTTGGAGGGATGGGGCGGGCGTGGTTTATCATATTTGTGGACATTTTAATTTTGCTCAAAACTTTTGGGAGTGAATTCCAGTTGAGGAATGTTCGAACGGTTAAAATAAATGAGCAGTTAGAAAAATAAATGATTAAATCTTCCTTTAAGAACGACACGCGTTTTTGTTCCCCAAAAAAATGAATATGCTTCAAAATATTAATAGAGAAAAAAGAAAAGATTTGAAATGAAACTTCAATACGAAAATAACTATAGTGGGATGAAAGGAAAAAAGGCGGTAGAGTAATAAATGATTCATATTATTGGTTTTCTTTGAGATTCTACGACCAATAAAAAACGTTCTATGCTTATTCAACGTTAACTTTTATAAGGTTCGTCCATATATAGATGTCTCCCCACCCCGGCAAAGTTAAGGTCAACCTCTTTTTAAAATCATGTGACACCCATATCCCCACATCGGGGAACTCTGAGTTATGCCAAAGATAAACAGTTCCACAGTCTAGATTTATTTCTCCTGTTCTGATTGAGGAGATAACTGAGGCTACAGTTTGATCCTAGACCAACGTCAA
This sequence comes from Sepiola atlantica, assembly GCA_963556195.1. Classification (NCBI taxonomy): domain Eukaryota; kingdom Metazoa; phylum Mollusca; class Cephalopoda; order Sepiida; family Sepiolidae; genus Sepiola; species Sepiola atlantica. Next base: position 117,060,099 of record OY744529.1, read on the forward strand.
CCGTAACGATTGTCTCGGTATTACAAACCAAACCGAGAAGCTTATTGCTACTAGATTTTTAATAAATGTACGGTATTATGTTAAATTGTATTACGCTAGTACGCCCTAAAAAAACACCTCCGACTCACCAACTAGCTGATATATCTTACTCTTTTACTGTAGAAGCTCATAGATACCGGATTTCTTTTACTCAGATAGATTGTTTCCTCAGACTGCTTGTCTTAGATATTCCCTTCCTGTTTCCTGTTTCTCCAACAGTACTATCAAGCATGAATGTAAGCGTAATATAAAGAAATTACTTGTTGCCAAACTCCCCATCTAGGTTGATCCCTATAAATATAAACGATACTCTAGTAGCCAGTTATACTCCAATAGCAATATGAGTTGTTTGGAGTGTATAAAAGCTTTTAAAATTATTGTATGTTATCTGATTTTCAACACAAACTTTCCGATTTGTACATTAGTTTGGGTTGTCTGTTTATCGTAGTAAAACACATGCTCCATAAATATCCGGTTGATAGAACACAAGTTGTCACTGTGCCAGTAGCAAGTGAGGCTGGTCATACATTTATTAATCGTGTTATAGTTCAAATATAATTCAGTAGATAAATTGGAGTTGGACCTTTTTCGAGACTATCCTACAGTACGCGTCGATAACATTATCCCTTTCCTTTATGACTGTATTCTTACGGCATAACTCCCAGATGACTTTGTTGAAATGTGAAGGTCCACTTGACGTTGAGATTACAATTCTGCACGTCTGTAACAAGAATATTTCGCAAATTATTTGAAATGGTTAACATCCTCCAAGAACTTAAACAAATGGTTGGAATCGAAAAAAGATGGTTGCGAGTT
>OY744529.1:117068453-117090953 GCA_963556195.1 Sepiola atlantica
AGTTTAACTATTTCTAAAAAGATAAGCTTCAGATTTTATGAAATTGTAAATCGGCTTTAAAATAATCTAAAATTTAAATATATATATATATTGTTACGTGCTATATTTACGTAGTTCATAATTAGTTACAACAAAACCACTTTTTATTAACAATTTGTCGCTAAACCTTCTTAATTGTATTTAATTAATTTCAATTTTGTGTTGGGCATTTTCATTTTTATTCATATACATATTCGCTTTTATACATGGAAAGGAGGTATGATATTCCAGCGGATTATATCTGAAGGATGGAAATTTAAAATCATTCTTAATTAATGCACAAGCAAAAGAGAAATACAGAGAGAGGAAAAGATCGAGAGAGTGAGCACACAAATTGAGAAAAACACCTGAAGCAAATAAATTATCAAAGCAACGCTAAAATAATAGACTGATTCTATGTATTCTTCACAAAATGATGAAAGAAAAATCCGTTCTTTGTTTTGGTGATCGATCAGTTTGCATTTATACTTTCATATCGTACCACCCTCTCTCTCTCTCGGTTTTACCCTATGGATCTGTATATATACAGATTTCGGGTATATGTTACGACGCTCAGCAGAGGCGCGAACGGGGTCCAAAAAAAGAACGAGAAAGGGTTTAAAAACATAAATTTGCAACAAGTGAAGTTGGCCTGCGACGAGGATAGATATTTTTCTATTTACCTATGTAATTTGTTTTTATTTTTACGTATTATAAATGGGTTTTTATTAGATGTAAAAAAAAAATGTATTTTTTTTTACCAAAGGCTCACACAAAATTCAAGATGGCGATTTACGTGCTTCCTTACCAAATGCCCCCCCCCCCCAAAAAAAAAGCAGCCATGTTTTTCCCAACTTACGGTGACAAAACTATTGATTTCTAATAAATAGCGGTTGTAACGGTCTAAAAATACAAACAAATGCCACAGGCAAGTTTCAAAATAACTTTTACAGCCTACAGTTACTTTTATTTGTTGTATATTTGTTTTTTTAGCGTTTTTACTCTGCTGAGTCTCGTAAAAGATGCCCCAGATTTCTTTATCGATGTGTACATAACCATTTTTAATTGATAATAACTCATTTCTAGGTTTTTAAAATCGCGTATTCACACACAGACTTAGAAAGTCTCTTTCACTAGATGCTGCAAAACTACAAGGTTGAAGTGTTCACATTTAAAATAAACTAAACATATTAGTTGAATCATATTTAAGATACTGTGCTGAAGAAATAGTGTGTCTAGTCTTACATGTTGTATGTGATACTTTATATTGGGAAATCGGTGTCTTATACTATTTCGCAATTTATAATAAAACAAATCAACCCGTCTATCAAGTAGTGCTAATTGTCACTATATCTAAGTTACTTTATTTTTCTCCGAAAAAAAAAACTGATTGCAAAATGATTCAGCTAACGTTTGAATTATCGTAAACATTAACTTGGTAGGTTTAACGACTCACCATTTTATCTCGATATCTATACATCTTCATTATATAACATAAATTAAAAAGTATTACTTAGTAATAAAGATGATGAATATGTTCGCCAATAGTGCTCAAAAGTGGTATTAGTAGAGCCGATATTATTCCAGGTTATTTTCTCTTCCTAACAGTGTCAACGTTTTAATCTATTATTTTATGTAGAACCAGTATATGCATCAACAGACATTCATATATGGTTTCCCCAAAGAAGCCGAATACTAATAAGTTATAGCAAATACGTAATCAATTTGGGTGATAGCCTCGTGATTGTTCCTTGAGGACAAGCACATGACTTTAAATGTGAAGGGGGGGGGGTCATGCAGAAAGATGTACTGATTCGAATTTGTAAAAGTTACGACAAATTTACAAATTTACTTATTTATGTTTTATAAAACGAATTGTATTTGTCAACTCCGTGGCGACAACCTGTTTTATGAAAACCTTTTACATGTGCCATTTTTACAAATATTTATTAACCATATTATATAATTGCATGTCTCTAACATTTTCTCTTCTTGAAACTTAATTAAATTTCTTTCGGTAGAGATAACTGGAAACATGCCATTTTTGTCCGCAGCATGTCTTGTTTTGTGTTAGATGTATTTTTGAAATCTCCTTACATAATTAACAAAACTAATAAGTCATACTCTCCACAGGTTATATTACTTCTATTTTTATGCGCCGACCGAAATAACCTATTCTTGTGTCGAGAAAACGCTCCATCACGCCACCGGTTAGTTAACAATACAATACATAAATGTGGTAACTATTGTTCGCAGTAGCACTCTTCAGCAATTAGAGACAAAAAAGCTAGCAGATGTAAAAAGCTTCAGTCGTGCACTGAATTTCTATGAGAAAATGTTCAAATAACATTTCTTCTTTTATATTATAGATAGCTCTGACCTAAATTAGGATACTACTGATGTACTTTCTGTCAGAAAGGAAAGGGAAAATGTATTTTTAGCTCTTTCAGGGGAGTACAAATTATTTCAAACTAATACAAAAGAAAGTTATCTTCATAACTCTCTCTCTTTTTCTCTCTCTCTCTCACTATATATATATATATATATACATATATATATATATATACATATATATATATATACATATATACATATATATACATATATATACATATATATATATATACAAATATATACATATATATATACATATATATATACATATATATATATATACATATATATATATACATATATACATATATATATACATATATACATATATATATACATATATATATATACATATACATATATATATACATATATATATATACATATACATATATATATATACATATATATATATACATATATATATATATACATATATATATATATATACATATATATATATACATATATATATATATACATATATATATATATATACATATATATATATACATATATATATATACATATATATATATATATATATATATATATATATATATACAGATATGTACTAAAAGTCGACAAACTGGCATGTTGCTGGGTTCGATACATAAGTATTAGACACTAAGATCTCATCAGGGGGAAAATCTGATCATTTACTCAGATGTCCATATCGAAGAATAAATAGAAAGAAAGGAAAACGAAAAGCCAAAGTCAGAACTGGGAGACTGCATAGTCAAAATTTAAACAATTGAAACAAAAACGTTTGTGAGTTTAGGCGAAGAGGTCAAAGGTTGAAAGGTCAACCTATTTATAACATATTTTTCAGATCTGAGATATTAAGCTTAGATGAGGGAGGGGGATTTGTAATTTTAGAGGGAGGAGTGGGTCGATTGGTATGCTGGGTTTGAAGATTTGAACACAATGTATGGTGTGGGGGGAGCGAGTGGGTCGACGGATATTAGGTGTGGAGAGCAAAGTTTGCCTGTCTTGTTGTTAGTGGTAAAGGGGGAAGGGGTATGCCAAGTAATGACACAATTTAATTTAATTTTATCTGCCTGGTGAGATGTTAGTTTCTAATAACTATTGATCCACAACATCAACACGTCAGTGTAGCTGCTTTTTGTACATGTGTGTATGAATAAAAATAATTATATCCATATCTCTATTTACTAGTGAGCCCATTTTTATAAGCCCTGTTTAAAGTCTGTGTAATTTTATCCTGTGGATGTTTACTTATATATATATATATATATATATATATATATATATATATATATTGATTTTATTCCATTAGTTGCGACAAAACCAGTATTGTTTCATTGGCGCAAATAGCGACCAACTCATCGGGCTAGCGATGGAATTCAAATGGCATACGTTTTAACTTTTAAAACGTATGCCATTTGAATTCCATCGCTAGCCCGATGAGTTGGTCGCTATTTGCGCCAATGAAACAAAACTGGTTTTGTCGCAAGTAATGGAATAAAATCAAAAAATATATATTTTGCTCTGAATTTTCATTGAGCACTCTCATAAACCCGGTTTCAACTTCCTTCGGATTCATACCCCCTGGATATTTGTAACAAGTTAATTATATATATATATATATATATATCGAAAAGTACATCGAACCTGGTATCTAAATAAAGGATCATTATCCATGTGATCGGGACATCTCAAAGGAAGCCCATAAATTGCCGTATATGTGCTTCCAAGTAGAACTTACAGCACCGCATTTATATTCGCCCTCTATCGTCCCAACAATAACGAAGTTACTATCTTTGAGAGTACATATGTGTCTGTGTCTGCTTATCTTTCTGCTAATTTCACGTCTATGAAGATGTCAATGTTCACAATGTTGAATGGCTATTTCGCTTGAATCTGTGATAAATCGAGAAGGTGTAAATATCCTCATCAAAAACAACCTACGCAGTCACAAGCAATATGGGTTTCATGTTGCGAGATCAACAGCTGATGTGCTGACTTTAATATCACATACGATCAGTGAATCTATTGACGTGGTATTCGTTTCTAGAGCGATAGCTCTTGGGATATCAAAGGCTTTTGATAGGGTTTGGCATAAAGGTCTTCTCCACAAGATTTCTAGCAATAAAATACCTGGTTATGTACTCTCAACAATCAACCCCTTTCTCTCTGATAGGTCCATAAAATAGTCGTCGATGGACAAAAAGTTCCAAGCAGGTTATCAACACTGGCGTACTTCAAGGATAAAATCTGGGCTTAACGTTCTTCCTAGGCTTCATCAAGGATCTCCTAAATCACATTCTTAGATCATCCGTCGATAGTTATGCAGACGACACAACTCTCGATAGAAACACTTCGAAGAGCAGCAATGACCAAGATATGTCTGATGTTCTCTCGTTCGACATTGAGCACGTGGTGAAATTGGGAAAAAGGTAACCGAAACAAACTTCTCACTTTTCACCACAAACGCTCTGATCCCTACTCGTCCCCAATTGCAATTAATGGTTCTCGTCTTGAGGAAGACCCTTCTGGAACTGACCGTCAATCCAGACCGGAAATGAGAGACTTACATCAAATCCGTTACCAGGTTCGCTGGAAACATTGTTGGATCATTCTAACACTCAGGAAAGTATCTAACTCCTTACGTAATAATCTACCTGTATAATAGCCAAATACACCCTAAGATTACGTATTGTTGCTACATCTGAGGATGTAATTCTAAAAGTAATATTTCCAACAGTAACAGAGTACAAAACCGACTTCGAAATCTAATGCACGGTTTCCTCTTCTCCTCCCTAATACTAATTTTTCACAGAAGAAACGTTGCTAGTCTTTCTCTGCTCTATCTTTATTTCCATTACAGGTGTTCGGATGAACTTCAATCTATGTCCCCGACCTGTAAAACGTTTACAACAAAAACTTTACTAGCGACAACAATTGTGACTAATTTCCATTTTCCCCTCTTCATAATAAAGACTAAACGAAACTTCCACGAGCGAAGTTACTTTCCTAGAACTACCGTCTATGGAACTCAATACCACAGGGATGCTTTCCGGTTAATTACAACCTTGTCGTTTTCGAGTCTAATGTAAATAAATTCTTGCTAAGCCTTAATAATCAATTTTTTCCAAACTTCCACCTTTGATACGAATAATAACGGTGTTGTCTCACCATCCACCTGACAATCATTACTCCTTATCCACAAGTACCATTTAGATATTAATCAGTTATGACGTTTTCAAGTAGAAATTAAAATAATATATATTTTTACTACATGCATCTTAGTTAAAATGAATAGTTTCAAAAATATATTTCGATTAGTTTTCCTTATCTACATCGTTCGACATCATATTTTAATTGGCACCATGTTGTGTGAACATGCATTTTATTTTTAAAATTCTAGATCGTTTGTTTAATATATTTGTCTTAAGTGTATCGACTATTTTAACTGGTAAATTTAAGCAACCTCATATTTAAATGTATTTATGTAATAAAGAGATGTTTTTCACTGTGAATTTTATGGAAAAGGGTGTTTTCTAAAAGTAACTGTTGCATTGAATTGTATTTCCATTTATGTCCAAGCGTAACAAAGAAAAATCGTTTCTTAGTCTTACTTTCTAATTACATATGTATATATATATATATATATATATATATGATAATTTTATTTAAACAGACATGTACAAAATCTGCGACACTATATATATTAATAGAGATGTTTTGTCTTGTATGTTATATTTTATTATGAACATATAGTGTAATTATAAAGTTGCCTAATACAAACATTGCTGATTTAAGGGTGATCCATTTTTTAGCTCAAAAAAAGAAATAGACAAAGAAAGAAGCATTGACAAAATCAATAAGAGTAACATGCAGGCAAAGTATATATATACAAACATAAGGGAATAGTAATAAGAAAAACACAGCGAAGCACACACATTATGAAAGAAAGAAAGAATAAAAACAGGAGAAAGTCAACAGCAGTATACATTAACAATGGAATACAAAAAATTATCCAATTAGTAAGAAATGGCTAGAACCCGAAGACTCTCGGCGGAGTCAAAAAGTAATTATGTTATTTGTATATATATATATATATATATATATATATATATATATATATATATATATATATATGTGTGTGTGTGTGTGTGTTCAAAGTGGGAATAGACCTATTAAGTATTAAAAGGATTTAAATGTCATTACATATTTTTCAATGTTATACTATTTAAAAAGTATAACAGGGTGTATTCAATACGTAAATTCACAACTCACCACGCATGTTCTAACATTAGCTCGTATCTTTAGTCACTAACAAATACTATATCTCCCTGATTAAATCTTTGTGACATGAAGGCCTGTCTTACGTTAAGTTTTGGGAGACAGTTGTAACTTTGAAATAAATGTTTTGATGTATATAACGGTAAATGAAAGCCGTATTCTAATGTTCTACACGACTGTAATAACCTAAGTTTAGTTAATAACCATACTAATAATTTTGGAGGTTACTGTATCCCAACGATTGAGAAAAGTATTTATTCAAAATTGGTTGCACGTGCTAGACTAGAGAGAGACTCGATCCGCCAATCTGGGTTTCATCAGTTCGAATCCAGTTGCTTTCATACATGTTATTTCACTATGAATATTGGCTGCCATTATGCAGTCTCCCTTCTACGTTGCTGATACGAGAATTTATTGGTGAAACCAATGCTTAGATCAGAATAAAAGAAGTTGAAAACGTCACGCAGTGTGAATCCATTTTGAGTGTATGCATTGTAAATAAGGTGCTGCAGTAAACCTATGTATATATATATATATATATATATATATATATATATATATATATATATATATGTATCATATATATATATCATATATATATATATATATCATATATATATATCATATATATATATATCATATATATATATATATCATATATATATATATCATATATATATATATCATATATATATATATCATATATATATATATCATATATATATCATATATATATATCATGTATATATATATATCATGTATATATATCATATATATATATATATATATATATATATATATATATATATGATATATATATCATATATATATCATGTATATATATATATATCATGTATATATATCATATACATATATATATATATATCATATATATATCATATATATATCATGTATATATATATATATATATATCATGTATATATATATATCATATATATATATCATATATATATATCATGTATATATCATTTATATATATATATCATATATATATATATCATGTATATACCATTTATATATATATATATATATCATGTATATACCATTTATATATACATATATATTTATATATATATATATATATATATATATATATACATAAATACAAATGATAATTTATCATTTATATTCATATTTCTGATCTATACTTTTATTGAGCACTCTGATAAACATGGTTCAACTCACCTGGATTTATACCCTGGTGATCTATACCATACTCGGATATGGATATATATATATATATATATATATATATATATATATATATATATATATATATATATATATATATATATATATATATATATATATATCCCCTTATATACCCAGATGCCGGCCGAAGGAGTTTGATAACATTGACCTTCCCTTTATATATATATATATATATGTATATATATATATATATATATATATATATATATATATATATATATATATATACCTAACTTTATATAAATAGAGATATTGGTAGAAAACTTTTGATTAAACATGTTAATTGTATAAGATTGAGAGACGAATACTTGATTTTTTTACAAACTGTTAATGTTTCTCACGTGGACTGATCTTGTGTTTTTATCTATTTATGTTCACTTGTAAGAAACTATCAATGCCAGTTGAAATTATGTGCACATTTATTGACGATAAAACACTAAATAATATCCATGTCGGCTTTCTACAAAGAAAAACCTACGTATATATATACGCTGATTTTTGTTATTGTTTTCGCGATAGTACCGCTGTTGTTGTTTTTAATTATATTTAGCTACCCTGAGAGTTTTGTTTATTTTTAAGAATATGTAGAATACCGCATTTACAATTCACTCATAATCGGACGAGTCATCAATTTTTGTATATATAGATTTTTTTAATTAATATATTTTTGAATTATTTTTTTGTGCACAGATTGTGTTTAATGTGCACAATGATATATATATATATATATATATATATATATATATATATATATATATATACGTGTGTGGGGTGTGTGGGTGTGTGTCTGTGTTGGTGTGTGTTGGTGTGTGTTGGTGTGTGTATGTGCATTAATAGGTCGATAGATTGGTAGAGTTAGATAAATAATATTATCAGCGATAGATAAATAGATTTACAAATATTGTAAAGACATATTTGTAAATCTATTTCCAATATAGAAGAGGCAAAACACTTTTCCGCACAAAAGACACGAAGATGAATAGTTCAAAGATGAAATGAGGGGCTGTATGGAGAAAAGAGGTTAGATTTAGCATTTAGGCTGAGAATGGCTCTTAGATCGCATCAGATGAAGAGAAAATACAGACTCAGATTTGAATATACAGTAAGAAAATGAATAGCAAATTAAAGAACAAAAAAAATGAATAGCAAATAAAAGAGTGAAAAGAAATACAGAATGTAAGAAATTGATTAAGACAAGCAACAAACATACAAGAAAAAACCTCAAAGCAATAATAAATAAACATTTATAAAGAAAGCAAGATGTACAATCTATCAGACATAATTCAAACGTATATCAAAGGAGCCTGGTATAATATATATATATATATATATATATATATATATATATATATATATATATATATAAGTAATAATTTTGGTATTAATGCAGTTTCAGGGGATATGCTATTGTCAAAAATGTAATGATAAAATAGTTATTGTATTTATACATGTAATTATAAGTTCAAGTGTCAACAAGTTCGGTCATGTATGCAAATCTATAACGGATGCCCCATGAAACTGCAGTAAATATTAAGATACACCAAATGTGTTCATATAGTTATTTTGTTTACCTCCTATCCAGGAGGTTAGACACAAGGACAGGTGTTAGTTTTTGATGAAAGAGTTGTGTGTAACGAACTGGATTCGAACCCGGCACACCCAGGTCGTCTGTCCGTGTCGTTACTACTTAGACACATAGTTATAAAGATCAATAGGAAAGACTATGGAGACATTTGTGATTGCAAGTTATGTGTCTTCAATTGGCTCTGTTCCGATTTATATTATTATTATTATTATTAATATTATAATTATTATCATTAATATCATTATTATTATTATCCTTAATATTATTATTATTATTATTATTATTATTATTATTATTAATATTATTATTATTATCATTATCATTATTATTATTATTATTATTATTATTATTATTATTATTATTATTATTATTATTATTATTATTATCCTTATTAATATTATTATTATTATTATTATTATTATTATCCTTATTATCCTTATTATCATTATTATTATTATTATTATTATTATTATTATTATTATTATTATTATTACTAATGTACAATGTTTCTGTTTGGTGGGCATACGTGTTTACAAATTTATATAAAATAAGCATACGTGTGTACATAGTTATGTCAAAGGAGAGTAGAAAGTAATATTTCGGTTTACTGTCGCTTCCCTTATGTTGTCATTTAGTCCTAACATTACATGAGCGATGGTTCTGACAAAGGGGGAATAATTGCTGTGTTTGAGGTTGTAATCTATCCATCTGGCATTTATCACTGGCTAGTTGTTTTTTTTTACCTTGAAATAATATAATTTTTAGCTCCTTACACTAAGTGGGTTCATGTCTTGTCTAGAGCGATTTCCATGAAAAAATAAAATCTAACTGTGTTATAATTATTTCTCGGGCAGAAGAAAACAAAACATCTACAAAGATATAGAAATATATTCAAACAGGATTGGAATTTTACTAAGAGATAGGTCCGAAAAACTCAAATTATACACATGGACAATCGTTTTTTTACCCACCAGACAGTCTATATTCATATTATATTTCTTTAAAAAAAGAATTGTTTATAGACTATTTTTAAAGATACTAAACTCAGAAAACATACTGAATTTAACGCATATATCAAAGCGAAATACTATTCAGATCTTAAACATCATTTCGTTAAAATAATTATACATAAAATATAAATGGATCGACCGTAGTCGAGTGCGACTCGAAGACCCCCTTTCCGTTGGCTATTATAACGAGTTGTAGTGGAAAGTGTCACTACTTTCAATGGATCACTCCATTTACTCTTGGGACTCACCGGAGTGTGATGAGTTTTTAGTAAGGAGGTATCAGGCGCCATAGCAGGATATTTTTGACATCTAACTTGTAGACGACGAAGTAATAATCACCAGGGAAGCGGCCTCGCGGAAATGTGTTCCACGGACGGAACACCTTTTGAAAAATCTCTGTCCATGGAAATTCAGCTTTGCGCAGGAGGGAAGCAAAGGAAGTAATTTTGCATTGGTGAAGCAAGTCAAGTTCTGACTGTAAATATCTTACGATGAATACAAATTACTTGTGCTTAGTCGAGAACCTTCCATTGAATAAAACATCGAGTATAGAGAGATGAGCAAGGTATCTCCTGTGAGAAAAGAGTTGCACAGAAGAGATGCAATCACTAGATTTTGAAGTCACTCTACCAATGCATAAATAATGCCAATTCCATATAACCTACCTAAGCAAAGATTAATCAGAAGAGTATTTCCCATGTGTTGCATAAGATGCCAGTGGTTGTAAAAGATGTGTTCATTGTTTCTTTTTTTATTTTTATTATTTTGCTAATGTCTTACCACTCGACAAGACTGAAATGGATTGATGAGATCGATAGATTGGTATTTATATGATTTAGAATATTATGAGGGAATTAAACATCTCCATATACCACCGACTCGAACTAACGTCTTACCCATAACAGCAGTACTTTCCCCTTTGTCAGAAACATCGCTGATATAATTTGCAGAATAAAGGACAAAATAAAAGGAAGGAGAATTATAAGGCTGCCGCAAAATAACCCCAATATCCAATTTCTCCTCTCGATAAATATTTTGAAACATTTATTAATTGTCACTAAACTAATGTATTACAACGTAAATCATCATATTCAATGTTTCTGTTCATATAAATTGAAAACAAGTTGATGTAAACTAATGAGTGTAGATGTATGTACACTTAATAAAGGGGGTTTTCTTTTAGTATTCATGTCTGTGCCATGATTTTATGACGTCATATTTGTATGGCTTCTGAATTAAACTACCCACTTTATGCTTAAATTTACTTGGAAAAATAGACGTCTCGTTTTCAGTTAGTATACATTATATGTCTCAATATATATTTATATATAGGATATAATAATTTAGTAAACATTCATGATGTGCATCGTTATAATTCAAACAATTGTCTCTGATCATTTCACTTTTTTTATTATTATTACACACATAATCCGTTTACGCGTTTCACAGTTTTACTAATCCTCAGCTCGTTCATTGACAGAGGCTCGAAACCACAAGAGAACAAACAAACTAAACAAAAAACCATGATTTAAGGCGCTAAAACTCAGGCATATAATTTGACAAGGGCTTTGGACCGAGGTAAATCGGGGTTGTGGTTTCGAGCCCCTGTCAAAGTCGAGCCATGCTGAAGCTTAGTAAAACTATGAAAGGCGTACACGGATTACCTTTATGTATGTAAAAATGGAGATACAAAATAATAAAAGTAAAAGAAAAGCAAATAATAATATACGTCCCCAAAAAGATGGGGACATAATGCAGTAAAATGCATTTACATACGGAAAATATTACTATCACCGCTAAAGTAGCGATATATATATATATATATATATATATATATATATATATATATATATATATATATATATATATATATATATATATACATATATATATATATATATATATATATATATATATATATATATATATATATATATATATGTATATATATATATATATGTATATATATATATATATATATATATGTATATATATATATGTATATATATATATATACATATATATGTATATATATATATATATATATATATATATATATATATATATATATATATATATATATATATATATATATATATATATATATATTGTGTGTATTTAGGCAGCCTTTTCTCATTTACGCAAATATTGTTGAAAATAACAGAACTCGTCCGTTTAATTATACCTTTTTTATTGTTTTTCAATTTTTCTGATGGTCTTTTTTGTATTAAAATCAAAAAAATGATAAATGTTCCATAGGTTTCACATGTTTTATGAACGTTTTCGATTCTTCGTCGAATCATCCTCAAGTGTCGCAGAGAACGGTTTCCGCATTGCTCCAGAAATCGTTCGTGAAACATGTGAAACATCTGAAACCTATGGAACATTTGTTTTTTGTTTTTTATTTTAATGCAGAAAAGACAATCAGAGAAATTGCAAATATAAAAAAGTTTTAAACAACCGACGAATTCGGTTATTTTAACGATGTTTGCACATTATATATATATATATATATATATATATATATATATATATATATAAAGATAGATGGACGAAGAGTGATAAAACATGCCCGAATGTTCAAATTTATTTCAACCTTTGATCGTTCAATGCAAGATATATTCTGTAATAAAATTATGTTTATTATTCTTTCCTTAAGCCAAGGCGTTTTAAAGATCGAGATCTTATTATCAGAGGAATTATACAGTTTGAAATAAATCTGGGCATTCGTGCATGTTTATCACTCTTCGTCCATCTATCTTTATAATTGCTCTATCTCGTATATTGAGCTTTTACCATTTAACTATAGGTTCTTTCTACTAAAAGTGTACTTTTAGTTTCATATTTATTCTATACATATATATATATATATATATATATATATATATATATATAGAGAGAGAGAGAGAGAGAGAGAGAGAGGGGGGGGGAGAGGGAAGAGAGAGAGATTTAAACTAAGACACAACTCTTTATGTTACATTAAATATTAGTAAAGGTCTGTTCGAATTTAAAAAAAATCTTTTCAAATGATTTGCATTACATCCTTGTGTCTTATGTATGTTATATACCAAACTCCTTTTCAATCTTAATTTCAAAGCAACAACATTTGTAGACACCAACTTGGCAACATAAGCAAAAGTAGTTTCATATTTTGGGGGGAATTAATAGAAACATAAGATACTAATCAGCTTCGTAGGCATTTGCTGATACTTTTGTTATATATTACATATAATATATATATATATATATATTACATTTTGTATTGCTGACAATAATTTCATCGACCATGATTTCAATATATTTCGCATGTAGAAAAACACATCAACCGAATATACAATTGTAAATGTTTATCTCTCTTCCTTCATTTTTCTTCATAATTGCTCTATCTCGTATATTAAGATTCAACCATTTTACTATAGGTTCAATTATCTGAAATTATGCTTTTAGTCTCATATTTTATTTGAAAAACATATATATATATATATATATATATATATATATATATATATATATATATATATATGAGTTACAAAAACACAGGGTCACACCATGCGCTGTTAACACATCATTCTTAAACTTATATCCCCGCTGTACTACTAATACTGAGCACTCTCACGGATACATTTGTCAACTTCTACACATATAATAATTAATATGTATATATATATATATATATATATATATATATATATATATATATATCAACATATACTTTTCATTGCTTATGTAGATATTTTACTGGAATACACATTTAAATAAAAACCAAAAATAGATATGTATTTGATGCAATCATCTGTAATATAAAACAAATTAAATCCAGTTTTTTGCGGGAGTGTATAATCTATAATGAGAATGTTTGTTTAATTCATCACAATAAATAAAACAACCATTTCGAATTAAAGATCTGAAAAAAAAATAACTAAAAGTCATAAATAAATATGTATTATTAATTTGTGTAAAATCTGGTGTTGCCCGAAAGAAATAACTTGAAGGACATTGTTTTAATGATTGCATCAGATGTTCTTTATTTTTGTTTGGTTTTCTTTCAAGTTCGGGTAATTTTCACACTGGTACCCGTTTAGATATTTACGTAAATTGTTTGCTAACTGTTACACCGGCCGTTCTTACACAGGAGAAACTGCACCGGTTGTCACTATAAATAGTGTGAGTCACCAGAGTCACCAGAGAAGACAAAGCACAGTCTTGTAACTGTCTAGCCAAGTGCTAGTCAGTTTCTTACTTTGTTAATACTCTTGTTAAGCCAACCCTCGAATTGACTTCCTTTATTCATTATTTACTGTTGGACAACTTCACAACACTAACTCAACATAGTATTTCTTAGCTGATATCAGGCTCAGCGTTGCTTAATTCTTGTGATCACACGAGATGTGGTGTGTCAACGTGAACTTCTAACTCGTACTGTATATAAAAATGAAACAGAATTGAGATTGTAAGAAGCTGTGTAATCGGATTAAAACTGTTATTGTAATCATATTCAAGAAAAAAATATGAAAACTGTTCATTTTCATTCAAAGAATAGTAACCTAAAAGATTGAATAATGGTTTAGGAACTTCTTCAGTAAAAAAACTACTGACATCATGACAGTTTCATTGCTGGGAATAATTCATACGACAATGGATCGGTGAAAAAATGAAATGCCGTCATCAAGTGAGATGGCCAAACTATTGACAGGTGTTAAAATATTATTGCATCATTTTCAGTTTTGATATCCGATTTTCTTCTTATCTTAAATTTCTGCAAAATATTTATTTTAATTTTTGCTTCGTACGCCCTTGCGGAAGGATTATTATCAGTGTTATTTCTTTTTTTAAATTTTCTTGTTACTTTAATAATATTTCGAATGTGAAGCTGGTAGATACGAACAAAAGAGAAAGAAACGGATAACGTATTCAATGAAGGGTTTGCCATTTTAAAAAAAAATTGATTTTATTTTAAATGGGAAAAAATGTTAAAAATAAAAATATAAAAGAAGACGTCAGAAAAATCAGTTAGCGAGAAGGAAAAATTGATCGAGCAGAAAAAATAGAAGAAAATGATGGATTCCAATAAATTCATAAAATCAATGATTGACGAAACAAAAAGTCGAAATTGTTTCAAATTGTCAATGTGTGAATTACTTACCGTTCATCTCCTCTTCTTCGCACATAGCATGGAAGCCCACACGGATATTTTGGATTCTTGAAATCCTAGAAGCACAAAATAAGTAACGATATACCATGAAGTAAAAACAGCAAAATGAAGTTAGAATGTGGACAGCTAAACGATATACAACACACGCAATGATATATATATATATATATATATATATATATATATATATATGTATATATATGTACAATTATATATATATATATATATATATATATATATATACAATTATATATGTGTGTATACATGTTTCTCTTTTTTTCAATTTTCTTATCTTTCTGTTTTTACTGGATGCCAGACATTCACCGGCTGTTTCAGACACTCCAGCCTAGAGATCGTTTTAACATTCTAACAGTCCCTTTAAGTGCAATTGTTTGTATTTCTCTTGCACTTGGTACACTGGGTATACTCGTCAGATAGCTTTTAGACATTCTTCTTCATTAGTCCTGTTGCTCCTATAATTACTGGGATGATGGAGATGTTCCTACGATGTGTGTGTGCACCTGTCTATATGCGTTGTAAAATGAATTATAAAGTTCAAACCTAACGGAATATAAAATGCATATTCAAATGAAAGCATCAGTAGATCAAAATGTCGGTACTTTATTAACCAAAACCATCATCATCATCATCATCATCATCATCATCATCATCATCATCATCATCATCATCATCATCATCATCGCTTGACAGATTTAAGAAATTTACTTCAGAACATTATTATCTCTGACCAGGTCTTAAGTAATCCCTCCTTTTATTTAACCCAATGTCTTTCACTACATCCTGTGTCTTCATAGGACTTTCCTGTAAACTGGGCCTGCTACCTTAGTTATATTTATTTTAATTTTTTTTGTTTTTCACATTTTAAATATTATACAGAAAAAAAGCAATACAAATGTAGTTGTGAGGTAGACAGCACAAGTTATTTTCTGTCATTGTTAATAGGAGTCATCCTGCTGACTGTATTTTATTTTTAGGTGATTATTTTAAAAATCGTTCACATTGCCAGTCGTCTAGGGCGGACTACTTTTTTTAATAAATAGTACGGAAGTATTTTGTTATATTCGGAATAACATGGTACAATAATAGCAAAATAAAATTGGCGAGTCAGAAGCAATTTTTTTATTTGTAAACTTAAACAATATTTTACTCTGACTTTGAAAATCCGACAAGATAACTTCATGTGTTAAGTATATTTGGTGAATTCTTTGTTTGGATGTACTATCTTTGAACTGAACATTTAGAACAGTGAATATCAGAAGGTTCTCGAATAAATGAAAAAGAAAACTCACTCTCTACGACTTGAAAAAGCCGAGCATTTCCCATCGAGCCAGGAACAGTAGGGGTCTTGGAGTGCCACACATTCTCTGAAAACAAATGTATTTGTAATGTAAATTCAAAATAAACATGGCTTGTAATTTATTTTTAAAACAAATGTTAATGACAATGTATATTTAATATTTACAAACATAAATATTTTACTAACTAGGTAGTCCGATAAACCATACGGATAGTTGGACAATTTCAAATCCTTCAAATACCCGTACTAGCAGAAATTGACGAAGCGACAACTCTTATAGTAAAGCTAGTGTTAAAAACAGGACAACTATTTCATGAATATTTTATTAAAATAAATTACGAACTCTATTTACCCAGCAAAACCCGGAAGTGTATTTACCCCCATTTTGATTTCATTCATTTATTCACTTAATTTCTTATGAGAAAATATGTATATTTTGGGGGATATAAATTCAATTCCCTATGTCATAAAAATCGGTGTTTGCAATAACCACGATAGGAAGTATTACGTGATGTTTACATTTAAATCCCATAAATACTTTCGCCTTTTATTGAATTTTTTAATGACAAAGGTACAACATAATATATATTTTTTTAAACACCTGTTTGATGAGTGAGATGTTCCTTTTTTTAAATCAACTTCATGTTAAGTATAATTGACTTATTTTCTTTATCGTTTGATCATTACATTAACTCAGTAACGGTTTAGAATTAGTATACACGTTAAAGATGTAATTTATAAAGGTACGTAAGAACGTGCATTGCCACTATATATAGTCTGGTAATGTTCTAATACAACGTTGTCGCTTGAATACGTCAAAATAGACGACACTCGGACCAACCTAATATGAAACAAGATTATTTAATATTTTACACGTAAATCCTTGAGAATGAAATGAGATATATTTACCTGCAGGTGACTTTGATGTGACATCGATGAAGGGGGATTGAGACCACGTCATCGCCGGAGACAACGATAAGCTTCTCCAGTCCAAATTTGTGGTACACTTCTAGACCGACAATCATGCTCTTATCTTTGAAAATCATCAATTCTTCAATGACGATGCTGCGCATTTTACCATTCTGTTCTACATTAACGACTTTAAGAACATGACCATCATCTGAAAAAAGAGAAACAATGAATCATCATCATCATCATCATCATCATCATCATCACCATCGTCATCATTATCATCATCGTCGTCGTCGTGGCGTCATCATCATCGTCATCACCATCATCACCATCACCATCAGCATCAGCATCTGCAGAAGCAGCAGCATTGGTTTCACGACGGGTTTACATGTTAGCATATGTCGAACGGCTTTTAAAAATTGACTTCGAAACTAACTTATCTCTCACTATTATACATACACTCTATTATTCTCATCAATTCATTTAACATGGCCATACCAACGAGTTACCTGTTTATTTATTTAGCGAATGCAAAGTCCTTCAGCCACGTAGTAGCCTCCTGGTCTGCTGTGTGGAGGGTGGCTAATCCTCCTCTCAGTCGTTGGAGAGGGCAGACTTCAATGATGTGCTCCATTGTCTGCTCCTCTCCACAAGCACACAGTGGGGATTGGCTGCTGCCCCATCTGTGAATGCTGGCCAAGCACGGGCCATGTCCAGTCCTGAATCTATTGATGGTTGACCACTCTCTCTTTGGGAGGTCGGTACCAGGCACTTGTTGGTTAGGGTCTGACACCAGGTGTGTCTATAGGGACCTACTTGGACGCCCATTCCTTTTTCCAGGCTGATTGGATGGTGAAGTCAGCTGGTGGGATGTTCTTCCAGATGGGACGTCTGGATGGAAGTCGAGCAGTGGGTGGGTTGAGGATGTCTTGGTGGATTGGTAGATGAGGGGAGTCTTCAACCTTTTGAAGTATCCTTTGAGTGGATGCTGTTCGCCGGATGTGCGGAGGTACAATGTTTGATAGGACGGGGAGCCAGGGTAGTGGTGTTGAGCGGATTGTCCCGGTTATGATCCTCATTGTTGGGTTGGGCTGGGTGTCTACAAGGTGTGTGTGAGATGACCTTGACCAAACAGGGGCACAATATTCTGCTGCAGAGTAGGCAAGTTGCCTGTTCTGCACATATCACACTGTACTGTTCTGATTTAATTTCCCTTTGAAGTCACCGGGTGTGTGTTTTGTCTTTTACACACACATTGTACACTTCTGATATCCTTTATTTCCGTAAAATGAGTACTCACCCTTCAGTGGCCATATTACTCATATATACATCATCACACTATTGTAATCAGACTAGTACGTCCCCCCCCCCGTGCTCAATGCATCACCAAGGTAATCTTACCTCTGAACATCTTGAATTGTTTTGCCATCCAAATATATTCCATGCATATCTGAAGCCTCATCCATCTCGATTGTCTTACCCTTCTTGCACATAAACTGGTTATAATCTCTTCACCCGCATGTAATTCCACTGCATTTCGTGTGTACCGACTCCTTACAATTAAGTTGAAACTATCTCTATTACCATAAACTGACGGATTCTTAAAAATATTCTCTTAATATAACTGGAAGTGCATGCTATCTCTGTGGTTTATCTAGCAATGTTACGTGTACTTTTATTTGTGATCGCATTCATCTGAGGCGGATTGGTCTTTAGCATGCAATGTGTATTGCACACGATGGTCCTGGGCAACGTCGCATGAGATAGCTTGCCCGTCACAATTACATCGCCGAAGACAACCAATGTGTAGACCAGAGAGTGTTGCTACCTTTTTAGCTGCCGACGATTATGGTTGCGCCAGAGATACATAAAGAAGAACATCAAGTACTGAAACCGTCGAGGATGACGTTGTAGCAGGCGGCAAGAACCCGAGATGTAGACTCGCTAGAGTACAGCTTTCCGCCACAATGCTGAATGCGATGGGGAGAGACGTTGTCAAAGAATATCACCTTTCGTTGGTCGACTATCCACATAGGCCATTGTTTCACACCCATAGAAGCGCTTAGTTGATATTTTAGATATAAAAATGTATATGTTTTTATTTTTTTAATTATAATTTATGTGCTTGTTAATGCATTTGCCTTGAAGAGGTACAGAAAATAAGAACATTTAAAACCCATTTTTTGAACGATATCATAGCAAAAGGTGAGGCTGAATCTCTGACTGCGCAATAAGCCTTATATGTCATAGAAAAATATGCGTGAGAGGGTAAACACAAAGTGAAATGTTTAAACGCGTGTTGTGTGAATGGCCAATTTAATGCCCAGTAGAAAAATGAGTGATTGTATTGTACTTCTCTTATTAGTATATATTCGCATTCGGCCGCATATGATCGCTTGACTATGTGAATTGTGTAAGTATCTATCCTGTGTTATTTTTCGTTTTGCGCATGTACAAGTCTGTCAGAGAGCTGTTCTGGAGCGCTCACTTCGTTGTATGTATGGCAATAATATGAGTATTAAAATTAAAATCAATGCCATAAAAGAGCGAACGGATATCATATATATGTATGAATACCAGAGAGAATAGTAGTTTGCTCCAAGCATTGCTTGGAATTGTAAAAAAGGTATTAAAAAGGCTGGCGCCAATACAAAGTGCCAGATTAATGAGACGCTGAAAAGAACAAAAATAAACAATCAAACTATATATTTGTTTTTATTTTCAATCTTACATAATCAACGGTTCCGGATGATTTCAAACCATTTGATATTTAAATAGACACAAAATAAAAGTTCGACCGTCGAGAATTCGGCAAGATGGATGCCGGATTGTTTTGTTAAGATCTAACCTTCGATTACTTATTTTTGTTCTTTCAAGCTTCTCATCAATCCGACTCTCCGCATTGTATTCATCCTTCTTAATACCTTATTATTTATAAATACTTTTTTCATAGATATGTGTTTGTTTATTTTTCTTCGTAGATAAACAATTTGATAATCAAAATCCCAGTTAATAATCTATATATTTCTTTCACTTTTGTTCGCTCTAACACATCATACTGCCAGTGAAGCGTTAATAGCTATTATGATATAGGGCATCTGTATAGAGGAGGGAGTCTGATTTTTAAGTTAAGCAGCATGATACTTGTTAATATTGCATTTAAGTTTCTGCTTGATGATACAGGCGGGGAAACAAGAAGCAGATACATAATTCCAACGGTAAACTGTCCGCAGAAAGAATATATTAGAATAGAAAATATCCCGGCATCCGGGAACTTCTACAGTGTGGAACCTATTTGGTTACGCATTCTATGTTGCACTCTGTCAAGAATAAAGAAGGCTAGTTGTTCGTGAAGCAACTCGGATATGGCAACAATACTCCATGTACTGGTGAACCATGACTTTGCAGAGGTATAAGAGAATTACACGTGTGCGAGTGTTTCTAGCCTGGTAAAGGGAGACTTCCTTCGTTGCAGCTAACTGAGCGGTATTTTTCATGTACTTATTATTGCTATGCATTTGTCTACCATGTTCTTATTGTTTGTAATATTAGCAGGTTTGTCAAGAATATCTCGCAATTCGTTTTATTTTTCGATTCAAAATGATAAAGATTTGGGAATGACCTCACCCCCGATCCTAAAAGTGTAAAAAAAACATATAATTGGTTGGGTCAGATTGAGATCAATACGTACTTGTTCCGATAAAGAGAATATCATAGTATCGGCCGTCCACGGCCAGGTACTGTTGGTGTACGGCGATGCGTGTAAATCGATAACTGAAACAGAAAGAGTAAAAACAAAACCAATTCAATCAATCGAAATTTAGAAATTTAATTAAACACAATCGACTTTTAACTGATCGAATGTGAATGCGAAACATAATAAAATAAAAAGTATAAAAAATGTTGTATGTTTAACACGATTAAATTTGCTTTTTCAAGAATGAACAGATCGAATTGCTGATTAACTTCTTTCAGATCAAATAAAGAAAAAGGAAAATGATGCAAATATTACAACATAGTTTGATTGTACTTAATATCAAGTATAATTACGTTGACACAAAGTTAAGCGATGTTGGTTGTTACCAGATGGGGGATGTTTTGTGGAAGGTGCAGTATGTTGAGATACATCCTAACATTCAATGGCAGTTCTGAATAACATCACGGGCTGCGCTTTGGCAATGGAGAAGCACCTGAAAGCAACCCTGCCAGTGTTCAACCTCGGTCATGTGAAACAGCTGTAGAGATGTGTGCCCTCAGCAGATGCATTTCTCAGTTTAAGTAAGTGGGGGTACATTAGGGTGCAACCAATAACTTCTCCGTGGTTTAAAAAGGCGGAAATGAGGTTATCGTAATATTCACTCTAACTTCGACACACAATTAAGACAGATGGCGTTAACGAGTCAAAAATAATTCGTGCCACAGCACGGTTGGATATATATATATATATATATATATATATATATATCATTGTTTATTAATACAGACATTTAATACAACATGTCGACCAATGGTTTCTAGCACAGAAGGCAAATCCTCTGGTTCTCATCAGAATAGAAAGTAATTGGTGAAGAAATGATAAAATAATATGATATAATACTCTCTCACTTGG
>OY744529.1:117093453-117105953 GCA_963556195.1 Sepiola atlantica
TAGAGCTTTTATATATGAGTATGTTTATTTACGCATACATGTACAAAATCTGCGACACTGGCATGTTGATGTTATCGATCAACAGCTATTATACACTGAGATCTCATCAGGAAGAGTTGAATCCAATTGTAACTTTAGATCCTATATGGAAATATTTGGAAATATGATATAAGGTTAATATCGGATTCTAACTCTTCCTGATGAGATCTCAATTTATAATAGATGTTGATCGATAACATCGACATGCCAGTGTCGCAGATGTTGTACATGTCTGTGTAAATAAAAATAATCATATATATGTATATATATATATAAATATATATATATATATATATATATATAAATGAATTAAAAGGATTATACGTGTTTTAGTAGGTCATAACCATTGTTTACCTGTTCAGTTTCTCGTTGTATGTGGTTTACTCTCGCTAGCTAAGAAAATAGCAAGCATCTGGGGCAAACCACAATGTATTATAACGCAAATCACGAAATGCTAATGCCCATGATTTTATAAGTTTATCTTCAAAATCAGGTTTAGATAAACATTTACACCGATATTAAGCACTATCCCTACACTTAAAAAAACTGTCACAGCACATATGTATATATATATATATATATATATATATATATATATATATATATATATATATATATATATGCATGTGTTTGTATTAATATTTCATATATATACACTTATAAAATACCGTATTATGCATATATTTTACAGTATTTACCTCAACAGTGCTCAATGCATTAGTAAAGCTTCATAGTTGTTTGAATACATACGTATGGAAACTGTGCAACAAAGACATGTGTGTGTGTTATTTCAAAGAGAAATCATCACGCTTCTACTTTCTATTACTTCGCAAGTAAAATACAAAGATATATATATATATATATATATATATATATATATATATATATATATATATATATATATATATATATATATATATATATATATATATCCCAGCAGAGTGCTCGATCAATTGAGAATTAAAGTTAAAAATTACAAATTAAGAGTGTAATATTGATTTATTTTGGTACAGAAAAATTAGTACAACATTCGTACCGTCGGTTTCAAGCACAGACAATAACAATATGACAACAGAAGCTGAAGAGAGCCGGATGGCTAAGTCCTTCTGTGCTTGAAACCGACGGTACGAATGTTGTACTAATTTTTCTGTACCGGAATAAATATATATATATATATATATATATATATATATATATATATATATATATATATATATATATATATATATATATACGTTTGTGTATGTGAGTGTGGGGAATTTGACTAAGGTCTGTATCTATTTCGGAAACAGCAACGGTTTTGTGTGGGTTGGGAAAGTAGATTCATCTTGGCATCTTCAAATAAGAGGCCTCTAGAAGACGGTTTGATTGATCAAGGCGCGGGGGATTTTGATAATCTCTTTTGGCATCGATCCCGAGGCAAAGAACTGTCTTTCCATTTTTCTTGCTATTTTCTCTTTCTTTTTTTCTTTTGGCTTTTTTTCTATTCGTGGATTCGAAAAATGTGTACAAAAACACCAATGTATAAAAGTGTATGAGAGATCTTATGGATTATCGAAGAGGAGTTTTCGATTGAAACCTGTTTATTGATCCGAGTGTTTATTTCGCAGCAACGATATCTGCAAAGTCCGTTTGTTTTTCATTTTTATTCAGGTACGTCCATCGTTCTGTTGATCGGCCGCGTTTGTCGGTCGTGCAGTCGGTCGTCAGTCGGTTTGTTGGTCTATCGAGCTTCAGGTTGCAAAAGTATTCGTATAACTAAGAACGTTTCTTGCTTTTACTAGCTTTGCCTACCCGACGTCTCTTTGGATTTACTGAACTATTTAAATTTTAATGTTGGTTGCATATTTTGTACACATACAGAAAAAAATACAAAAAGTTTAGTTGTGAAAAATAATATTAGTTATTCCCCTTGATGATTTTTGGTATTTCGGTGATAATCGTAAATCTTTCAATTTTACAAATTATACGGGCGGAAATACATGATGTTTTAAATAATCTATATGTCTCCCATTATAGAGGCAGTAACAATTTGTTGATGATGTTAAAAAACTTGTGAGACCTTTATCAAAGGAAATAAAACAGATGTCAAATGTACTAAATAAATAATCATATAGAAAGGACATTTGGAAATTGGAATTTAATCTAAACAAATATAAAGTACTACATGTAGTATACAGGAATGTGGGACTTGAATATGTACTAAACAACAGAGAAAGCAAAGAAGTAGATAGAGAGTGCGATTTGGGAGTGGGGTTTAATAATATATTTAGGGCAAATACTCATATTTTGACCATTGTATCGAGGGCAAATAGAATGATCAAGTGGGTGGTTTGGAATATTATTTCGAGGGAGACAAATGTTGCGTTAAGGATATATAAAGCTCTAATTAGTCCTTATATAGCGTACTGCCTGGGCTCTAGCGACTTGACATGGATATTTGAATGCAATATTGAAACTGCAAGGCGTACAAAGAAGGGTGGTAAAACTGATAAGTAAAGTTAAGGAGTGCAGTTACAGGGGGAGATTGGGCAAATTGGGATCGACTATTTTGCTGAGGAGATTAATGAGAAGTAATATGATTGAGACTTTCAGGATAATTAATGGCATTTCTAACTATGGTGGGCATTTTTTTAGTATTTCTCCTTGATCTGGAAGGTTATTGTCAACGCAGTTTTGAAAAAAATAGATCTGTTAACCAGTTAAGCGTTTAGGCTCACAAAGTTATATGTTTTTGGAATGAGAACAGCAAAAACGTGGATCAGTTTAAGATGAGGTTGGATGAATTCAGAGAAAGAGGTTGGAGGAAGAAATTGAGGAGGCACTTTTGGGAGTTGTCAAATGAAATATTTGACAGAATTTTATCTGGATATCGATACTGTACTAAGAGTTTAATTTTTTTAACAGTTGAATTGAGAAGATAGTTAAAGGAAAGATTACCGAGGAGGCATAACAAACAAATAATAATAATAATAATAATAATAATAATAATAATAATAATAATATTAATAATAATAATAATAATAATAACCAGCTACAACAATCAACATTATAATTTTCTCTTCATAATTACTGTATGTCATCTAAAATGCTATTTAGGTCCAACTTTTAAAATATAATGAGATAATGGTACATGTTAGCTTGATTTTATATGTGCGTCCACGCATCTCTACAATAGGGACTGTTCGTCAGGCTTTAGTTTGAAATAGCAATTTCGTCTGTATCTTATGCTTAAATTTCGAAAAGTATTTTCATTCGTCAACCATACTTAATATTGAAATAGAATGTTTTTGGTATGTTACATTAAAACTTAGAAAAAGCATTAAAAAAAACTATATTCGCACTAAACCAAGTATATTGCAACTTAAGCGTAAATAGCTACTGTAGTGGTTTCTATATTTATTAGTAAGAGCCTTGGCCGGGAGTTGGTCTGCACGAAGTTTGTGCACATTTCATTGAAATCTACTGCATGCTGATACTGTCGAAGAAAATAGGGAGTAGAAAAATAAATTCCAAAGACAAGCGGCACAAGAAAATCTTCCGGCATCTCGAGATTTTTATAGTGAAGATTTAACAGCTAGTAGAATTGGTCAGGGATATTTTCGTTGAGGGGGGGGGGGCAAGTTCAGTAATTTCATTATATCATATTCCGTGTACATAATTATAATACAAGCACAGTCATGCAAATTGACGGCAATGCAACAGGAACTTAACGTCTTGCGGATGCTTCAGGACGTATTAGATTAGAAATTCAGATTTAAACCCTGTATAAGAGGTAACATCCAGTGGTCGTTGCACGCCCAGATTTTGAAAGAGAACTCAGCGAATGGTGTCTGTGGAGAGATATAAGACACTTTCAAGTCTGAGAAGTTTTCCTTGGTATGCCCCATTTAGATTTGAAATAGCATTCTCATCGTAAAAGCCAACGATAGCATGGGCGCACTTTAAAGAACCTGCGTCCGTGTTACTTATATCAAAGAGGTATCATATCTGTCTCGTTTAATGTACGCGTAAAAACCTAAAACATAAGCTGGAACAGATGAATTAAAATGAGATGAAAATACTTACTTAAATCCACCGTTTACAAGGATCGGCTGGTGCCCCAGGCTTGGGACTGCATCGTTCATGAGTGGATGGGACTTGATGAAATTTAGTGTTTGGTCAGGGATATTTTTCGAGCTCGATTGGCACTGAAAGAATACAAAACAAGAACAACTAATGAACACCCAGTTGAATAAAGACAATAGTAATAACAACAACAAATTATTAAGAGTAACTTTCACAATTGTAACGATGAACATTGGAACTTGTTAGGCCATACGTTAAATGTCTTTCGTTATTTATTTTATGGATTTACTCGTATTTGAAGTGAATGTTGTTGCATTCTAATTTTTTTCCTTGGTCACGTTAATCTATATACTCGCGGCCGTGCCCTGCTTCACCCTAGTGGAGACAGAGTGTCGGGTGAAGGATCATAAGGATACTAATCACACATATATTTAAAGTAAGGTTTGACAATCTACATACAAACTAAGTGTATTCTTATGTAAAATCAGGTCTGACCCTAATCAGAAGACAAATAAGCCAGATGCTGCTGATGATGATTATGATTAACGAATTTCGGTAAAAGTGGCACGCTTTCTCCCGTTTTTCTCATTTCTTTGAGAAGGTCTGGCACACCGATGGCATGTATCATCATCATCATATAATCATATACGGTAATACGTTCGTTTTACATCCTGGCAAGATATGTATTTATCATCTTTCATGACCATTACTTTTTTTATGTTGTCCTTGACTTTGTACTGGAAACGAACCTGTAACATGAACTACTAACCGAAAATAAATCATCTATTTTTTCAACGTGACCATAGCATCGAAGTCTTGTCTTCCGCACATATTTACTAGTACAGTCCAGATGTAATCTTCCTCTGAGATCATCTCATTTAAGCATGTTTTTAAGACTCATATTACACATCCATTTCGTCATTCACATTTCATGTCTTTAAATGCAACGCAGGATATGAATCCTCACTGATCAAAGCTCACTTCCATATATAACAACACTGTGTCTTAATTATATATATATATATATATATATATATATATATTAAGCAAGGATGAAACGTATATGTATGCAGATAATAATTAACTATATATTATTAAATAATTGTATATATATATATATATTTATATATATATATATATATATATATATATATATATATATATATATATATATATATATATATATATACGAATATCTGTATGTTTTATCAACTATACTTGTTATCAACAAAAGGCCCCCCTTTCTTTACTCGAGAGAAAAGTCATCGTTTAAGCGACATAAAGAAGAATATCAATAAGATAGGTTAATCCTATCACGCTTACCCCTTCTGGGTGTGGAATTGGCGTTTCCTTCTCGTGAACTGCCAACCAGTTGTGGACTGAGCTCTCCTGGCCCTTGAAACGGCTCTTAAATGTTTTATTGACATCTCCCATGGAGAAAGCGCAGATTGCTGATGCTGGGATACTATTCCTGCAAAGACAAATAGAAAAGCCAAAATAAATGACTCGATCATACAAAGCTCAAATATTTTATTTATTCTTTATATTAGAAATTTATTTCAAAGAGTAGACACTATGTTATGTATTGAGCTGCGTGATTTATGCTATTGTTTGTACGAAAAATGGAATTGTTTTTATCTATGGTAATTCAAATTGCCAAAATAAATATAATTGTTTTCCTTGAATTATAACAATGAAGTATATGTGTTCTTTATTTTAAGATATTTACGAATTAAATGTCGCTGGAAATGTCTAATGTTAGCTTTAAACAAAGTCCTTAGAAGTACTATTTTATTTAGGTATGAGTCATCAGCTATCCAGGCCAAAAGTCACTCAAGTACAATATTTAAAAAGATAGGTGGGTAATCAGTTGAATGATAAAGAATATCGTTAAAATTTTGAATTGAATAAACACCGTTTGTTTTCTTATGTGAGAGTTTTATGAGAAGTATTTTTTGACATTAGAGTTGTAGTTTGTCAGTTGGTAAAAGTGTACACATTGGAAAGAAAGTTGATTTTTTTAATATAAATTCCACCTGAAAACTGATTGATAATAATCAAATATTGAATTCATAATGGAATAATGAACTTACTCCGGGGTGTTAAAGATCGCATAGAAGATGTCCGAGGCTGCATGTTTATCTACTGATGAGATGTGATTTCCTTTAAGGACACCAGTAGAATGCACTGAAATAATAATAAAAAAAATACAGTGTAAGATAAAAAGTTTGTACTCGGAATGAACCAGGAAACAACAGCTCAAGTCTAGCCATTAATGGAGGCTATTAAATAGATATTATATATCTGAAAGTGTAAAGTGCTTATGACCCCGGGATTCCTTTTACTTTGGATAGTTATCGTCTTGCACATCAGATAAGCCATTCGGTGACGTGTGCCTATTTTTTATTTTTTTAGTCTACAAACAGAATATCTATCATCAGTTATTAATTTAATACGATTATTCGAATGATTGTCACTATATTACACATTGGTGGTTTCTAAGATTTACAAGGATATAAGTAACTATGAAACACAAACATCTCTCTCTCTCTATCTCTCTCTTTCTCTCTCTCTATCTCTCTCTCTCTCTATCTCTCAATCTCTGTATATATATATATATATATATATATATATATATTTGAAATGAATTACATAAAAAGCTTCTAATATAATTATTATAGAAATTCGCTTAATTTAATACGATTACTTGAATGATTGTCACTATATTACACATATATAAAATAACATTGTTGTTATCTAAGATTTACAAAGAGATAAGTAAATATGAAACACGCACACACCTCTCTCTCTCTCTCTCTCTCTCTCTCTCTCTGTATATCTAGTCAGTGTTCCGAATTCGATAGCCTAAGCAGGATGTATTTATACAAATTCTCTCTCTCTCTCTCTCTCTCTCTCTCTATATATATATATATATATATATATATATAGAGAGAGAGAGAGAGAGAGAGAGAGAGAGAGAGAGAATTTGTATAAATACATCCTGCTTAGGCTATCGAATTCGGAACACTGACTAGATAGACGTGACCAACTTAGGATTTCAACATACTCACAGTGTGCCCGTGTTTTTTCTGAAGGGTAGCGGCTTTGCATCTAACAATTTGGCTCTGAAGGATACTCCAATATGTATTTTTCTGCCTTTTGCAGGTCAACTTAATGAAGGCTTTTCACGTTTTTTAAAAACTTGTATTTCTGAATCATAGTTTAAATTCCATTTTTATGTATGAATTATATATATATATATATATATATATATATATATATATATATATATATATTGCTACAAGTGTAAGTAAAAGTTAACAGAGTGCATAGACTAATATGCGGAATGAAAAATACTGAAAAGTCACATTGCGCGATCTCAAATATATTTATATTTTGTTTTCAATCTACAATAGTTCATCAACACTAGTTGCTCTTCATGCATGAATGGTGATTCACTACATCGATATTGTGGTAAAACTGTCAGTTTAAAACATATTCTCACTGGATTCGACTATGCTCTGAGAGGCTCCTCGTTGGAACACAATCAGAGGTTCTTACGAAAGCTTTGAAGATATGCTTTGAGATTTACAATGAAGCTATCAATGTAACCATTAGAAGAACATGCTTCAAAGTCTTGTATAAAAATAGGCAGAAATTATCATTGTTTGATGCTTCACGGACAGTCACTTTGAATTATACTTAGAACTCCAGCTTGTATTAACAAGTGAAATAGTGATTAGACCCCCTAGGCTAGTTGTAATGAGGCCTCGACCCCGAAACCATACCTAAACTAAGATCATCATCTGATGAAGGATTGGTTCGAATCACTGCTTCCGTACAATCAACAGTTATTGTATAAACATCACATATATACACACACACACACATATATATATATATATATATATATATATATATATATATATATATATATATATATTAGAATACAAACGTATAAACCCATTGGTTTCCTAAGAACCATGTCTGCAGCAATTCATGTGGGTATTGTCCGTACCGTACAAAATACGCGGGCATTGCCGGACTGGAGAGCCCTGTCTAATTTCCTATCAATGTATTGCTTTAATTATTTTGTTTAATTTAATTAAGAAGTAGAACTCTGTAAATTCTTTTAATTATTCGTGTGAAGATCTGGTATAAACGTGACTATTATTTATTTCTTAGAATTCGCCAATACATTAGCATCACACCAGTACATGTAAACATTGCATTTCTATCGCTTTAGAGACAGTAGATAGATATAACGACCTTTGAACAGTTTTGCTCAGTTATAGTGATAGAGTCGAAAGCCGTCCTTTCGCTTTTATCAAAATAAAAAAGGTAATACGAAACATGTGAACCGTTGTATTTCTTTTTCGGATAACTGTTTTGAATGTTTCTCTACAGTGAAGCGTTCGTATTCCTGTATCAACTGACATAATGCCGTGGGTTGAGTAGGAGTACATATCTAATTTAATGTGTATATGTTTTTGATTAGTTGTTTATTCTACTGCATGTCAGCCGTTTTAATGGCAGTATTTTAGACTTTGAGTTCTTAATGAATCCAAATATTTATTTGGTGTCTTGTTGTATAGTGTGTACACATATTTAGACCCAATGACAAGTAATATAACTCTGGGCCAGCATAGAGTTGGGTAACATGAGAAAAAAAGAAAAGACTAAACATTGTCGGCGCTCTCAAATCGGGGCCTCTCCACCGAATGCAGTTTACTGTCATCCGCTGGACACATTTTATTACATTCGTAGTTGGGCTCTTAATAATTTCTACTAATTTTAGATGGCACACCAGACTCCCAAAAAGTGTTCGTATTATCCCTTGCCACCGAATGTACTGGTTTGAAGAACTACATTAAGTGAACGGCTATAGCGTTACAAAGAGCTAATTGGCATGCGTGCTTTGTCATGGCTAGCAAGTGAAGTTAGTGGAACAAACTGGAGAGTAAGACAGTCTGTGTTTGTCAAGTGTGCTTCTTGTACATAGTACGTTCTGTCAATGATACGTTGTAAACCATTCGACAAAGAACGGCAATATAACAGCCATTTTGTTATGTTTGTATTGGTCTGCTGGATCGTTTCTATACTTACCAACTTCATTGAAGTAGAAAGGGAACTCTCCCGGAATGGAGCAATTAAGCCGTGCCTTATAGAAAGAAGTCCAAGTCCCGACCAGAGATCTCTTGCCACCTTCATCATTCTTGCAAACTCGTGCAATACGAGAAAAAACAGCCTGGTTTAGAAAAAAGAAAAAAAGAAAATAATAAAGAAAAAAGATCAATTGTAATATCTACTACTAATTTGGTAGTTTCTGTCTGGATCCGACGCTATACTAGTACTTCTGTTCATGTTATAGTTTACTATTTTTGAATGCTCAATTTGGGTGGGTAATGTAGAAACTGTTCTGTTGTCACGATACCATTCTTTCAGCCATTAATTACGTCTCTTTTATTTGGGTATAGTTTCGAATATGTTCTCTTGTTAAGATACCATTCTCCAAGGCATTACTTACTCCGATTTTAGTGGAACCTATCTTGTGATCATGATACCATATTTGCAGACATTATCTTCTTCTTTGGTGGACGGCGTAGTGATAGACTAGCAATTATAATGAGAATATGACAACCCTTTTATATATTAGAAATATATATATATATATATATATATATATATATATATATATATATATATATATAATATATATAATATTAATAACATATATATAATATATATATATATAATATTTATATAATATTAATAATATTTATATATAATATTCATATAATATTAATAATATATATATAATATTTATATAATATTAATAATATATATGTATAATATTAATAATATATTTATATATATATAATATTTATATAATATTAATAATATATATATATATATAATATTTATATAATATTAATAATATATATATATATATAATATTTATATAATATTAATAATATATATATATATATAATATTTATATAATATTAATAATATATATATATATATATATATATATATAATATTTATATAATATTAATAATATATATATATATATATATATATATATATATATATATATATATATATATATATATATATTAATTTGCGTAACTTGTTACGTCCCTGATGAACAATCATGGAAGTCGAAATCATTTGCAGTTTTGGTGAGTTCCTGTTCACATTTGAACAGAACATTAGATTGTCGTTCTGCTAACTTGAAAAGATGGATAAATAAGAAAGCAACATGAATTGTCAATCTTGTTAAATCAAGCATGAATATATATATATATATATATATATATATATATATATATATATATATATATATAATAAAAAACTGGATTAAATTACCTAGATGAGTATTAATTACCAGATAAAGATGCATGACAAAAACATAACATGTTATTTAACATGTTATATAGTTGTCTTAAAAATATTTGCATTTGTTTGAATAAGTGACTGTTTATTCAGGCTAAAAGTCATTCGACGATAATGCTTAATGAGATGGATAGATGGTCAGTTACATGATGAAGAATATTATGAGAGAACTTAAAAAAGATGTGTGGAATTAATAAAACTTAGTTACTAAAGAGGACTGTTTATGACAATTATCTGACCACATTGCATTTGTAGACGTCCATGTTACATCTATATGCAACCGCTCCTATTGTAACGTATGTCACAGATGTTCATGGAAATCAACTATTCATCGAAATTACTGTTCATGTTAGGAACACGTAGGAAGAAAGTGGGTTGTTTGCAGTGGTCGTTACAAGGATCGATTCTTTGATTATACATGTATATAGAGAATTGGTCAGTAGCATGACGTTATAACGATGTTTTTTTTAATAACATTTCTTCAGCGAAAACATGAAGGCATTGACTTGAACTTTTACAGACAGGATAAATACATGATATATAAACATTTAACATTACCTTTCCACAATTAATATTTTCGACGGCTGCTTCTCGAAAGACAAAATAAACTTTGTCTTCATAATCAAAAGTGCTTACGAAATCCGGTTCTATAATAATGAAAAAAAAAAATGAAACAATATTTACTATGAACTATAGAAAATATTCATTTGTATTCAAATATACAAACAGTTTGGATACATTTATGCGACAGCCTTATTTGGACTTAGCTTGGTGAGGCGAAGTTCAATTTAATTTAATTCAATTCAATTATGAAACAAAGATGAAACAAGCATGATTCAGTTGCCATGTAGGGAAAGCATTGTAGAAATTTATACAGAAGAGGATACAGTAGCCAAGCACCTGTCGTAATTGACCTTTAATTAATGCACTGTTGGCGCATTAATTACCTCTCTTTAGAAGTCTATTCCAAGGTCCAGGACTCTTGATGTTAAAAACTGCAATCCTTTGGTTCATTAGAAATCGGCGGTGAAATACTCTTGTATCCGGTTAGCTCAACTAAATTCACCTGCTAACCATGTTGGTGTTCATCTCCGCCGTTGCGTTCCACATTATCTCTTTATACGCATCCTCTCAACAACATCTGCACCCCGAAGAGTCTGGGAGACTATTAGAACGCTGGTCACCCTCCGCTGATGTACGACCATTTTTGAATCGGTTGAACTACTCCTTAATTTGTGTTACACATCGTATCTTCTCCAAAAACCTGCTGAATCTGACGCGACGGCAGAGATGAAACGATTCCAACAGAAGACATCCAGATATGTTTCCAGCAGTGGATGGATCGATGGGCTAAGTGTTTGCAAGCACGAGGGCCCTACTTTGAAGGAGATTAGGGTCCCTACCCCGTCACGTATTTGAAATATTTTATACTGGCCTGAAGTCGGATACTTTCTAGACAGGCCTTGTACAACGATGTATGACGAAAATAATATTGGTGATGCACACTGACACTTTATTCTAAAAGCAGAGATAATTCACATTAACAATGCTTCATCCGTCGTCTTTAACATTGGGTAACACTTTTTTTCTTTTTTTTTAAACGTAGTTCACCCCAAACAAGGCAGGCCGCCACTGTAGACGTAAGGGGCTACTGAGAAGAAAGAAAAGGGGAAAAGGTCAACCTTAACTGGGATCTGCGCAGCGAGATGTCTGTTTACATTAATTTTAAATGTCTGCATGTCAGCACTGTCGGGGAAACAGGGGGCAGCGAGGGAGTTCCAGAAGCCCGCAGCACGAGGAAATAAGCTATTTGAGTAGAAAGCTCTCCGGCATCTGGGGACCTCCACAGTGAATGGATGGGATTTAGTTGATTGTCGAGTTGGTCTAGTGAATTTACGTCGAGGGGGCACCAGAGTAGCCAATTCATCGGAGCATAATCCATTGAAGTATTTGTAAAATAAGCACACGGATGCTACATTGCGGCGATGGGACAG
>OY744529.1:117108453-117130953 GCA_963556195.1 Sepiola atlantica
TATATATATATATATATATATATATATATATATATATATATATATATATATATATATTTATTTATTTAATTACGTAGATATTTAATTATTTTTTACCTACATATGGCGGCGTTTCAATTCAATTTATTTTTAAGAAATATTTCATCTGTTTCACCAGTATTTGTAAATAAACACCTACACAGAAAAATATTGTAATTCTCATTTGTTTGTAAATAAACACCTGCACAGAAAAATATTGTAATTCTTATGTGTTTGTAAATAAACACCTGCACAGAAAAATATTGTAATTCTTATTTGTTTGTAAATAAACACCTACACAGAAAAATATTGTAACTCTTATTTGTTTGTAAATAAACACCTACAAGAAGCATATTGTAATTCTTATTTGTTTGTATATGCACAGAAAAATATTGTAATTCTTATTTGTTTGTAAATAAACACCTACACAGAAAAATATTGTAACTCTTATTTGTTTGTAAATAAACACCTGCACAGAACAATATTGTAATTCTTATTTGTTTGTAAATAAACACCTACACAGAAAAATATTGTACTGAGAATAACCCTTATTTGTTTAGTATTATTTAGCGTCTCTGTTTGGCTTTTTCGTTCTCAGATTGATTAACTTACAAACAAGGTGTCGTTAGAAAATATTTATACAACGAATGTGAATGTCATGGATCCCGAGAAACGCAGAGTCGATGAAGCTAACACTATATAAAGGTAAACAAAACGACTTCCTCATTTCAAATATTCACGATATTTTAACTAGTATTTTATTGCTCGCTCGACTCCCTTTCATCTGGCGTGCATCCTTTCTATCCATTGACAAGCAAAATATTCTTCTTATCAAGGAAATGAAGAGGTGACATGACATTTCATGTATACTTACCCACAAGTAAGGCAGTGCTGTTATGGTTTGGATCAAACGGGCAAGAGCCAACACCATTTTGGGATATTCGACGGACATAACTATCTCGCTGCAAGACAAGAAGAAATATCAAGAAACTTTCTATGCAAGTTTCAAAATAAAAGTTATTTCATGACATTACAAAAGTAAATACAAAGAAATCAGAAGATTGTGATGTTGTTACAGATTTTGGGGAGTTTACTTTACTTAAAGCCTATTGTGAATAAGTATTACTTAGAGATATCTATTGTTCGTGAAATGATAAAGAACTTTGTGAGTGTAATAACATGGTAAATGATTGATTGCGCATGAGGGCAGTTTATGACAAATATTTGTTTAAATTCTGTTTAAAGACAACCACATTGTACTCTGCAGGGAAGCAGTCTCATGATAATAGTTTCTATAATTAGACATTTCTTGGAAATAGACTACGTTCATGGAAATTTGATGCAAGGCACATGAAGATAAACAAGGAGGAACAAAGGAGTGGAGCTCAGTCGAGCACCTTTTATAAAAATAGCAAAAGAGAAAAGAAAAGTTAGCAAATTCGCTTCTGTGTGAAACGGACTGTAGAGATGATTTCCAGTTGATTGCAAAGTAAATTTTATATTTTGTCAAAGCAAAAAAGATTACTCGTAGTGACACCCTCTTGATGTTGCAGCAGTCTGAAGATGTGTATGACTCTTATATG
The DNA here is from genome assembly GCA_963556195.1 of Sepiola atlantica. NCBI lineage: Eukaryota > Metazoa > Mollusca > Cephalopoda > Sepiida > Sepiolidae > Sepiola > Sepiola atlantica. The sequence continues at coordinate 117,110,055 of OY744529.1, forward strand.
GATAGATGATTGCGCCAGAAGTCAGATGCTTTCCTGTGCGATAAAACGAGTAAACTATTTTTCTTAGCAATTTTAGGAACAGGGACGGACTTCCGAAAGTTAGCCGTACGAGGAAAGACGCTATTAGAGTGGAAAGCTTTCCGGCATCTGGAGACGTCTACAGTGAAGGGGTGAGATGTTGCTGATTGTCGGGTTGGTTGGGGTATTAATGTCGACGACGCACTAGTGCAGCAGGTTCGTTGGAGCACATTCAATTAATGTACATGTAAAACAATTACAGGTTCTATTAGATTAGAGGCTCTTTTTTGACCTTGTCTAAGAGGGAGAGATTAGTTGTTTGTGCACCAGCCCAGATGTGACAACAATACTCCATGCGTGGGCCGATGGTTGCTTTGTAGAGATATAGGATACTAGCATGGGGTGTGTTGTTTTTTTTTAACACTTTTAGGTGGACACACACTCAACTCTTTGATATAATAGACTAGCAAGTCCAGTGTCCCGGCTATGCCCGGGGTAGGGGGAATATAATGATTTAATCGACAACAATATATATATATATATATATATATATATATATATATATATATATATATATATATATATATATATGTATATATTTATGTATATATATATGTATATATATATGTATATATATATATGTATATATATATATATATATGTATATATATATATATATATATATATATATATATATATATATATATATATATATATATATATTAAAGTAACAAATCTGAATAAATGAATGATATCCTTTTGGAATAAAATGTAAATACACGTTGCCAGGTTAATCGCTATGATAGATAGGGTCGTCTTACCTAAGTGTTGATACCTGATTGGTCTGTTTAATCACGCGATGTGATGAATTTGCAGAGAGGTATCAGTTGCAGTATAAAATTGTCGGGGAAAATATAACAACTAGTGTTGTCCTTGAGAGGGTCACCTATATTAGTACTGCGAATTATCAACGTGTGCTATTTACTACAATCCTAGCTCGTTCAGTTTCCCGCCAACTTCGGTGTATTTATGACTTTGAGATAGGGTAATACCAGGCGAGGATTCGTTTTCGATAATCAGTCCTGCAGGAACTGGGCCATTTCGGTGGCCTTTTATCTGCCGGACTGAGGTATACTGTCCTGGGTTATCCTAGGAGGTGCACCCTCCCAGGCCTTGTTTCCCCCTTTGTGAGAGGAGTAAGTGTATTGCTTGCCGCCTGAGGCGCCCTGACCGGGGAATGCCGACAGGGTTGCCCAGGCTATTTTTGCTAAGTCAGATTGCTCCTTTTTTTAGGGGCGCTGGATTGATTTTTCCCCACCTTCCCGACCTTGGGTCACATATTGCTGCGATGTGAAGCAATTTAATACCGTTGCTACAATCCGAGAAGCATATTGACCATCTGTACGTTGCCATGAGTGTATTGCTTTCCATGTGTGCATTCAAACTTTGAATATTTGATTTTCGTAGAAATACAAATTTAGCTAAAAAGAAAATTCGAATCTTTAATGAAGAATTTTTTTTTTTAATGTACGACTGATATGAGAACTAACTATGTTGGACTGTTAAATGAGTATGACACACAAACATACGCATTTCAGTAATGAAATGACTCGAAAACACCGATACACGCAATAGAAAAAATGCATTTACAATTTCCTTGACACTTTTGAACGACTCCCCATCATCACTTCGAAAGGGTCGCGCCCCCACTTTGGAAAATTCTGATATGGGCCAATTTAGCACTTCTCTTTTTCTGGACATGTGGACTTATTGCTCGATTTCACATTCCCTCTCCAATACCCTACCCACTAACCACACCGGTCGTCTATCAATTCTTTCGTCACTCAGCGGGATCTATTTTGCTATAGCCTGTCTGTCAGTATAATTTGCACACACACGCAGGCATACGAATATAAAAAGATGTCAGTGAGGGTGCGAGTTTGAGGTTCTACGTCAGTACAATAGGACACTAAGGACAAGGGGCTTGGAATGTGTTTCACGTTTTGTATGGGAAGATGTGCGCGTGATGCAACTACTTATATTATACAACTGCGCCACACGTCTTCCTATATTTCTGATAATTCCTTTCCCAAACAATTGGGTCGGGTTGGTGACACACTAAGTGCTTTCTCTGTTTCGCTCCTTAAATCTGGGAGTGAGGAAAAATGGCTGTTTACATATATTGACTTAATATTATCAAGCGAAATGTTGATATTGCAATGTGAAACTGTGTGTTACTAACTGAGAGTACTCTGCGGTGGGCATGCTATTCTATGAGTCGGGGAGCCGACGCGAGATTTAACGAGAAAGCACAAGAGATCGTGCATCTAGACACGAAACAGATACAAATAGAAATGAATAAAGGTACTCAAATACTGCGAAATACAGAGAGTAAGCAGAAATGAAAAAAAAACACGAGGATTGAAAGAAAGACTGATAAACTAGAAAGAAGGTTAGATCGAAATTAAAAACACAATAGAGAAAGGTTAATATAGTTAGGAAGAAGGAAAGAGATGAGCGGTATTAAGAATAAGGGTTTAGACGTAGTAAGATGAAAATATAAATAAAGTTAAAATATCTTAATAAAATGGATATATTTATGTAGTTATATTATTAGATAAATATACGATTTTTTAACACATGATGATAAATAACACGTGTCCTATGACACATATCAGGAAAAATAAAAGTTAGAGCCAGATCCTGTCCACACGTGGTGTCCTGATCAATCAAATAGATTGATTACAATGGAATATTCACAGGATTCATTTCGTACCTTCATTTCTTCTGTTATTTTCAAGGTTTTAATATCAATTAACAACTATGCGATTTAGTGTGGATCGTTGAAATGAATGGGATCATATTAACAATAGAATGACGCTGGGGTCGCTGGAAGCGGTCTAAGCGGTGCATGCCCATCGGCTTCTGCTTTCAACACCCGGTGACGTCACAAAACGAATCTGGATGAAACGTTGCTGGACGGAGGAATGGCAGGCAGCAGGTAAATCAAGGTTTCACAGATTTGTGGGGTGGCTAGGATAATCTACAAAGCATGGACCTCCCTAGCCGACCGTGAACAATGCTCAACCGCCTCAGGACAGGTGTCGGCCGTTTCGCCGCGACCATGAAAGGATGGGGACTCAGGGACTCGGCTGTCTGCGACTGTTGTCACTATTAATAGACAGTAGACCACATCAACGAGTTATGCCTTCAATATCGACCACCCAACGGAGAAGCCGGCATAGACAGCAAAACATTAGCATGTCTTTCCTCAACCGAGTTGGTGATCTGACATTGAGACGCGGTGAAGCAAACGAAAGAAGAAAAACAATAACAGCATGGGAAAAGTTATTCTATAAACTTATTCTAGAATTGATTTCTTCGAAATCACTGAATAAATATATACATTTATTGTTGGTCTGTTTTAGGTTTAAAGTGTGTATTACTGGAGTAACTTATTGTGTACATCTCCTCTCAAAGTTATCCCTACGCTAATCATAGTGCATGATCCATAGCGACATTTTGAAAGTTAAATAATTAATATTAGGTGTGTTCTTATTTTTATTATAATATAATAAACTAACGTACCATTTATCTTCGTTTTTTAACTTCGCAATCGATTAGAGGGAGCATCCGAAACACTGGCATCTAATAAGTCATTTAATGTCATAGTCGTGTTCTCATAGATAAGTTATCGTATCTGTTGTGATTTTTACTCGTCTGGTATAAATTAATCCATATATATTTGTATGGAAAGTGATGTTGTTACTATGTATTTAAAATTATGTTTTTATACAAGCCAATAATCCCCAGGCAAGCCATGACGTTGTGTACGCTGTGGGTGCCACATAAATATGTTATATTCCTTGCGCTGGTGAGCTTAGAAATTGTTTAAGGAATTGTAAATTTCGATAAGTATTTGTTCGATGCACTAATTAATTTTGGTGAGTGATGCATTTTAGTTTAAGTACTTGTTTGAATATTGAAACAACGTTGTTTGAATATTGAACCATATTATGTTAGTCTAGCGTACAACGTTGTTTGACTTTGTAGGTTAATACGTACAACGGGATATCTTATGATGTTAGAAACACATTTAAATCATTTAACAACTGGAAAAAAGGTCCAGAGAAGACCCTGGGTACATAAGGAACGTTTATTTTGACATTTTATCGGTTCATTACCGACATGGTCATAAGGTTTGTTACCAATTTATTACATTGAGGGAGCAATCGGATTAAAATACAAAGAAGTTGTGTATTGTACTGACCTTAATCTCATATGATCGACATATTGGCTTGAAAGCATTTGTGCCACATACTAAGAGGTCAGAATCATTGAGGGCAATCACCCGGATATAATTCTGACAAACTTCCTGTAAAAATAAAAGAAAGAAAAAATACATAAATTAGAGCAAAACACATCAGATCATATGTGAAAAAAATGGTCGGGGAGAGAGGTAGTTGCTGACTGCGGTAGTGGGGTAATTTTGACCGACAATAGCAGAGATAGCGGATGAGTTTACGGTCAGGAATGGAGATGGGAAGATGGTTGGAGTTAGTTACAAAACTTATATATTCAGGTTCTACCATACTACTAGGTGTAATGTGTTCGTTGCCTCAATAGAAACTAGACGTTGGGTTTTGTTCCGCCAGATAAATCCGTTCTCGCTTCCATTACTTATTTTTGCCATAGATTGTTAATGTGGGTCGTTGAATGAATATTCTGCCGACCCCCTTCTGAGTATACCCCCCATAAAATATGTTTTCAACACATAGAAACGTCATCAAAATCATGATTAAACAAATTAATATTCATAATGAATTCATGAAAATAAGTCCAGTGTTTACATATCAGTTTAAGTTGTCGATACTCTAACAAAACCAATGCCATATTTGTAACCAGCAGATTAAAAAGATATATTTTAGTCTCAGATTTCATTCATGTTGAAGTTCATGGAGTGTTCATGAATTATCTCGACACACTTTAAAATTTAAATATTTCTGATTTGCATGTAATTTTGATCAGGGGAAGTAAGAAGCAATAAAGAAATATTCAAAATATTTTAATGTTATTTGAGTAATTTAAACGATTTTCAGTGTGCGTAAAAAGCGTTACATCTGACATTTGAAATGTCGGTACTAATATAAAATATGAACCACTTTCTGTGAACTTCGCGTCGGAAGCGTTCGGGCATGTGACGTAAACACCCGAGTGATGCCGAGGCGAATCGGTGCAGATTTCGATACGTGCTGCCTCGCATGTTTTAAGTTTTTTTCAAGAAAAATAGTAAATAACAAAAGAACGAACGACACATAGCGACACCACTATTAAAAAATAATGTTTATATTTTTTTTAATGAAAAATAAAAAAATGTATTTGTTTTGAAAACAAATACATTTTTTTAATTAATTTGCATTTTTTGGATTCAGATATGTTTTTCTTTTTGCCACACATTTATTTCCTGGCACAAAGAAATTGTACCTTCGGGAGATTCGACAGTCTTATACAGCTCTTCATAATTCTTTCTTTTTACATAATTACACAGGAAATAGAAATAAATTGCTTTGATCAATTTCTTCTTGCTTTCATTAATTACAATACTGGTTAGTTAATTTGTCGTCTAGTAAACAAATGATCGTCTGGCAGCTGACAGCTGATTGGCTAATCTCTTCGGCATCTCTCGGGTGTTTACGTAACATGCTTGAACGCTGCCGACTCGAACTAGTAACATTTAACAATAGATTTTAGACACTAATTAAAATTATTCTCAAAATGTCAATATTTGTAAAGATTTATTAGACATCGTAGGGGAGATGACGGTGGTTAAGTGGATAACGACACACACTGAAGATCTGGGTGTTTCAAGTTTGAATCCAGTCGGTTCCACAGTACCACTTTAACTTAGGGATGTTGCCAACCTTCTCTTGGTCCTTCCCGTAAGTATCTGATGTCTTTCCAGAAAGAGTTCTAACTAGAAAAACATCGGGGAAACTAATGCCAACACTAGAATCATCTGATTCACACGAAAGAAGAAGACATCATAGCCGGGTAGAGCGTTAAAGTCTCAAAGTATAGCACATTTGCAATTTAGTAACAAAAACACCCACCAGGTTTAAATATCTTACAGCGTGCGAAAAGTTAGACTAAAAGAAGTCCATTAAGTAACAATCTGTAGTTTTATTTTCAGTGATTTTACTAACATGTGTTGTTAACAATGATGAAGATAGAATTTAGAAATAATGCGTTTTAAAAAAGGAATCGTGAGATAAGCAAAATATTAAAATGAATGTTAGAAATGCTGATATCATTGGAATAGAGGACGGAGGATGTGTACGTGGTGCTGTGGGTGTTGGTGGACATGGCGATGACGCTGCTGTCAGTTTAATGGTTTCCGAAAAGTGAACATCTCTTGACAGCCATCCTGAGAAATCACATCAGACTGCAATTGTCAGGCATAAACAAAGTAAAAGTAATGAAATAAGAAGACATGAACAACGCAGACAGCAACCACAAATAGGGAAGTTTTTAGATGAAACAAAACAATAAAAAATATGGAAATAAATGCGTTCCATTCTATTATCATATTGACATATACTTGAAGCGCATTCGTTAATTTCACTTTTACCTCAGTTGTTCCGTTTAAATAAACTGACACACATACACACAACTATATATATATACACATATATATACACATATACATATATATATACATATATATATATATATATACATACATATATATATACATGTATATACACATATATATATATATGTATATATATATATGTATATATATATGTATATATATATATATATATATGTATATACATATATGTATATACATATATATATATATATATGTTTGAAAAAGAGACAAACGGAAAACAGGTTAGAATGCAGGAGAACAAATAACAAAAGATTTAACCGGTTTCGTTCGTATTATCGAACGTCTTCAGAAAAAGTGAACATTTAGAAACAATTTAATGTTGAAGGCACACACATGGGAGAACGAAAAGATGATCTGATTGAACCATATATGAAGGCTTTTATCTACATTGATATATGATTTGACAAGTAGGTGACACATTCTTCTTTATTTCTTATTCTTTTTTTATATTTTTATTTATTCTCCTTTTCCTTTCCATTTTCGAACCCACTGAGCTAGTATAGGGGAGGCGGGAGGCGGAGGGGGTAAGGACGATAAGAGGGAAGAAGACAGAGAAACTAGCCATATATATATATATATATATATATATATATATATATATATATATATATCCGTGATAGTATGTGTGGGAGGATGACTTAACGGTTCCATTTTAAGAAAATATTGGATGGCCACGCTCGTGCAGGTTGGAAAGATATAAATATCTACAAGAATAATGTGTAAGAAATTGTTGGAAAACAATTGTATTTCCGATCGAAGTCGGATGCTAGGCTTTTATTACCAACTAAACCATCCGCTTTTTTGAATAATCTTATTTTCTCTGAATATAAAAAACACAAGACGCTCCATCTGCATCGACGTGGATATGGCAACTCCACAGAGTGACGACAATCCAACCAAGTCTGATGGTATCGTGAGATACCCCTGGAGCGCACTGGGATACTGGTTGTTACGCTTCGCATCGAACCCATCTGATGAAGACTTTGTTGGAAGCAATGCTGATGCACAAGCAACAACAGTTATTGATTATATATATATATATTTTAGTAAATAAAACCTATAGTGAAATGGTTTAAGCTCAATATACGAGATAGAGTAATTATAAAAATATACGAAAGAAGAGGGACACACGTACATTCTCACTCTGCATTGCGTTATATGTGTTCAAATTTTGAATGTTGGCTTTTCCACTGCCAACTTATCTATATGTAATTCCTCTGATGATAAAAGTTTAATCTTTGAAAAGCCTTGGCTTAAGGAAAGAATAATAAACATATTTTTTACCGTGTACACCTTGCATTGAACAATCGAAGTTCAAATTAATTTGTCATTCGTACATGTTAACCCCTCTTCTTTCATTATGTATATCTATCTATATATATATATATATATATATGCGTGTGTATGTGTGTGGGTGTATGTAGGAATGTTTTTACTTACTTCAGATTTGTCTTTTATAAGACACTCAGTGACTGCTATCCGCGACGCATCCCATCTTGAATGCTGGAAAACAATAAAAATTAAAACAATGATCACTAATCTGCTTAATAATGGTCAAAAGTTGAAATTCCCAACACATAAATAATGTCGTCTTATATTAATTTCGAATGTACATGCTAAATAAAGACGCCATTTCATGCTAATAAAAGCTAAAATGAATAACTATGAACAAATCTTTGAAATTATCCTGAAACAGTCATAGATGCCATCATCGTTATATTCATGATGCCTCGATCGACCTACTCTTTGGCCTTCTTCAGGAAACCTTTTTTATAGGTTGTACCATTCCAGGCATTTTTAATGAAAAACAATTCATTAAAAAGCCATGCACAATATTGAATGACTACGTCTAAGCTTAGTTTAATGTCGACTGACTTGTAAAGCGGTGTATTCCAAGAATAAGTGATATTCGAGGATGTGAAAACGTTCAATTATTTTTGGTAGTTAATACTTGAGGAGATACCAACACAAATCACGTTAAATATAAGTAAACCCTGTGTAAATAGTAATTAAAAGGCAAAGACGCAAACAGCGGTAGCTTGAATCCAATAAACCGGGTCTCTGAACATAACTTTATTTCACTAATTTCAGCCGATTCTAAATTCAAGACATCCGCAACTATAAGGTATTTTACTGTAAACGAAATAACCCTTATTTGGAAAAAGTAGGCATACACAATATATATATATGTAGTAATCTAGGTAAACTAAATATCCACAGGATAAAAATTCAAAGAATTTCAACCGGGCTTATAAAAAGTGCGCAATATCAAATAGAGCTTTTATGTATAAGAACCAAATACGATCTGACGGAAGGATCAGACTCTAATTCTGCCTGATGAGATCTCAGCTTTTAACAGCTGTAGATCGATAACATTGACATGCCAGTGTCGCAGATTTTTTTAATTTTTTAATTTTTTCCATCTTCCGAATGGTCAACTTCGTACCTCGATCAAACTGGTGTATGAAGTTTTTGTAGTTTTGTTGTTCCATCTTCCTTGCGAGTACTTTCGATGTGATATCCTCAAATCATCTTCAGGCGTGTTAGTGTGAAAAAAGAATATGTATTTATAGAATGTAAAGAGAGGAAAATATAAATAAATATAAATAAATAAATTAATAAAAATAAAAAATAAATGAATAAATAGAATAAATAAATAAAATAAAAAGTAAAGACATACTCTTTTCCTCTCTTTACATTCTATAAATACAAAAAAGGATCACAAACCAGAAACACTCCGTGCTATTCAACAACGTTTGCCTAAATGAAAACTTGCTGCCTAAATACACACAATATATATATATATATATAATATATATATATATATATATATATATATATATTATATATATATTATATTATATTATTTAGTTTTAAACCACAACAAATTGTATGAAAAGGGAAAATCCAAATCTTTTCAGAAATTGTTTTTATTATTATCGGCATACAATTGTTTCGGCTGATACCAGGAATTATAAAAGATTCATAAAATACTCTTAAAATTTTAAGTGGACTTACTTCCAGGTAAGGCTATCGTTAGTGCCGAATACAAAAACAAATAAAGAAAATACAATGAAAAACTATGGCAAATCAATACATAATTTAAAACTCAATTATCATCATCATTTTTTGAAGTAGTTACTATCACCACGCCGGTTGCTGGTAGACACACACAGTTCCTTTACGTTTAGCACTGGCCTCGCGTACTTAAGCTGTAAAACGACTTCATATTATTAAAAACTTAACATTTCAAATATCAAAATCCTTATATGTAAATAGAAATACATATTTTATATATATATATATATATATATATATATATATATATATATATATATATATATATATATATATATATATTTCGGCAGCAACTCATGTATTATACATGTGTCGTTTTCTTTATTTGCTATCCTTCTGGTTAATTTCTCGACGCGGCGAGCGATTCGTCGATTTTCCGGTGTCAGTTTGTGGAGACCGAAAGCGCTCGAGGAATGGCCCAAGATACAACGCTAGGCGCTATCTCCACCAACTGACACCGGTAAAAAATACTATTCGTATCGGCTTTTCAAAACCGGTTCAAAATGTCGGATTTGAGAGGAGGGAGCATGCGAAACTTAATCTGGTCTGAGGACAATGTACGCACTACGCAGATCGTGCGATTGCAATGGAATGAACGGTCTTTTTGTAAATTATTGACTTTCTTTATAGTTGTTGACATTCAGCAAGGTATTGCCAGCCAGCTAGGTTTAAAACCCGGGGACAAATCCAGAGCCAGCGTCAGAAAACATTGGAAAGTGACTAGAAGTTCTTGATTAAACACCTTTTGGTTTTAAAAGAAAGAAAACATCGGGGGTTCTATACTGAACTCTCGGGAATGACTAAACAAAATATTTCAGCTGAAAAGTTAATAAAGCAATAAAAAGTATAACAATGAATGAGACCAGTTCCGTTGATGTGTTACGTTGCTTTCCCAATAATGTAGACAATATAAAAAAGGTACACTAAGCAAATGTCACAATGCGAACAGAGTAAATCACCGGTCATCTCGCTTCTGCATTTCACCATGCTATCTTCACTGAGGTTAAGTGTGTGATACTTGCGCCGTACACGCGTTTGTCACGATAATCCAATGATGTACATGTATTTCCCAGCTATCTAATCTTATTTACTAAAATCCCCCTGGCGATGAAGGTGTCGCAAAGTGGTCAGCTATAGCCTGTTTGAAGTACACGGTTACAATTCTACATAAATCAGCTAGAATTGTATCGTAACATCTTTGTAGCGTCTACATTTTGACAACGATCGTATTTGGTTAATGTTCATTCGACTGTGCACTCCTGTTTAGGAGAGACTGTGTCAGCAGTTTTGCTGCTTGATTGGTGCTAGAAATAGTGCACTAACGACCGTCATCAACACTGCGTATTCCGATAACGGGTTTAAGGGCACAAGCGACGATGAAGCGAACCATATAAATATATGTATAATATGACATAGGTTTTCCGAGCGAAAAGACAAGAGTAGTCAATCACGTTCGTAAGAGTACTCAATCACGTTATTTAGATCATACTGTGCCAGATCACTAATTAATACCTTCGGTTTCAGGAATACCAAAGAATGTCACTTCATGCACAGAAAAGTAGAAACTTATTAGCCGTACACGTGACTCATCTTTCTACTTATCTGGCGAAAGAGGTCGGTGTTAGTAAAACCGAAGGAATCGATAGTTCATATTTAATAGTGTGATATAAATAGTATATATATATATATATATATATATATATATATATATATATATATATATATATATATAAAGATAGATTTACATTTTGATTTAATAAATATCTGCATCTAACGCATGGTGTCTTTGAAGGCATTTTGCCTCTATCTTTATATTAACATTCAAAAGATGCTTAAAAAATAAACTGTCCCAAAATGTGTATCTATCTCTCTATATATATATATATTGGAATACCAATTCAAAATGGTTTTCTAACGAGGTGTTCTATGGGTGAGTTGTGTTTTTCTTTGTTTTTGTCTTTGTTTTCGTCAACAATGACCCACAATGTAGTGTACTTTTTAATAGACATTTCAATTTGAGTACGTTTCTTCTCTGTAGATGTTTCTGATGATTTTGAAGGGTTGACAGTGACACTATTTATATAATAATATTATTTGGCTCAACTCAAGAGAAACAGGCCATAAATATACATCTCACAGAAATCTTGTTTTTCGAAAGTGTAGAAAAATATGGAAAAAGAAAAACAACAAAAAAAAAACATGGTTATTAGAATATGAAAGTAAACTGACTTATATATATATATATATATATATATATATATATATATATATATATATATATATATATATATATATATATATGATTCGTAATTATTCGTAAACAGTGCGATACGTTTTCAGCCTGATATATCACACACGATAGTACTATCAAAACCACAATTGGTTAATGTATCGCACCAACACTCCAATAAACTGTTACGATAAGTAATTACTTATTTTCATCTGAAAATAAATATATATTGTGTTAAACAATCAGTTTTCCTGATTCGTAGCGCGTTCGGAATGGAAAACGTAATTTCCATCTGATAATATTTAGCGAACGTTACATATAAAGATACGTTTGTATTCATGTAATATAATTGATGTTGTACTTACCATATTTTCTTGTAAGGATATCATACTGATGTTGTAAAAATAATTTCTGCAAGAAAGAAAAACCCTTTCATTAATCAGAAAATACACTTAACTTTGTATTTCAGTGTCTCTATTATATTTAAAACTACACATTATATTTTCCTCGTCGTACTGTTAAAAGAGATATGATAATTAATCAAATAGAAACACAGAGATTGCATACAAGATTGGTAAATGCATTGAATAGTTTACACTCGTGCCCATAAAATGTACACACATAATCTTACACAGATTTATATTATATAGCTTAACTGAATAAATTTGACACAGCTTACCAGTACGTATGTGCAGAACTATATATATATATATATATATATATATATATATATATATATATATATATATATATATATATATATACGAGGGGCGTTCAATAAGTAATCCTCTGACCCATTTCCCATAGCAGTAGATTCATGAAACTTGGCACAGTTAGTCTTTCTCTACATAGAAACCACCCAGAGTTATGCATTTCTTCCATCGTTTGATGCAGCTCTGGACACCGTTTTTGTAAAGCACTCAAGGTTGGTCCTCCAACCACGTTGTAACTTCAGAAATCAAGGCTGCATGATTTGGAAAACGCTTTCCTTTCAAAAACAACTTCATGGCTGGGATGATATGAAAGTCAGAGGGGGCAAGGGCAGGAGAGTAAGGGGATGTAGGAAGATTTCATAGCCACACGCCCATGTTTCTGATCTGGCAACATGCTAGTTGTGGACCGGGGCGTTGTCCTGCAGGAGGAGGATACCTTTGCTGATCTTGCCCCGGCTCTTGATTTTGATAGCTTCTCTTAATTTCATCAAAAGTGAAGCGTAATCGGCTCTTGTAATTGTGGTACCCTTTGCCAGGAAATCTATCATCACTACTCCATCCTGGTCCCAGTAGACTGTGAGAATGACCTTGCCAACGGAGGACTGCACCCTTGCCTTCTTTGGAGGTGGTGAGTCCAAGTGCTTCCACTGCATTGACTGGCTGTTGGAATCTGGATAATAATGATAGGCCCAAGTTTGATCTTGTGTAATCAGTCTTTTGAAAAACTTTGACTCATCTTCTTGGCAGATCTCCAAATTCATCCTTGAGCTGTCGACGCGTTCTTGCTTCTGGAAAGGTGTGACAACCTGGGAATTCATCTGGCAGACACCTTATGCATATGCAAATGGTCATAAATGATAGTTTCCACAGACCCTGTTCTAATTTTCAGCTCGTGGACTATTTGGCGAATAGTAATGCGTCGATCTTCAAAACTGGCAGCCTCAACTTGACGGGCAGATGCTTCATCAATGGCCAAAGAGAGACGACCAGATCTGGGAGCTGTTTTTACAGACTTCCGGTTATGTTTGAATTCACATTGCCAGCGTTTTAAAAGGTCATATGATGGGGCATCATCACCATAAGTTTATTTCATTTCATCCAAAGTCTCCTTTGGTGTGCCTCCTTTCAAATACAAAAACCGGATCACTGCGCGACACTCAACTGGCTCCATTTGACACCTGACTCAGTTCAAACACATGTAAATCAGAAACCATAATTAGTTCAGAGCTGTTTTTGTAACATTATCCATACAGATATAAATCATTACACATACTAAATTTCATCTAGATCAGATCGTCACTACATACTCCAGGAGGCTGTGCCAGAAACAGAATTTTGTATTTCTTTCTATTGAAACGAAAGCGCCTGTGGTACATATTTTTCTGCCTTCTGTGAACGCCACGACTTATCTTCTCGCTCACTTTTATTGAAGATGGAACAAATAGTCGCTGTTCGCCTGTTTGAAAGAATAAGTAAAGTGCCGAGTTAGGGTAACAGCGAATGACCGACGAATTGTTGAATGAGATCGAAAACCTATTTGAACATCGGTTTAGTGTCATAAAGAATGACGAGGCATATCGGCTATCGTCATTTCTTTAGATCTCGAAAAAGATGTCCGCAAAAATACTGCATTCCGGACTGTTTTAATCCTTTACTTTGACAATCTGATTGTTTAATAGACTATTGACATGCACATGGATGCAGTAGCATTTTGATTTGTGTTACGCATCTTCTGCATTTTCGAAATAATGAGGAATCTGGTGTTGCGTTAATAATGAACAACTCTACTTGGCTTAGATGGAGACACTCGCGACATAGTATAGTACATTAATTAATCTTTTTGGACAGCATTGGCTCTTTTTAAACAGAGAAGTTAATGTCGGTAGCCTCTTTTAATTTTAGAAAATAAAAAAGCAGAAGCAGCTTTCAAAATGTGGAGCAGATATATCCTTCTAAATTCGAAACTTGTAATTATTTATTAATGGAAAGAACATACGAGATGTGTCAAAATAGTAAAACGATTTGTGTTACAAAAACTATATTTAAATTCCAAACACATTCCCCAGCTAGTCTAATGCATTTTCCTATATTTTCTATGTACTACTGTAAATATTCAGCATTCACTACTTTGTTCATTTTTAGCCTAAAAATATCGAACGTCTCAGAAGAACAACTCTGTTAAAATCTTTCCCAAGTGAAGTCGTGTACCATATTTCATTCTTCGCTCTTCTGATGAGGAATATTATTTGCTCTTGTTGGCTCGGGTAATCTGCCAAATTAGTTAGCTGTACAATGGTATGTTTTACAGCTCGCATGAGAACGTCTACTGGATGTATTACCATGAGCAATGCTCGGTCAACGGGGATTAGAGCAGCGAGTAGGGGTTGAAAGTTGATTGTAGTGCAGACACTTCGCCTCTCAATTTAGCCTCGTGAAGCTAAAAACACTATGCCACCAAATATGCAACACTGCATGACTCCTCTTGTCTGGGGCGTCACAACCCAATGTTTTGATAGCGATTTAGGGTAGCAAGTGAACATAAGAGCATGGGTACAAAGTTGGTGACCGCTTCCAAATCTGCGTTGAGTTAAGCGATCTTGTATTTCCTCCATGTCAAGCGCGTTCAATACCAATCTGGTTGTAATAAGAGCTAGTATATATATATATATATATATATATATATATATATATATATATATATATATATATATATATATATATATGGCAATTAAGCTAGCTCTACTAACGTATCGAGCACTTTTTAAGAAAATATTGAAATTTGATACATAAAAAATGATATCTTATTTCATTTCATGTAGATACATGATATAATATCTGTACATATATATATATATGCATATATATAAATTATCTCTCTCTCTCTCTCTCTCTCTCTATATATATATATATATATATATATATATATATATAGAGAGAGAGAGAGAGAGAGAGAGAGAGAGTGAGAGAGAGAGATAGAGAGAGAGATGGGGGAGAGCGAGACAGAGAATTATCAAATATATATATATGGCAATTAAGCTATCTCTACTCACGTATCGAGCACTTTTGAAGTAAATATTGAAATTTGATCATAAAAAAGTATATCTTATTTAATTTCATGTAGATACATTAAATAATGTGTTCATATATATATAAATTATATATAAATATATAAATTATATATAAATATATAAATTATATATATATATATATATATATATATATATAATTTTTTTTCATTATTATTTTGTTATGTATATATTAGTGATATTTTGAGCTGAATTATTTCGACACTTGATTATTGGGGAAATGGTCGTATAAACAGTACCATTGGAGAGCCATGAATATTATAACTGTCCTGTTTTTAAATCTCCGAAACAGTTACATGGTAAACAGCTGGTGATTCCCGTGTTAATATTAGACGCTTAAGGTCTCCTGTTTTTGTTTCACTCTTAGATAATTAACCCCCCCCCCTTTTTTATTTTTATTTTATTTTTATTTTTTATTTTACTTATATTTTTTCATTTATTATTTTTCCAACGAATGTGTAGTCTGCAATATCTTGGATTTAGTTAGTTTGTCTGGGAATTTAAACTGCATTTTACATTTTTTTTTTTTTTTAATGACTCAAAGCTTCTTCAGACTATATATATATATATATATATATATATATATATATATATATATATATATATATATATATATAGTATTGTTGATTATAATGTACGAGGGGATAAAATAGAAAGTATTATTAACAATCAACTTTTAGAAAATGTGTACCTGGTAAATTCGATAATAACCTTTTAGTTACAACATATTATAATTTATAAATAATGAGTGAATTCGATTAATATACACATGAACACAGAAAATAGTTAATATAACTTGGGGTCACTTACCTTGCTGCTATTATCACGTTGTCATCTTTGACCAGAAGTATTCGGTAGTGGTTTGGTCGGGTCTCATTTTTTGTGAACCACTCAACGCCATTCCCCACACCTAATAATAAAATGCAGAAAGAAAAACATTACTCGAAGTGCGAATTAAACAAGAATGACAGATATAAGTTAGTAATACACTATCCCTATCTACTACAAATACAAGTGGCAGGTATTTCTGACGGAGATTTATTTATTTCATGATAAAATAAAATAATTAAATAAATGTGTCGATGATTGTTGAGGGCGACCTTAATACTTTCTGACAGTTGGCTTCTATACAGTGATTTATCGGAGGGCGTAACTACTTTCTCTGGATTGCTCCACGTGTCCTTAGAATGTGAGGACTAAGGGAATAAAAATAAGGGGAAGAGAGAGTTTTAAGATCGTTATGCTGTGGAAAGTCAGGAAAGGTATAGAAAGAAACGTGACGTAACAAAGCAATTTATTTACAACTTTACAAAACAACGTTGTGAGGAGTCTGCAATGAAATATTTTCTTGACAATCTGAAATGTTTATTTATTTAAGTAGGCGACTCCAATTGTTTGGACATACCTCACGTTACCCTCCGTAAGAAAAGAACACAATTGAATATCTGTTACTTGCGAAAACAGCTTCGTTACTAGCCTGGCTAACTAATATGACGTATAACCTAGAGAAAATCCCCGGGCCACTTTATGCAGTCCGACGCCGGAAAGGGCATTAGCTTACCATAGCTACGCAGGATGTGAGACCATTCGTGATGACGTTTTCTGATTGGAAACAGCTTGCTCAACCCCATCAAGGTTGATAGTAGTAAAAGAAATATCTATGTGTTACGTTCTACCACCTATTTTTCTTCATTGGGTAAGAATGCTACCAGATCAGGCCGTCTGAAGACATCGGATTCCTGACCTAAAACGCACGAACCATTTATGTGTTATTGCTTGATTTTCTCTTTACATAACTCGAAACAAATAACAACAATTTTCCTGCCTCATCTATTCTTTTCACCACCCTTTCTCCCTTCCCATATCCCTCTTTTTTAACTCAACCAAACACCATGAATAAATACTTGATACATAAAAACTTAAACCAAAATGATCGAATTCGGTATTAAATAACCTGAGAAGTCTTGATATGCCGCAAAACAAAACAACCAATGATAATCTTTCAAATAATATGTGCTCATCTAATTTATTTTACATAATCTACACAATAAGAATCCTTCGTATCTTTTTCATTTCAAAATCATCATTAATTAATAAATCCTATTTTTTCATTTTCTTCATGAAACTGTGTAATTGTACTTTTTTAGTAGCTTGAAAACGTTGTTACTCTATGCATTCAAATCTCAATATTACATTTCTATCTATATTTCTAGACATTGGAACACATATTTTAGATGTGTATCCATTCTCGGTGCTATAGGTATTTCGACAAATCAGTACAGTTATCAGCTTCTTCTTTTAATAAAACAATATTATTCTACTCTCTGGATGCAAGGAATAACATTCATATTTTACATGAAAACAAAATAAAAATGTATAAAACTAGCTATACTTACACGACGCTGCCCGGGATTAGCAAAATCGTTTTTTTTTTCATCGTTTGTTTAAACGTGTTTTTAAACTTATATAGAAAAATAACTATAATTTGAATGGTTATGGAAATCACTCTTTTCTATAAATTTTCAAGAAGAATGAGTGTTATTCTTCATAGCGATTTTAATATTTCATATAAATTGTAACGAAGTACGTTATTCTAGTATAAATAACATCGTATAAAAATAACAAATACAAAGTGGCTAGTCAGAATCAAAGATTGATATGTGATCTTAAATGCTATTTACATCTAACTTTTAATAAATCACAAAAACATTATACGTTAGATAAAACGTCCCCTGTAGTTTACAGCGATACTAAGTTCCACAAAAATCAACATGTGTTTTTTGCTTGTCTATTCTAGAAATAAAATAAAATATTCATTTTTGCAAAAGATTTATATCAAATTTACATTAACTTTAAATTAGTACGTTTTTCAAGACTCCTTAAAGAAATGTAAAAACTTTCTACGGTGTTTCTATGTTGAAATATTCGTCTAGTTTTATCAAGGGAGGCACGAAAGCGCTCTATCCCTTAAATACTTCACGAATGGCCTATGCTGGAAATCTCATTTCTTTGATCAATCATAACTCAAAAACCAATAAACCAAATTAGTTAAAACTTTGCACAACGTTATTATTTGATAGGTTCTATAAGTGTGTAGAATTTCAGCAACATTAGTCAAGGCAACCCAGAGATCCAGAAAGTTCAATCCTGAAATCATGTTATTTGTGTGTACGTACGTACGTACGTACGTACGTATGTGCCACCCTGTATCTCATCAACTATTTGATGGATTCAGCTGATTTTTGGCAGAGATAGAAGTTCTAGGGTCTAGTTGATAGCATTTTTATTTCAGTTTACCATATACCTTAGTTTTCAAGAAAATTTTAAAAAAACTTTAAAATGGCCATTGTATTGAGGCATAGCTTTTACAAAAGTAGTGACATTCCATGAAAATTCATATACCCTATATGTACAAAAGCAAGGAAATTCCCAAATGTTTACACTTTTATTGTCATTAAGGGTATGCGAGCACAACAGGGCTATGTATATTACTGGTAGGAATTTCTCTTCAGCGCACCTCACACACTTCATCCACTCATGCATAGAGATGTATACTGTAGTGAGTCATAACCTTAATGACAATAAAAGTGTAAACATTTGCGAATTTCCTTGCTTTTGTACATTTAGTGTATATGAATTTTCATCTTAACCCTATTAAGAGCATATTATTTCAGTATACTGGCATTTTTCATGGAATGTTCTAAGCAACAAGTTATCAATGCAATCATGACGATTCTTCCCTTGTGTAACCAAACTTGAAATGGAGACAATCAGAGAAAATAACGAGAAGACTGCATTCAATAAAAGAAGTTAAATAGGATTGCAATTAAATTCATGAAAATAAAAGTTTATGAAATGTCGAAAAGCAGGGGAGAGAACTGTGATAAGAGAAGACAAGTAAATATCAGACAAGTGTTTGGCATTTCCTCTGGAGATATTCCCTGAAGGAAATCAATGTCGAATTTACCAAAAAAAAATAACAACATTGTAATGAATTAATAAACCAGAGATAAAATAGAAAATAAAATATTAAATACAAATAATATAAGACGTCAAGATAAGGCGAATGCAAGTCGCTTGGCAGGTTAATGATTAAAAGTTTAAAGTAATACAAGACAGATGAATAACAAGTCAATAGAAAGTATTGAATAACACGAACGTTTAGCGGTATTGATAAGTTAAAAGTTTGGAAGAGTAAAAAGGGATGTTCTTAAAGGGTTATTTCCTTTGTAAATCTAAAGAATTTCTATTTTCTATAATATTTTTTTAATACAAAAATTCTAAAATTGGTTTAGATTTTTAGAAATATATTTTGAATATTCTTCGACGTGAGTCATGAGTAATTTGCTGGCTTTGTTGTTTCCTTCAGATTTGTCAAGATCATGCTAGCACTGTCAGTAACAAGGCATTCCATTTGATTTAAACAAGATGTCAACCTCATCCACGACTCGTACGTGTGTTGTGGATTCAATAAGTATGAAATTATTGGCAAAGCCCGAAATATTATGGAAACAAATATGTCGTTGAATTTTATAATGTTTTATGTATGAAACTACAAAAATTTTTCTGTATCTCATACGTAAGTAAAAAGTAAAGTTGTCCGACCATAGTCGAAGGTTTCATTGTTTTACGGTATATCAACCCTTTTCGGGCAGTTTGATGAAATATTTATGCTACAAGTTCTTTTATGTTCAAGTACTTATTCATGGTGTTTGGTTTTGTTACGTTACGGCTTATCAACCCTTTGGGGTTATTTGATGCTGAATTCGGTCACTTTAAAAAAATATGTATGCTTGAAGTTCTTTATGTTCAAGTATTTATTCATGGTGTTTTGTTTAGTTGTTTTATGGCATATAAACCATTTGTAGGTTATTTTATGTCGAATTCGGTCACTTTGGTAAAAAAATATGTATGCTTGAAGTTCTTTATGTTCAAGTATTTATTCATGGTGTTTTGTTTAGTTGTTTTATGGCATATCAAACATTTTAGGTTATTTTATGCCGAATTCGGTCACTTTGGTAAAAAATATGTATGCTTGAAGTTCTTTATGCTCAAGTATTTATTCATGATGTTTTGTTTAGTTGTTTTATGGCATATCAAC
>OY744529.1:117135953-117143453 GCA_963556195.1 Sepiola atlantica
GAATGAAAGATTGGAAAATCTGACAAAACAAACAGAAAACATGTGCTGAAATTCCAATTCGAAAAATATAGGCAAGCTTACCAAGAACTAGAAAACATCCCGTTGGGTCGTCATCTTAAAGGGATAATGCTTCAGATGACACTGTGTATTCATAGTGTCTAAAATGTGGACTTACAATCAACAGAACATGAGTGGATAAAGTAAGGAACTTGCCGCGATTTACTGCCCATACCGTGATTCGAACATCGGGGTTCATACCATCAGAATGAGGAGGAAGAAGAAGAAAATAAAAAACTTTAAGACAGTTTTGCCTGACAAAGTTGTTCTACAACGACAGGTTGATTGAAGATTGTTCCAGGTATTGAATAACAGTCCAAAAGCGAAAAAATTGAAAGAACTGAAAAACCGAAAAAAGTTATTCAGGCGGTAAAAGCGTCCGCAACCGATGCCGTAAATTACAGTGAAAAATGCATCCAATGTTTATGTTAATTAATACAATGATAAATGAACCAAATCAAATAAAAGTTCAATAAACTCACTTTGTGTTGAAATCTTGAAGTTCAAAATTCAGGATTCAAATGATTTGACCGGAGTATTGATTTACTCCTCTCCAGGAGTTAGGCACAAGGCCAGTTTTTATCTTACTCCCACAAGTAAGATGTGACCCAAGGTCGAGTCGGGAAAGTGGGGTTTAAAAATGGCCTGGGAAGCCCCGTCAGCATTTCAGGTAGGGGCGGTTCAGGCTAAGCAATAAACTGTCTCCTCCCCAAAGAGGGGAGGCGAAGCCTGGGAGGGTGGAGCTCCTAAAACTGCACAGGACAGACCCATAGACCGGCGTAAATCAAGCCCCGAAGGCCAAGACAATACCAGTCTATGGGGTGCAGTATCCATCGGAACAGATACTACACTTTGATTATAGCCAAAAGGCCAAGAGTTTGGCCGGAGTAGCAAAAACCAAAATTCGGTTGTTTAATGGAAAATCCGCTAAATCCGATGTGAACAGAACTAAATCAAACCGAGTCAATACATTCGGCCATCGGCTTTTTCAGTTCTTTCAATTTATTCGCTTTTGGACTGTTATTCAATACCTGGATCAATCTTCAATCAACCTCTTGGATATCTCTCCTGAATATGTTTCAATTTGTATGACTTGGGTGGATTTTATAACTTTAACAAATAAGTATGTTTTTGTCTTGATATATTTGATGTGTTATGTACTCTTACGTATTGTTGTATATATTTTTATATATTTGAAAAATGTAATTTCATCACCTGCACTAACGTCACTGCGGTAATAGTCCTCTGAGGAGAATAATTATCTTTGAAAACTCATGAGTTAAGGACGTTGGGATACTTTGCCTGAACTTTGAACTCTAATAAAATTTGATTCGCACCTTATTTTATTATTTCATTTTATATTATGCCATACATATATATATATATTTATATATATATATAAAGAGAGAGCGAGAGAGAGAAAGAGAGGATATTTACAAAAACACCTTCTAAGGTGTAGATATGAAATAAACGGCTCATGCTGCCAAACATTCCTGCACTTTCGTGTTAATTAACGCTAAATCATATGTCAATGTATGCGCTCTTCAAACTTCGATCTATATATACATTATCACCTTTTTTATACACTCTCATCTTATATATGTAGTTACCAAGCGATTGCGATGACACCGCATGTCACTGCACGCCCCCACCGCCGTCGAAGATGATGCTGATGATGATGCTGATGATGCTGATGAGGATGATGATGATGATGATGATGATGATGATGCTGCTGATGATGCTGCTGATGATTATGATGATGGTGCTACTTCTGCTGCTGCTGATGATGATGTTAATGATGATGATGATGATGATGACAGTGATTATGACGATGAATATTATGATGATGCTGTCAATCCTGTCACGAAATACAATGCGATAAACTTCCGAATCGTCGAATTAAAAACCGTGCCATGTAATCATCATCATCATCATCATCATCATCATCATCATCATCATCATCATCATCATCATCATCATCATCATCATCATCATCATCATCATCAACAACAACGCTGTTATCTTTCATTCGTGTTATTTTTAGTGAAATTTAATTAATTTGATTAATTAGAGAAGATCACGCTACTCTAATTAACTTCCAGGCCTGAACAATGCAAAGTGGGTGTTACTAGAAAGTCACACGATGGAATTACAAGGCGGAACTAACAAGAAAGCGAATCACCATTGCACCAAGAAGAAGAAGAAGAAGAAGAAGGGAGAACATGGCAAGAGGAAACGGCAAAATGCTTGAGGCAAATGAACACTTTGACTTGCTTTTCAGTTTCAAGTTTCTTTCAATGTTTTTCAATTGTTCTTTCTCAGGTTAAATAAATCAACCAAATAATAACACATTCCGAACAAGTGATGATTTTTTAGTTTTAGTACACACATGGATTTATTTTATCAACAAATAGATATAAAAAAATAAAATGAATTAAAATTACAAACGATTTTGTTCCAGAATTAGTTTGTAATAAATAAAATTTGACTTTTTAAAAAAAAGTGTTTCAAGTTTCCTGAAAATGGATATCTGTAACTGGGGATAACTTGAAGAATTACATTGCTATTTTCTACATCTACTTTGTCTATATAATTATGATAATACTTACCCTTATCTCTAACTCTAACCCTAAACCTACCTGCAACCCATAACACCAAACCTCTTAACCAGTGTTGACTTATTTGTTCACTCTTTGAATAAACTCACCCATAATTTACGACTAGGAGTTGTTTTCTCAATGAGTACTCTGCATGGGCGGAACAATATTACTAGTGTCCCACCTTCGGAATTATTCGCTGGATTCCGCCACTTGCTCACACTTAAGTTAATAATTACCTCGTTGGTTTGATGAAACTGTATGTGTAATACCGTTAACTTTGATTATGAATGGAGAGATAATGCACATTAAAAATATATAGACAATAAAATATGAAAGAAAAAGTCGGATAGTAAAAAGAATACTGAATAATTATCATGATCATTTAACTCTAACTGTTTTTTTTATTGTTAAATATATTAAAAAGAACGTGTCTTTCAACATATGCATCAATATGCATCGATATGAATACATGTATAATTAACTATATATATACACATATATATATATATATATATACACATATATATATATATATATATGTATATATATATATATGTGTGTGTGTGTGTGTGTTTGTGTGTGCCTGATTGTCAATCCAATAAACTCACCCATCAATCAATAAATAAATAAATTAAATACCAAACATAACTTCTACCGAATTAGCTTGTAATAAATACATTCATCCTCATTCAAAGTTGTTCAACTCTTCTGATATTTAAACTCTGTTACTGGGGTCATATTTTATAATTGCACTCTCAAACACTTGTCAGTTCTGTTTGTGTTCTTTTTACGGCATGTCGATCCTTTTGAATAAATGAATGCACAAACACAATACCTCTTGTAATTCGTGCATTAGATACGATTAGTTGAACATAACTCCTTACTCATATCTGCATAAGTTTATAAATTGCAGCGTCTGTAAAACGAGCACATTTTCTCTATTTACCTTGGCAAAGGTATGACGTCATCACTATTGCAGACTTGAATCCAAAACATTTGATCGTCACCATCATCCCCATCATCATCAGGAGTGTGGAATCACTCCTGGATTAGGAACCACTCCCTTGTTTTCGACCACCTTACTGGTGACTGTCATTCAAGGGGTTTTGCCATAGTCACCACGCTAGGCACTGCGGGTTGGCGACGCTATTTTCCCATAACTGTGTCAACATACAGCGCCTGATATTTCCAAATTGTCACCCATCCAGTACTGGCCAGGCTCACCATTTTTAACTCCGGTGATCTAACGGTAGCCGATGTGTCAACGGGATTATGCCTTGGGTTGGCCAACTAATTATTGAGAAAAAAAAAACACCGAAACAAAACGCATGTAACTATTCCCGAATTGTACCCCTTAGTCAAGTAGGGAGAGCATTGCGAGATCATTATTCCAAAGAGTATCTATTGTTGATTGATTAAAAATTAAGCGCTCTAGTACTCTTCAAAAATAATAACGCAACTACTTATTAGGTGTATTCCCAAATATTTATTTGGTAAAACTGCATAACACAGACCCCCTCGCTGTGCGCATGCGCCAACAAACGGAAGTGCTAATATAATTCCTCATCAATGGGAGTATATTTGTGAATATTTGCTTAGAAAAAAACAAAAAGCTGTTTTTACTGCATTAGTAAATAAGATCCACAATTTGTATCCAGTTTAAATTCAAGTGTGTGTGTTTTTTTTAATTTTTATCGATAGATATCTAAATGTTGCGCTTCTGTTTGTGTGCGCATGCGCACGGCCAGGGGTCAGTTTTATGCAGTTTTACTATTTATTTTATTGACAGAAGAAAGAGATATAGTTTCGTTTCATTAAAAACATATTGGGAGCTTCCAAATAGTTAGTTACGTATTCTACTTTTTATATTTGCTTTATTTCGGTCATCTTCATCAATAAATAAGTTTTACGCATTGAAGGATCATGGGAAGATGTTTGAGGTAATTTTATTTTAACTTCATGCATCGTACATCAACGATTTATTTCCTTATTCTATTGGCAGGCTCCGTTGAATCCATATTATATTTCTTGCGAAAAGCAATTTTAAAATGGATATCAGAAAGAAAAGAAATTAATGTATTGTATTCTATTTTCGTTCTCTTGAATTATATATTTAGCATACTTCATGAAATCAATTTAATATAAGATGTTAACCTAGAATCTCAAAGGCAGTCTAAGATGTGTCCACCACTATAAGAGACAGTGTCGGTGTGTTGGTTTATTAGTTTATTCGCTGATACGTCGAAATGGAGTTTTACATCGCAAAACGCGCAGATTGAATAAACATTTCTCATTTTAGATACGTCCAGTCAACACTAGGAAATAATATCTATTTTTATGGGTTCGCAACGCTTAATTTGGAAATAGAATATTTGTCACTCTGTCACGCTTAAGTTAGAAATAGAAGTTGGAAACAGAATTTTCGTCGGCATGTCACACTTAACTTGTAAGTATTATTTTCGTCACTCTGTCACGTTTTAAATTAGAAATAGAATTTTCGTCACTCTGTCACGCTTAAATTAGATACATAACTTTCTTTGGTGTGTCACAGTTAAGTTGGAAATATTTTGTCGCTCTGTCACGTTTTAAATTAGAAATAGAATTTTCGTCACTCTGTCACGCTTAAATTAAATACATAACTTTCTTCGGTGTGTCACAGTTAAGTTGGAAATATTTTTGTCGTCTGTCACGTTTTAAATGAGAAATAGAATTTTCGTCACTCTGTCACGCTTAAATTAAATACATAACTTTCTTCGGTGTGTCACAGTTAAGTTGGAAATATTTTTGTTGCTCTGTCACGTTTTAAATTAGAAATATAATTTTCGTCACTCTGTCACGCTTAAATTAGATACATAACTTTCTTCAGTGTGTCACGGTTAAGTTGGAAATATTTTTGTCACTCTGTCACGTTTTAAATTAGATATAGAATGTTCGTCACTCTGTCACGCTCAAATGAGATACATAACTTTCTTCGCTGTGTCACAGTGAAGTTGGAAATATTTTTGCCGCTCTGTCACGTTTTAAATTAGAAATAGAATGTTCGTCACTCTGTCACGCTTTAATTAGATACATAACTTTCTTCGGTGTGTCACAGTTAAGTTGGAAATATTTTTGTCGCTCTGTCACGTTTTAAATTAGAAATAGAATTTTCGTCACTCTGTCACGGTTAAATAAGATACATAACTTTCTTCGGCGTGTCACAGTTAAGTTGGAAATATTTTTGTCGCTTTGTAACGTTTTAAACATGAAATAGAATTTTCGTCACTCTGTCACGCTTTAATTAGATACATAACTTTCTTCGCTGTGTCACAGTTAAGTTGGAAATATTTTTGTCGCTCTGTCACGTTTTAAATTAGAAATAGAATTTTCGTCACTCTGTCACGCTTAAATTAAATACATAACTTTCTTCGGTGTGTCACAGTTAAGTTGGAAATAGTTTTGTCGCTCTGTCACGTTTTAAATTAGAAATAGAATTTTCGTCACTCTGTCACGCTTAAATTAGATACATAACTTTCTTCGGTGTGTCACAGTTAAGTTGGAAATATTTTTGTCGCTCTGTCACGTTTTAAATTAGAAATAGAATTTTCGTCACTCTGTCACGCTTAAATAAGATACATAACTTTCTTCGGTGTGTCACAGTTAAGTTGGAAATATTTTTGTCGCTCTGTCACTTTTTAAATTAGAAATAGAATTTTCGTCACTCTGTCACGCATAAATAAGATACATAACTTTCTTCGGTGTGTCACAGTTAAGTTGGAAATATTTTTGTCGCTCTGTCACGTTTTAAATTAGAAATAGAATTTTCGTCACTCTGTCACGCTTAAATTAGATACATAACTTTCTTCGGTGTGTCACAGTTAAGTTGGAAATATTTTTGTCGCTCTGTCACGTTTTAAATTCGAAATAGAATTTTCGTCACTCTGTCACGCTTAAATTAGATACATAACTTTCTTCGGTGTGTCACAGTTAAGTTGGAAATATTTTTGTCGCTCTGTCACGTTTTAAATTAGAAATAGAATTTTCGTCACTCTGTCACGCTTAAATTAGATACATAACTTTCTTCGGTGTGTCACAGTTAAGTTGGAAATATTTTTGTCGCTTTGTAACGTTTTAAACATGAAATAGAATTTTCGTCACTCTGTCACGCTTTAATTAGATACATAACTTTCTTCGCTGTGTCACAGTTAAGTTGGAAATATTTTTGTCGCTCTGTCACGTTTTAAATTAGAAATAGAATTTTCGTCACTCTGTCACGCTTAAATTAGATACATATCTTTCTTCGGTGTGTCACAGTTAAGTTGGAAATATTTTTGTCGCTCTGTCACGTTTTAAATTAGAAATAGAATTTTCGTCACTCTGTCACGCTTAAATAAGATACATAACTTTCTTCGGTGTGTCACGGTTTAGTTTGAAATATTATTTTTCTCGCTCTGTCACACTTAAGTTGGACACAGAATTTCAGTCGCTGTGTCACGCTTTAGTTTGAAATAGTATTTCGTTCCTTTGTCACACTTCAGTCGGAAATAGAATTTTAGTCGGTGTACCATTATTAAGTTTGACATCGTATATTCGTCTGTCTGTCACGCTTTAGTCGGAAATAGAATTTTCGTCCGCATGCTTAGGTTTGAAACAGTATTTCATCGTTAGAAACGCAGTTTGAAAGAAGAAATCTTATTCTCAAAAAGTCTTAGCATTTAAATAACCGGAATTGTCCGTCGATCAGTATATCACGCTTAATTTTAAAATAGTAATTTCGACGTTCAACATGCAGGCTGTATCGATCGCGTCCAATCATCGCTATCAAATTGCATCTCTGATTGTGGATACGTCACGATTAAGTTTA
>OY744529.1:117148453-117170953 GCA_963556195.1 Sepiola atlantica
AACCAACTAATAAGAAAAATCTCCGAGTGCAGAACCAAACCGACATAACCAGATAACATCGGCTAATAACATAACTAGAAATAACATAAGTAGACATAACCTAACTAGTAAAACATAACTAGAAATAACCTAACTAGAAATAAGACAACAAGAAATAACCTAACTAGAAATAACCTAACTAGAAATAACCTAACTAGAAATAACATAGCTAGAAATAACCTAACTAGAAATAACCTTACTAGAAATAACCTAACTAGAAATAAGACAACTAGAAATAACATAGCAAGAAATAACATAACTAGAAATAACATAACTAGAAATAACCTAACTAGAAATAACATAACTAGAAATAACATAACTAGAAATAAGACAACTAGAAATAACCTAACTAGAAATAACACAACTAGAAATAAGCTAACTAGAAATAACCTAACTAGAAATAGCCTAACTAGAAATAACATAAATAGAAATAACCTAACTAGAAATAACCTAACTAGAAATAACATAGCTAGAAATAACATAACTAGAAATAACATAAGTAGACATAACCTAACTAGAAATAACATAAATAGAAATAACCTAACTAGAAATAACCTTACTAGAAATAACCTAACTAGAAATAACATAGCTAGAAATAACATAACTAGAAATAACATAACTAGAAATAACCTAACTAGAAATAAGACAACAAGAAATAACCTAACTAGAAATAACACAACTAGAAATAACCTAACTAGAAATAACCTAACTAGAAATAACCTAACTAGAAATAACCTAACTAGAAATAACCTAACTAGAAATAACATAGCTAGAAATAACCTAACTAGAATAACCTTACTAGAAATAACCTAACTAGAAATAAGACAACTAGAAATAACATAACAAGAAATAACATAACTAGAAATAACATAACTAAGAAATAACCTAACTAGAAATAACATAACTAGAAATAACCTAACTAGAAATAAGACAACTAGAAATAACCTAACTAGAAATAACACAACTAGAAATAACCTAACTAGAAATAACCTAACTAGAAATAACATAACTAGAAATAGCCTAACTAGAAATAACCTAACTAGAAATAACATAGCTAGAAATAACCTAACTAGAAATAACCTAACTAGAAATAACCTAACTAGAAATAACATAGCTAGAAATAACATAACTAGAAATAACCTAACTAGAAATAACCTAACTAGAAATAACCTTACTAAAAATAACCTAGCTAGAAATAACATAACTAGAAATAACCTTACTAGAAATAACCTAACTAGAAATAACCTAACTAGAAATAACATAACTAGAAATAACCTAACTAGAAATAACATAAATAGAAATAACCTAACTAGAAATAACCTAACTAGAAATAACCTAACTAGAAATACAGAAAAGAAAATGACAGAAATGAAACGACACTCAACCAGCGTAGATATACAAGAAATATACAATAACTTGACGCTCGCCCCCAATCGTTTTTTAAAGATTCGGTTGCACTAACATCGGTTGGTACAAAACAAAATATTCATGAAGGCTGTAGGGAAGAGCACCATCCAGACCTTTACTAGACGGGCACATGATGTACTTAAGATTGAAGAATCTTTATTGTCTCAGAAATTTGAGAAAAGAAAACAACGGTCGTAACAAATACGTATGCAAAGTGATTGCACGATGATTGGAAAAAGCCGAGTGTACATCAAATCTTGGAAGACTTTCACTCAGACTTCAACGAACCCCATCTGTTTTGCTAGCGAGATACAATTTGTAATGACTCCTGTTGGAACTCCTAGTGACTAAGAAATAGACTTTTATTAAAACCTCTGTATATATTGACATGACTGCACTAAATTTAGTATGAAGAGACCATGAGATACCGGGGTTATTTTAGGATGTATAAACGTTAGTATGATACGACTACTACTACTACTACTAGTGCTAGTAGTGCTAGTAGTGCTACTTCTATTTCTTACTAATTGCAATTAGTAATAGATAGAAGTAGTAGTAAAGTAGTAGTAATACTACTACTATTGCCATTGGTAATATATAGAAGTAGTAGTAGTACATTGGTAGTAGTAGTAGTACTACTACTGCTTTCCAATTAGTAATATATAGAAGTAGTAGTAAGTGTGGTACTACTATTACTATTACAATTAGTAATAAATATGAGTAGTAGTAGTAGTGTAGTAGTACTACTACTGCTAGTAATACACAGTAGTAGTATTTCTAGTAGTAGTAGTAGTAGTAGTAGTAGTAATAATAGAATAGCGATAGAAATACGTATATTTCCAAAGTATTGGTCATAATTGCACTAAATTTTACATAAGCATTCCTAAGGATGCCCCTAATTATTTGCCTCCCAACGAGGGGAGATTGAGACACAGGTTCTGTTTATGATGTGCAACAAATTCAGCTCGCCCTAAAAAGGAGCACGCTAGATTGAGATAAAAGTTTCAATCGAAGGAGTTCCCTTTACTGGCTGAGAAAAGGAAGATGAAAAGTAGTAACATAGCCAATACTGCACTTGCTCCTAACAAAAAGGGTCAAGGGAGTGCGTAGGTAATGAACACTAATTACGATGTTGAATGAAGTTCCAACATCTTTAGATTAAAATCTCTTTCTTGGCGGTAGTCAAAAATAATAAGAATAACAAAAAAATGAAGCATAAGAATAAGAGGATTCTGATTTTTGTTTTATTAATATATTTAAAAAAACAAGAAGATATTTTACCCCAAACAAGGCAGGTCGCCACTGTAGACGTAAGGGGCTTCTGGGAATTAGAGAGTAGGTTTTAGGTGTCATTGTAAGTTGAGAGCTGTGTTGTAAGATGTCTGTTTACATTAGTTTTAAACCTCTGCATGTCAGTACATACGGGGAAACAAGGAACAGGGAGTGAGTTCCAGAGGCCAGCAGCACGAGGAAAGAAGCTGCTGGAGTAGAAGGCTCTCCGGCATCTGGGAACCTCACCATGAATGGATGGGACCTAGTTGATTGTCGAGTTATGGTGAATGCGAAAACGGTGAATAGGCGGAGAAAATATGAATGAAAAAAGACAATTCATATTTATTTTTCACTCGTATTTTTTTACCTAAAATGTAGCAACGAATAACGATCGAGGGAAAAGAGTTGCGTACAAAAAGATGACAGACTGAAAAGCTATGATAGATGCGTAATAGAGTACTCCGAGAAAAAGGGTGAAAAAAACGAGACCTGTATAAAGAGAGATAGCAGATTGTGATCAGTTAATATAATGAGACGTAATCTGATTAATCACGTTTGGTAAAATGAGTCACTTTTATCTCCACCAGAGATGTTAGAATCCAAACGGTGCATGTCTGTTTGTTGGCAGCTATGCATCATCGATATATTAACACAATAGCGTGTGTGTTCGTGTGTCACGTTTACATCAAAAGCTCTGCGCATGCGTGCCACTCCTAGATTTGGAAAATCATTCAAGTCTACTAATTTTCGTAATATTTTCAAGTATTTCCCTTTAGTGAACGGTTAGCGACGTAGGATTTTGACGTCGGTTTTTGACGTCGGCCCGACTGGTTTACAGCTCAATCACAACCAACCTCTAAGATTTTTTTTCTACATCGAAGGGGGGGTAGGTAGGGAGGAGACGACTGGGAAGACACATATTAATATGATAGCCTGTGTATTATTTTGTGTGTCACGCTTACATCAAAAGCAACGACCTTCCGAATCTGTGTATGCTACTCATGAATTGGAGCCACATTTAATTTAATCTAAAGCATTTACAAACTAAGGTTAAGTCGTCGAAATCGGAATTAGTCGATCGATCAAATCGAAAAAAAGTCTGAACGACGAACGGACACGAAACCGCTTTTATTTATTAGACAACATCCTCTGGAATTTGTCATAGGTTAGGAACAAACTAATTAATATTGGAAACATCATTTCGTGTAATTTACACAGATCCCGCTAGTCTATATTAATATTAATCTATATTAATATTAATCTATTAACTAGTAACTCACGATTAGATTTACATGGAATGTTTATAAAAGATGCATACTAGGATTTTTTTTTTTAAGTTACTATTAAATTCGGATAGGTATCCGTGACCTATATCCGGATATAATAATTCCCCACCCTTCCCGATTCAGAAATTATCGACAATGTGGCCTATATTTTTAGAAAATTAAATATAACTCTGACATATTTCTCTATATAAAAGGCAATGTTTGTTTGTTTGTTTGTTTGTATGTTATAGGCATCGATATGCTAAGAATTAAAACATTAAAATAAGTTCCAAAATGATTTAAAATGTTTCAAGAAACTTAAGGAAACCATTGACATTTCCTAGGATTATATCTGCATGCACACAGGCCAATTCTCGGTTAGTCTTTACTATATAATCTCATATTAAAAACATATTTTTCAATAGATGTCATGTTTCCTAAAACAAAAGAAACATTAAACAAAGAATTTTCCAGTAATAAATGTATTTTTTTTAAATTTGAAACATTTAAATAATGATTTTTATTGGTATCTTTAAGATTCAAACTAATTTGCATTTTTATATTATTTGAACTTATTCCGATTTGTTGAATCAATTTAAAGTTGTACAGCTCTAGTACTTCCATGGGTAGATTTCTTGCAGAATTAATTTCGTGATGAGTCTTGTGCCTTCAATTTCATTCCCACATATGAGCCTCGTCGCCGAACACTTCAGTCCTTTATGGTTCAATCAAGGTGGGTCAAGTTAGGATCTACGTTTAGTTAATTGATTCGTACGAACGGCTATTGCATTGTTGCACAGCATCAATAATCACCGGTCGACCGCTTGCGGCATGAATTTATGAGAGCGCATGTGTGTGTATATATATATATATATATATATATATATATATATATATTGTGTGTGTGTGTATGTATTTATGCAGCATATTTTAATTTAGGCTAACATTACTGAATAATAACAATCTGATATTGTAAAACTTATGGTACTCTTTTAGCTGATGCACCATGTTTCCGTGTCTTCGCGTCGTCAACGTTCGGCCAGGTCTGGGAAGTGGCCGAGAGTTGACGAAACTATTAACCAGCAAACATTTGCTCATAAACAGTAAGTTTTCGTTAAAATGAGGAAACAAAACAATGAAAAATTGCTAAACAATAATTATTGCAATGGTTATGTTAACAAGAAAATGAATGACGATAAATGTAAAAAACAGAACATTGAAAAAACGTTAAAAAAACAATAAGATTTGCTTAAAAAATCAAACATCATTTGAAACTTTCCGGTGCAAAAACGAGACCTGGCCGGACGTTGACGACGCGAAGTCACGGAAACATGGTGCGTAATAAGCTATAAGACTACCAAAGGTTGTCCATCCATCTTTTTAAATCCTCTCACGGTGTTTGAGTCATCGTCCAGTTGACAATTTCATAACCCTTCGTACTCCAGTGGCTTTTAGCCTTGATAAGTTGTGGTTTAGATACATATAGATATATAAATATATACATATACCCAATTATAAATATTAATGAATTGCATATATATGTTATTTATGTATATATACATATTTTTATACTAATGTATATGTATTTAGACACGGTGAATATTATATATATATATATATATATTTATATATAAATATATATATATATATATAAATATATATATATATTTATACATATATATATATTCATATGTGTTATACATTTGATATATATATATACATATGTATATATATACATATGTATATATATATACATATGTATATATATATATATATATGTATATATATATACCTATGTATATATATATATATATATATATATATATATATATCAACTAAGTATATGTATATACATATTAAAATGAATAAAAAGTTTTTTTCCTACTATCTTTTACTTATATTATTTTTATAAAAATATTATATGCACTGCAGAGGTCGTTTTCAATGCAGATTATATTTTTTTAGTGTTCAGTAATAATCTTTCTTGCATATATGACGGATATATGTATTAAAAATAAAACATAACATATGAACACATTAAACAGATGTTGGCAAAAGTAGTTGTATATATGTATCTATGTAAATAGTGTTTGAAAAATGAATGAAATTCTTACGGTAAGAATTGTTCGGTAAAGATGAATATATATATATATATATATATATATATATATATATATACATATATATATATATATATATATATATATATATATATATATATATATATATATATATATATATATATATATTAGTACTTCATGTATCCACATATATTATAAGGAGATATCATTTTTTTATGTGTCAGTTTTCAGTATTTACTTCAACAGTGCTCGATACGTAAGTAGAGCTAGGTATATATACGTTTTACATGAAAATCATTTTCTATTATTTATATATATATATATATATATATATATATTTATATATATATGGGCAATTATTCCAATAAAGATCCCTATCCATATATGTGCATATATAAAAAGATAACGAGAGAGAGTGAGAAGGACAAATAGAGGGACAGGGCGAGACAAGTGTGTATGGGTGGGTGAGTGTGGGTGGAGGTGTATTTATATGTAAAAATAAAAGATTAAATAGGGATAAAGAGACTGGGACTATATATATATATATATATATATATTTATATATATATATATATATATATATATATATATATATATATATAAATATATATGAAGAGTTCGAATGCAAAACGCGATAAACACCAATTTCAAAATAATAAATTTATCAATACAAAAAATGTGGCATTTTAACACTTGCCCCCACCTCTAAATCATGGATTACATCATATGATACCGACATTATTATTTTTCTTTAAAATAAAATGAGTTTTTAGTCAAATTATAGATTTAATATATTCGTCCTTGTATATTTGAAAAGTTTCAATTTTACCAAATGGATGTATCACGTTTTGCAATCGACCTCTTCATATATATATATATATATATATATAGTCATCCACATACAGCCTGTTTCGCTGTTTCACAGCTCATCAGTGCGGCTAGACCAGTTAGTGTCTCAAGCCGGGATCGAAACGCAACCGCCATCATCCGACACTGACTGAATGTAAGTGATATCTCAATGTAACGAAATGCTTGAGCTCGAAATTAGTTTTACCTAATGAGCATTGCCTTAAAGCTAATGGCCGTTGACGATATCCTTACAAATAATAAATAATATATATATATATATATATATATTATATTTGTATGATAGATGAAATGATACAAGATTTAGAAAGAAGTCGATCTTACGTGTAAGCTTAAAGCAAACTAAACAGACATTCCAAAGTTGCCTGAAAGTTTGCTGAAGGGCACAAGAAAATAATTATAATCTTCATCTGCTTTCACATTAGTAAATTACTTACGCATACGTAACAATAAATAAAATAATTTATAGGATACATATTCAATGGATAACACCCACTGATCGTGTACGCATGTGCATTATATAAACTACTAGCATAATCCGTGTCCCGGCATTGCTCAGGGTTTTGTAAAATTGTTTAACTAAAATCATAAATATTAGAGTATTACTTCTAAAAGTAAATTAAGAAAATAACTCATTTAACTGTAAGTAATTTAGATGATTAACATAAAATTTATTAATGTTTTTTTCTCGTTGACTGTGGAAAATATAAAATAATGATTTAAGTTAATAAAACTCAATGTTAGACTATCAACAATAAAACGCATAAAAGAAGCCATTTCACTGTAAGTAATTAAGTTGATAAAACAGTATCTGTTAAATAATAATTGATTGTTTTGAATCAAATAATATATATATATATATACATATATATATATATATATATATATATATATATATATATATATATATAGAGAGAGAGAGAGAGATAGAGAGTGAGAGATATATATAGATATATAGATCTATATATAGTATACATTTTTATTCATACAAACATTATTGGTTACATATGCGCATACATGTTTCGGTTGTACTCTTCACAGAGAGTCAACCTCTTCAGACCAAAGAAGACAACGGATTTACATCTACAGAAACTAATACAATACGTGTACTACATATATATATATATATATATATATATATATATATATATATATATATATATATATATATATATATATTATATCAACTACGGAGGCAATAGCAGAAAAAATGTTTCATAAATACTTAAATACGATCATATAAATCATATAGGAGAACAACATATGACCTCCCCCCTTCCCGAAAAAATACAAGCCAACTGCTAATGAAAAAATCGATCGCGCTGCAAAAAATAGAAAGTTCTATTCCCCTCACTCTTTTCCCCACCCTCACCCTAGATTGGTGTCCACCCTACCCACCGACACACGCAAACATAAGAAGAACAAGAGAAAAGAAAGAAAGAAAAAAACAGAAAATAAAAGCAATCACCTAGTATTTCATATTTTATACTATAATCCTGAACTCGTTCAAGACAAGAAATCCGATTGGATGAATAAAAAAAGATAGAACAAAGTTTGCAGCTGAAATGACTTTTTTTATTGGACCTCAAGGCTACTCCACGGGCAAAGCATCTGAGTTACAGACACACGGGCAGACGTATTGGGGGGGGGGGGGTCGGAGAGACGGAGGGAGAAGCAGTTATAGGATTACAGCAATAGGTTCGTACAGAATTCGATGCATGAAAGAATCGGAATAAAATATTATAATCAGACTGGAAGAATGTTTTTCAGACATATATTGCGGTAAGGAAAATATGATACTTCGGGTCACGGGTCGTCCAGAAATGAAACGATGATATCATCAATTATGTGAGGTAATTCATGGTGCACGGTTATCTCGCATCTGTATTGTAATGGGGGACGCGTTATTATTTATGACGTCATCCTTATGTGACGTCATTCCGTCTGCCAACAAACAATCAAGACCCACAACATTTTAAGAGTATAATAATCCAGCAGAGATCTAAACGGTGTTTCAATGTAATCCATCATCAGGGATCTTTCCCCCCCCTCTCTCTCTCTCTCTCTTTCTCTCTTGGGTGTACTAGATGAAGCCATCATTTTGTGACGTCATCCACTGTGCACGATTATCCCTCATGTTTCTTGTTTACTGGATGATATTGGTTGATAATTATGTTTTCACAGGGTCAAAGGATTTCATGAAGTCAGAATACATTGTGACATCATAGTATACATTTTTTCCTTCTACGACATCACACATCATACATTATAAGGTCGTGGGGGAAGAGCAACCTCCAAACGTACACATAAATCCCGAGGGGGTTAATTATAACTTTCATTCTAGAGAAAGCCAACGGCTGTTATCACCGATAACTAAATGATGCTTGGCTGTTTCGAGAACGAAAAATGATTTGCAATGCTGATAGATAAAAATCGGATAGTACTGTAAATTTGAAGACACTTCGTATCACTCAGTCCCCAGGGAACACCATTTGTTGCATAACAGTTAGCAATTACTGGTAAGGACAACTATGATAACTCCCAGTGATAAAAAAATTAAATAATAATAATAATAATAATAATAATAATAATAATAATAATAATAATAATAATAATAATAATAATAATAATAATAGAAAAGTGTGAACAAAAACAACTACATTTTCATAAGACTGACAAGAAACCAACGGAAATAGATGGATATAGCTACGCAAAGGACACTTGAAAAGAGAAACGGGATCTTTTCTGACGGCTGCACAGAACAATGCGATTAAGCCAAACTACATTAAAGCTAAAATTGGTGAAACGAAGTGAATAAGTGAATGCAGCAAACTAGCACCAAAAGAATACAAGAACAGACATGACTGCGCGGGGAAAGCGGTACACTAGGAACTGTTCAAACGAATGAATTTCGAATACGCAGACAAATGGTACAGACATAAACCAGTGACAATACTCGTATAAAAAACAGAAAATCCTTTGGGATATAGATATACAAACAGACAAACTCATACAAACAAGGTCCCCGGATGTTATAATAATCGATAAGAAGGAAACATATTGCCAAATCATACACTTCGGCGTTCTAGCCGACCACAGAGTGAAGATTAAGGAGACGGAATAGCGAAGCAAATACACGAAACTTTCCGGAGAACTGAAAATAAATATGGAACATGACGAAAATCAATACAATACTAGTAATACAATAGAGAACTAGGAACAACCCCCCAAAACTGGAGAAACTACTGGAAGAAATTGGAATCAAAGCGATTACTGAGACCATACAAAGAACGGCAATGATTTAGACCGCTTGAATATTAAGGAAAACCTTCGAATGCGCATAAGCTACAACTGGTGACCAGTCACATGAAAGGTACACCAGAAAGAAAATAAAACCACAGGAAGAACACCACCGCATGAATTAAGGAACGGAAACTGCAAGACACGAGCTGCCCCCCCCCCCTAAAAATAGATGAATAAATAAAATAGCACCGGTCATGTCTGAGACCACACAAAATAGTCGTAGAGGGTCAAGGAGGGTGGAAAGACCGAAGAGGGATAGCGATAAACAGACCGCCACTGGAAGAGTATGGATAGTGCTTGAACGTTGGGGAGGCTTATTGCCACCTAAATCCATTGGTCAATAGTGGGTGCCAGCGAATAATCAATGGTAGGCGGCTGTTGCGATACCTCAAAGTTTTTTGCCGTGGTGATCAAAAAGATGTGGCAAATAATGGAACTCTTGGGAGGCTTGTTGTTACTCAGATTCAAGGGAACGCCACTGGATTTTGTCGGTGAGAAATCACTGACGATAACTTGAGTGAAAACTCCAAGTGAGTGCACATAATAATAAACATCCATACGATATTGAGCAAGATTCCACTAAATTCGTCGTGGATATATCAAGAGTGTAATAAGTATTAGAAACGATAACTTGTATACGATTATTGAACATGAGTCACTATTCCTCATTTAGCTTGAATAGATCCGTTATTATTTAAGTAACATGTAACTGATTCCATATGCAATATTTGTATCCATTAAGCCACTAACACACTTGATATATCAACTGAGAACTCGTTAAATACACTGGTTTTAAGTCCAGCAACTTCTGTGTTATAAGGAGAAAAAAGAGATTGCTAGAAATAACAAAAGACACATCCGAAACTTTAGGCTGAATATACAGTAGATTCGACATCTGCGTTCTAAAAAGCATCCCAATAAACTAGAGCATAAAATTGTAATTACTTGATTAATGGACTTTCACTAAATAACAGGAAATGGTTTAGATTTGAAACGGTTCTGGTTACAACGGAACAAACAATGCTAATGTTAAAGTAGTTAAGGCGGGAGAAAGAAGACTGTGAAATGTAACCGTATTAAGAGCGTTTGCGAGTCTCAATCTGTCCACGTCTGTCTCTGTTTATTTTACAGCCTGAGAAAGTAGAGACATGCATACAGGGTGTTCGTTAAAATCGATGGCTCAACTTCAGGTGTATCCTCTATATATAGGTTCAGAAACGCTTGATTTTCGAGGTATAGACCATGGAAACAAATACTGATCAAAATTCTATTTTGTAAACATCAAAAAGTAATATGTGTCCGATAATCTACTGTTATTTATACATAATATATAGAATAATAAATACAATACTAAGATATTAGTCAAGTAACTAATTGAGTTACATTACCAATGCAACGTTCACACAAAGTTGTTCATTTACACATATAGGAGATACTTTCAAACGTATGCCACTGATTTTACAAACACCCTGTATATAGATGTTTGTATATTGCTATGAATAGGAATTTATGCGTAGACAGATAATCACACAACAAGGATGAAAGCTTGTATGCTGGAGGTGGGGGAGCGGAGAGGGCAGGAATCGTTCTTTGCAAGGCAGTTCATTGAGTATGATTTTGAAATAGCTATTGCAGTTTGCAAAACGCAAGTAAGCATAAAGATGGCTTTATGGTGATTCGTTTCTCAGGGCCACCTAGAAAATGAAATAAACACAAAATGGCTTACAGACGTGCTTTGACATATTTAGGTTGTGTGACTTATACCAAAGTCGGAGAGAATAACATATGGAAAAGAGGTTACGTCAGTCAATTCTATGAGAGATACGGAAAAAAACGGGTGTCCTTGAGTTGACGCTATCCCCTTATAGACATCTCTCGAACGATTAAAGACAGTCGGTAAAATGTATGATGCAACCTAGAACCCTGCCGGTAATTTGTTGAGCATAGCTGTATCAAGTATTATATTCATGTTTTATTAATAGCAATAGTATATAAATAAGGAGAGTATTGATTTACTCCTCTCCAGGAGTTAGGCACAAGGCCAGTTTTTTTTATCTTACTCCCACAAGTAAGATGTGACCCAAGGTCGGGTCGGGAAAGTGGGGTTAAAAATTGCCTGGACAGCCCCGTCGGCATTCCCCGGTAGGGGCGCCTCAGACAGTAAGCAATAAACTTACTCCTCCCCAAAGAGGGGAGGCGAAGCTTGGGAGGGTGGACCTCCTAGAACTGCACAGGACAGACCCATAGACCGGCGTAAATCAAGCCCCGAAGGCCAAGACAATACCAGTCTATGGGGTGCAGTATCCATCAGAACAGATACTACACTTTGATCTTAGCCAAAAGTAAGGAGAGTAGAATCGTTCTTTTCTCATATAACGAGATCTCACGCGTCTTCTTTGTACATCATATTGCTTAACTGTTCTGTTCATCTTGTATCTTTTTTATAAAACCTTATTTACTTAATAGCTTTTTTTTTCTTTAAATTCTGATACACGCTTCAAAATAAAGTCACCTGTTTATCTATTAGTCCAATTCGTGTTTTTAACTACAAAGAAACGAATTCAAGATGGCGACGGTAACAAAGAATCACGACGTGATCACGAAAGCATAACTGATACTGCGATACACCAATTGGTCGTGGAATGTATGTTGATGTTGGTTTTGAAACGGCGTTCACTCAGATCAGGTTGAGTCAGCTTCTTCCTAAGTTTATACAATGTCTCGGAAAATCGGTGACCAGGCTATCTTGAGAAAAGTGGCAAAGTATTGTAAATCACTTATTAACCTGTACAATAAGTAAGAGATAAACCTTTCTTTTGTAAATTAATATTAATGTCATCTTTGTTTAGCCCAAACAATGCGTAAGACGCTATTGTCATAAGAGGGATGACTAATAGGAGTCATCATTAGTGGAGAATTGTTAGGCAAGATATATGTTAACCTTACATCTACATTTCTCCATGTTCGTACACTCTGGGAAGCAGGGAGCATGGGAGATTCAAAAGGCAGGCTTTCCGAGGGGGAAACAGTATTAAAGTGAATGTTTTCAGCCAAATCTCGCCGTGTGTTCATCATCGACTTCTTTTTTTACATGAAAAAAAACACTATAAATTTGATCAACACTCAATATTTTACCTATAATTTGATGGAATTATTGATTCATTCATGTCCAGAATGAATTATTTCATTATGATTCACTAATTTGTTCTTTTATCAATTAAGTCAATATATACACAGACCTTCAATCTCAGAATTGGTTTAATTCTTTGTTTTTAAATACTGCAAACGAAGATTTTGTGAACAGCACGACACAAACAAAGACAAAACAAAGCTGGTGAAAAATAATTAAAAAAACAATATCCCAATCGTTGGTAAACCTATTCAGTAGACTTGACATCTGCACCTTTATAGTCTTCGAAATAAAGTAGATCGTAAAATGGTAATTATGAGGTTAATGGAATTTCAATAAATGGCAGGAAATGGTTCAGATTAGAAACGGTGTTCAGTTACAACGGAACAAACAATGCTAATGGCACCGTCTGCTACAAATGCTTCTCTTTTATTTCTTCATATTTTAGTTGGAGATGAAAAAGCCTGCGCCACAGACGTAAACAAACGTTCGATGCACCGATGGATACGGCACTATTTGTCCTTATTATTAAAATTTCTTTTATCTCTCAGACAAACGGAAGATCGATGATCAGGTTGTCTGGCTTGAAGGTAAATCACAATAATTAAAGTGTGAATTCTGAACAGCATAATTCGATATCGAAATTGCTTTCAAATGGATTTCGCGTTGAACAAAAAACACGAGATCTCTTTTTTTCAACTGGAGAGTCTAATAATCAGATGAACGATCAATTTTGATATTGACACGCTGACCTCATTACAAGCTTGACATGCTTAAATGTTGGGTTTGCCATGAAGATTAATCGAATGTTATTTATTTTATCCTGTTAACTATTCGTTAATTCAAGTTGTACTTTTTTATACTACTAGAAGAGCTTGTCTTTGAACTATAAACATTCCTTAAGTTTATTCGATATAAAGACGCTAGAAACGCATACTCAAACAACTTAGAGACGTATATATATATATATATATATATATATATATATATATATATATAATGTAGAAGGATGAAAAGGAATTAGAAAAGCAAAAGTCAAATCTTTTTTCAATTCAGTTGCTCAGAGCAAAGGAATATTCCGCAAAAAGGCAATTTATTCAAGTTAAATGTTTCCTTAAGCCAGGTTTTTCAAAGATCAAAATCTTATAATCAGAAGAAAATCGCTGTGATATATAAGTTGGCAAAGGCCAAGATTTAAAATTTGAAAAAGTAAAATAAAGATTGTAGGGGAAAACACAAAGCAAAACTCTGCCCGAATGCAAGCAAATGTCCGATTGCAAAAATGTCCGGTGTCAAAAAGTCTAGCGGAGAAAGTGAAATGTAGATAGGTAGGTCGTTAAAAGGCACGAGGAATGACATGAGAGGATTCAGAGTTAAATTCCAAAAACCACATCTTCAGGTGCGGGAAAGATAGATAGAATCCAGAGGGTAAAATTATATATATATATATATATATATATATATATATATAACTTCTTTGTAATATAGTAGGAAAAATCCCAGCAGAGTGCTCGATTAATTAAGAATTTAAGTTAAAAATTAAGAGCATAATATTTGTTTATTTTGGTACAGAAAAATAGTACAACATTGTACCGTCGGTGTCAAGCTCGGAAAGTCTTAACCATCCGGCTCTCTTCAGCTTCTGTTGAAGGATGACAACAGAAGCTGAAGAGAGCCAGATGGCTAAGACTTTCCGAGCTTGAAACCGACGGTACGAATGTTGTACTAATTTTTCTGTACCAAAATATATATATATATATATATATATATATATATATATATATATATATATATATATATATATATATATATTCGTTGTGTGTGTACCATATACATGCAATATTTAATTATCTCCATAACTTTACTTCGTGAAACCTGGGTAGCAAACTAGCGCGTCTTCATTTGATATTTACCTACTAATGACCCAGTATGATGCCTCACAAGAAGGATTTTACACTCGCAAGGAAAATGTTATCATATACAGGGTGGGCCAAAATAAGTGTCCTATCTTTAAATTTGAATAACTTGAATTTGAATAACTTCCACAAAATAGAAGTTAAACTCACCAAACTTTATGTGTGTGTAGACTGACCCTTCCGAGATTTTTTGAAATAAACAAAACAAATTTTAGCCGAAAAACACTTCTTAAAACTTACAAAAACTAAAGTATTGTTTTTTACACTGTTTTGAGTTTTTTAAGCAAAAATAATGTTTTCTAAATGAGGGTACGTTCCTTAGGGCTAATACGGCTCATGCTTGCTTCGGAAGGGGACCTTTACTTATTCTAAAAAAAAATTTAAAAAATCAATAAATAAAAAAGTTATGAATTTTTAAAAATAGGACCCTTATTTTTGCCCACCCTGTATATATATATATATATATATATATATATATATATATATATATATATATATATATATATATATATAGATTAAAATGATATTTCAAAGATATAAATAATATCTAATATCTTTAATTGGTGAACTGTACTTTTAGCTTGAAATTTGATATGTAATAACGTTTAATTAATTTCCCATGTTATTCTTTCATTCAATCCATTATATATATATATATATATATATATATATATATATATATATATATATATATATATATATATATATATATATATATATAACATTTACTTTGGAGTTTCTTCGAAAAAAGTAGAGCACCGTAATGGTAGTACTAACAGAGCATGACGTCACTTGCTTTATAACGCATTTCCTTAAAAAGAAGTAGAATGCATTCCCTTAAAAAGAAGTAGAATGCGTTGACGTTAAGCCGCCGACAAAAGTGTTAATATTATCATTGTTTATCAGCTATTTAAAATTGGTCGAACTGTTTAAGACGTTGCATTTGAGTTGAAAAGTACTTGTAGTCCAGGGTTTCGAATCGCATGACCGGTAGTGAATAGTCATATGTCTATGCTGAAGAGTCCAGATTAAAAAGGACGAATCGTATACGTGCATAGATAATAAACAATAACAAATATTTATATATATATATATATATATATATATATATATATATATATATATATATATGTGTGTGTGTGTGTGTGTGTGTATCAATT
The DNA here is from genome assembly GCA_963556195.1 of Sepiola atlantica. Lineage (NCBI taxonomy): Eukaryota > Metazoa > Mollusca > Cephalopoda > Sepiida > Sepiolidae > Sepiola > Sepiola atlantica. The sequence continues at coordinate 117,164,894 of OY744529.1, forward strand.
ATTGAGCACGATTGTTAAGATAAACTGAGTTGGCAAAGCCAGTTAAATTTTAAAGAAGAGGGAAAACCGAGAAGAAAGAGTGAGGAAAGTGATCAAGCTAGAAGGATGGAGAGAAAGAAACCTCACGCGACGAGGGATCTACAAGACAACACATTGAAAAAGAAATGTCTCTGAAGAGCAGAAAATGAATATCTGGCGAAGAAGAATATTTACTTGTTATGTGCAATGCAATAACTCCAACACTTGAACATGTTCACTTGCATAAATCTAGTTCATTGTTACGATTGCAGCATTTGGTTTAGAACAAATAAATAGCAGATTTTGTAAAGCATTTTTGGAAATTAATTCCTGAGTATGAGAAGAAATTCAAAGTTGTTAGTAAAATCATCTCACAGAAAATGACAGAATTAAAAAAAATATGAGAAAATTCGTTTTGGGGCTGACTCTTTTTTTTTAAATACTTATCTTCTCATTGCAATTTATTATTATTTTTCTATTTTTTTATGTAAAAGGTAGACGACACCACCAAAAAGAAGGTTATTTATTTATCGAATTATTTTTGCTTATATTGTTGTCGGCCAGTTTTATTCGTCGGTTATTTATTGAATTGTGGGGTCGGAAAACGAAATTGGAGCGGAAAATGAATCGGGAGAAACGAAGATGGCGGAAAAGAGTGAGATTTATGGGGTATGAAGCGGGAAAAAATAAAACGAACGGAAAAAGTAATAATGGAAAGATTCGGGTAACCGATCGCGAAGAGATATGAAATCACGGGTGCGAGAGTGAAGTGACGGCATACGCAGATATACACAGGGAAAAATATGAGCAAAGAAAAAAGGCGCGGCAATTTCGATAAGATGAGTTCAACAATTATATTCTGAGAGAAAAAAACTACACGAAAGACATATATACAAAATAGATATTAAAAAAAATCTTATAGAAATATAAGAATATGCAAAACTGCTATACATTCAAATAAATAGAAGTGTACTCACAAGTAAAGATCTGCATAACCTTACTTGGTGAAACTTGGGTAGAAAGATAGCGCTTCTTTATTTGAATTTTTATCAGCGTTGCGTATTTTTATATGAAAAAAGTGGTTGATACATGTAATGCGTCGATTCGATATATTATATAGCGTGTATAGATATGCGAAAGCTAAAAAAATGATGTTGTCATGTTAGGGATTACATTAAGAATGAACAAGGAACAGATACTTGATATGGAAAAGTAGACAGAAAAAAAAGATGTTCAATAAACGATGCAACTTTTCCTTTGGCTCAATGTCCTTTACTATCTTAGTCTTTCTATTATCTCCCTTTGTGCATTCATAATGTAATTCCCGCTGTGAAAACATCCCTTTCCCTGGGATCAAACTGATACGAAGATATACGAAATAGATATAGAGCGATAGAATGGACCCCGAGGCAATGGGAAACACCTAGAGGAAGGCCAAAAACCCCGTGGAGAGACGACCTCGATAGTCAACTAGGTCCTACTTGGCCACGCCTAGCCAGGGATAAAACAAGGTGGAAATAAACCAGGGAGAGGGTTCCTCCACCAGGAGTGAAATGAAAAGACCTTGATGATGATAAGGAGGAGAAGGATGATGATGATGCTGATGATGATGATGATGATGATGATGATGATGATGATGATGATGATGATGATGATGATGATGATGATGATCATGATGATCATGATGATCATGATGATGATCATCATCATCATGACGGCGATGATGACGACGATGACACTGATGATGATGATGATGATGATGATGATGATGACGACGACGATGACGATGATAGTGATGATGCCGATGATGATGATGCCGATGACGACGACGACGATGACGACGACGCCGATGATGATGATGATGATGATGACGACCACCACCACGACGACCACGTTACACACACACACATACACACACACACACACACACACACACACACACACACACACACACACACATGAACGATGTTTCTGACAAAGACGTAACATTGCTTTATTCTTGGTTGGATGTTGTTTTGAATAAGTGATCTCTGGAGAGGTTCAATCGTCTCATAGTATTCATCACCAGTCAACTGTCACTCTATCCATGGCATTAACTTTATTCTTGTGTAGTTTTATCATAGCTAAATGACGTCTTATTTCTAAAATAAAGCGTCTCAGTCATAGATCTCATCATAGCAGTATTTGATTATTTCATAAGGTGTGTGCACACATTTAGTTCCAATGAATTAGATGTGAATAGTCTAATGAAATCAAATCTTACGGCATATATGTTGTTTGATTAGAAATTAATTCAGGTTATAAGGTATGAAGCCATTTTTTTGTAAAATAGTGTGTAACTAATTTTGACCGAGTTATTCGTTGAAAACATTTGTTATTCATATAGTCTCAAACGTAGGCCTTTACTCCTGTGAACTGACATTTAACTGTAGTGTACTTTCAATTTGGCTATTTCTAGTCTTTTATGGACTAATTGGCTGGCACTTTGAGTTGCGTGGTAAAAGCACCTTGAGGAAAAAAATGTTGATGAGGCAGCGAGTTGAAACCTTTAATGTGCGTGCTGTTTGCTGGGATAATGTGCTGCGTTTAAAGCTGGAGAGATGTTTGCTTCGCTAGTCACACAGCGGGACATGTTTTTAAAGACTCATTTTTTTATCCTTCGTTGTTGTAGTTCATAGAAAGAAAAGAAGGTGGTGGAGGGGAAGGCGGAGAAGACGAAGAAGAAGAAGAAGAAGAAGAAGAAGGACAATAATAATAATAATAAGAAGAAGAAGAAGAAGAAGAAGGACAAGAAGAAGAAGAAGAAGAAGAAGAAACAAAAAATAATAATAATAATAATAAGAAGAAGAAGAAGAAGAAGAAGGACAGTAATAATAATAAGAAGAAGAAGGACAAGAAGAAAAAGAAGAAGAAGAAGAAACAAAACAAAAAATAATAGTAATAATAATAATAATAAGAAGAAGACGAAGAAGAAGAAGAAGAAGAAGAAGAAAGAGAAGAAGAAGAAGAAGAAGAAGAGGAAGAAGAAGAAGAAGAAGAAGAAGAAAGAGAAGAAGAAGAAGAAGAAGAAGAAGAAGAAGAAGAAGAAAAAAATAATAGTAATAATAATAATAAGAAGAAGACGAAGAAGAAGAAGAAGAAGAAGAAGAAGAAGAAAGAGAAGAAGAAGAAGAAGAAGAAGAAGAAGAGGAAGAAGAAGAAGAAGAAGAAGAAGAAAGAGAAGAAGAAGAAGAAAAAAATAATAGTAATAATAATAATAAGAAGAAGACGAAGAAGAAGAAGAAGACGAAGACGAAGACGAAGAAGAAGAAGAAGAAGAAGAAGAAGAAGAAGAAAGAGAAGAAGAAGAAGAAGAGGAACAAGAAGAAGAAAAAAGATAAGAAGAAGAAGAAGAAGAAGAAGAAGAAATAATAATTAGAAGAAGAATGAAAAAGAGAAATATGACTGCATTATGTAAAGGAGAAATGGATATGCAAAATAACAGCAAAACACAGCATTTAATGGGGAATACCAAACCCTAAAGTAGGTAAAAGTGTGTGGAAATTATAATTTACGTCGAGATAGAGAAGCATGGGTTTGACTTTAGTAGAGGAGTAATAAGTAAAATCGAACATTGACTTTAATAGAGTAGTTATAAGTAAAATCGAACATTGACGAGATGTGGACTAAGGATAACCAGGAGAATTATGGGTCTATGCAAGAAATAAAGATGAGAGAGAAAAAGAAAATAAGTAAGAAAAAAGTATAAACGAGAATTTAGAAGAAAAGAAGAATAAGAAGAAAAACAAATATACCAACACCTGCAACACCCCACCAGTACAGACGCCAACTCAATAATTGCATCTACTTGTAACGCGATCCTAATTACTTTAAGTATATTTTTGAAAAAAATATTTCCACTATAACAGATGTTTTGTTTTTGACGGGTACTACACTAACTGTACTTTTTTTCTACACCAAAAGTTATTTATCTTTTGTTTTTTTTGTTTATAAATTTTCAAAGTTAAATGTTGCCGATTATATTTACAGTTACATTACCAGTGTTTCTTCTCTAAAGAAAAGAGTTTGTCTTTGCAAATCCATGGATCAAGGATATGAACATCTTGCTTTGAACTTTTGATGTTTTAATAAATATTGTATCTATAGATTTGTTTATTCTCATCTTAAATCACTTGAATATATATATATATATAAATATAACTTCTTTGTAATATAGCAGGAAAAATCCCAGCTGAGTGCTCGATTAATTAAGATTTAAAGTTAAAAATTAAAAATTAAGAGCGTAATATTAATGTATTTTGATAAAGAAAAATCAGTACAACATTCGTACTGTCAGTTTCAAGCACAGAATGACAACAGAAGCTGAAGAGAGACGGATGGCTAAGTCCTTCTGGGTTTGAAACCGAGGGTACGAATGGTGTACTAATTTGTCTGAACCAAAATAAATAAATATATATCTATATGTCTATATATATATATATATATATATATATATATATATGACAGTCTGAGAAAATAAATAATGCCGTGATAGATTTAGTTATTGAAATATTCCACTAAATAGCGAGTACCGTATTTAATCAACTAATCTAATTAATTGTGTTGAGAGACACAGTTAAATTATTTCTCCTCCCTCCGCATACCTTTGGTAAAGTAGTTAAAGCTAATGATTTCTAATTTTAAACTGAGTTATCCTTTGGGTGAAAGCAAAATAACTTTTTTGTTCTCTTATCTTTTTTTTTCAACATGAAAGTCTCCCTTATAGAAAGCGGAAGATTAAAAAAAAACGTCCAACATTTGAACCAATCAAATCTGCGCTCGCACTGAAGATAAAAGAATGCAGATATCGTGACGTCACTGGATTACACAATGCTTGCATAGTAACACAATTTCGAGACGAAGGGGCTGACAGCGTCGTAGGGACTGGTGGATGGGGTTCGTGAGCGGAGGTGGTATGGATGCAGGAAGCTTAAATCAGTGATGAAAGGGGGGGGGCAGAGTAAGAAAATCGTCGGAAGAAAAAATACGGGGATTGCTGGTAATTCGAATGTAAGACGAGGGAGAAATCAGAAATCGACGGAAGCGCAGGTGTAGGTAGAAAATAATTGTGCCACAAGAATTTTAAGTAGTAAACCCTTTCGCAGAGAACAATGCGGGCATGCCATGGAGTCGCGATGGCTGTTGTTGCTGTTGCGTAGCTGAGCAAATTAGGCGTTCTTCTGAGCCCTTCACCAAAAGAGAAGGGTTCTGTAACAGCAGATCCCCTCTCATTAGGGAAAGTAAAAGCGGAAACAGAGGAGACGTAAAAAAAGAAAAAGAAAAAGAAGTATATTATTAATAATAATAATGATTGATAGAAATGCATGGTAAACGGCTGTTGCGACACTGCAAGGTTATTTGCGGTGGCTATTGAAAAGACGTGGAGAATACTGGAACTCTGGGGAGACATGTTGTCACTCAGACTCCAGGGAATACCACCGGTTGTCTGTGAGTAATCACTGATGACCTGTGTGTGAACTCCTAGTGAGTACAAATAATGCCACTCTATTACATACTAAGAAAATCTGATGCTGAATATTAGTTTTCAGACCCATAATATAGAATGTGCATGTTAATGTATATGGACGACTTAAACTATATGCAAAAATCAAAAACGAAATAGAAAAGATAATAAACATGACCAGAATTTTGCGCCATAATTGAATTCGGAATTGAAACGTGTGCATTCGTAGAGAAGAAATTGGGGAAACTAGAGACAACGGAGGGTATGGAACTACCCAACCAGGAAAAGATGAGAGCACTTAGTGAACATAATACCTACAAATATTTGAGATGTCAAGAAGCGGACACCATGAAATGTACAGAAAGGAGAAAGAAGATTGTAAAAAAATACATGAGAAAACAAGGAAAGTCTTCAAACCAAAACTATATAGTTAAATCTAGTTAAAGAAACACCTGGACAGTATCACTAATAAGAAACTTTGGACAATTCATAAAGTTGACCAAAGTAGAACTTGGGCATCTTAATCAGAAGACCAGGGA
>OY744529.1:117180953-117200953 GCA_963556195.1 Sepiola atlantica
AATATATTTTATTAAATATAATAACCATTTGTATTTATTCAACATCTTCATTATTTTTTATACATAGTGACCACTTTACAGACACTATTAAAATGAATTGCTTACTGGAAATGGCGGGCAGTGTAATTAGCTGTCATTTTCATTCTTCATCAAACACTTTTACTCAAATCTAAACACTCATCACAGTTTGTTCATGTATGGCGTCATTTTAATAAGTCTTACAAGCAAAGCGTTACAAATGGCGTTTAAATTACAAACAAATACATGATTAAATAACGCATCCCTCGCAGCGACCTCTTCAACAGTTCGGATAGATTGTAAGTGTTTCTGCGCAGCGGCGTATAGGGAACCGAAAGATTGTGTAATCGCAACCGCCCCTCTCCTGAACGGGCATTGCTTGAGTATAGTGGCAAAGAGTAGTGAAACAGAAAAGATACATTTTCCTTTTGTACCAGTCGACGATACGTCGTCGACAATCAGTCCGACAGAGAATGGCATAAGTTGGTCCTGTACTGTCGGGGTGGTGCACCGTCATTGCCGTTAATTTTTCTTTTTGATAAGGGCTTGGTTTATTTCTAACTATCTGAAGCGTTTTTTTCAGTCAATGCCGACAGACTGCTCGTGGCTGTTTTGCGGAGCCAGTGCACCACCCTCTGGTGGGCAGGCGTGAGTATCGCCTACTTATTGGCCATGTATCAGATCTTCATGCGGTGGAGAACAAGGTAGTACCGAGAATATGACGAAGGCGTCACGAAAAAACTACTCGGATGTACGCAAAATACAAATATTCTTATCAAGAAAGAGTGTGTATTAGATTTAGTAACGTGATTCAATCGTAAGAAATAATGTTGCTTTATTGATTTACCGTTAATTTCAGAGACCAAATACCTTAGCATTCATAGATATTAAAAGAGTTCATTACGTGATATAAAAATATAATTGTTCTAAAAAGATCATATGTTAATCTTCAAATAATCTTTCGGTTAAGTCAGACGGCCAAATACCCAAAACATTAAAATGGTTATTGTAAGTGGCATAACCACCGGAAACAAAACATTGTAAACTCATCAAACCTATGGCACAACCGATCGTCCGGTGATTATTGTAGGTATTAAATTAATATTATAAGAATTAAGCGCCGTTTTTTGGGGAATCAATTAAATCGCAAACCAGATTCTAACAATAAAGAAATAACTCCGGGTCAAAGAAAAAAGACGTAGCTCTCTCTTTTTTGTCTCTTTTTTGTCTCTTTTGTGCCACACATCAAATATATATTCGCGTCTTCATAACCTTTGCCATGTACTTCAGTACATTCTACTGAAAATAGATTTTACGAATGCAAAATATGTCAGTTTATTTCTATAATACTGTGTGTGCGTGTTTCATCGACTCTACACGGTGGCTACCTTGGTATTCAACACTAACACGTACTTCAAGACTGGGTATCTAAACGGGATGTTAATAAACACGTGTAGGGTGTGTAGTACGTATAAGTGAAACGGTAAATAGAAAAAGAGGGTAAGAGAGAACAGAGAAATATGAATAAAAAAAGATATATATATATATATATATATATATATATATATATATATATATATATCTTGAGTAGCAGAATAAGACGGGTTGTTGTGAAAGACAGTTGACTTTCTTCTAGTCAAATTAAGGCAATCACCGATGTTGATTGCAGTCCAGTAACGATCAGACGACACTAACGACAAACAGGCATGGTAAATAAAAAGCGTACACAAATTCCCGGCTGCTTCCACGTCACAAGGTGTACCGCTTAATGGATTGGTCGTGAATACCAAACATGGGGCGTTTAGAAGTGGTAGAAAGTCTTGTTTTCTTATGAGAAAAATTTAAATCTAGATGGTCCTGATGGCTTCCAACGGTATTGGCATGACGAAAACATGCTTACTAAAATGTTCTCCACACGTCATAGTGGTGGAGAATCCCTGATGGTATGGGGTGCCTTTTCTTACGGAGGGGCATCGTTTGTGTGGCGATAGATTGTCATTCCAACAGCATAATGCTGCAATACACGCTGCACGACGGACCTTGACCTTTCTACAAGAAAATGGGGTCAATCTATTGGGACATCCTGCATGCTCACCGGACTTGAACCCAATTTAAAATGGTTGGAAATGGATGACAAGAGATGTTTATCGAAATGGCAAACAATATTCACAAAGAATGAACTTCGTGAAGCCATCTTCAGAAGCTGGAGCAACATCCCCCCACCTTAACGGAAACGCTTATTTCTAGCAGTGGAGCTAGAACTCATTATTAAATTTGGTTGTTGAATGTTTTCATACACTTTTCGTACAATTTTGTAGAATGTTTGGCTTTGGTCTAATAATTCACCAAAAATACCTAATTGTACAAAAATGTAAATTTCTGAATAAAATGTAGTTTCTTTTTTACGTTGTAGTATTGGTAACCTTAAGTGGGAGGAGTTTAAAATCAATCCTTAAAAAAAGGTTTCTTTTCAAAGATTTTCAAGTGGTCTTAAATTTTGTATCAGAGGTGTGTATATATATATATACATTTTTCACGTAGTTCACCCCAAACAAGGCAGGCCGCCACTGTAGACGTAAGGGGCTACTGAGAATAAAGAAAAGGGGAGATGGTGGGGGGTCAACCTGAATTGGGATCTGTGCAGCGAGATGTCTGTTTACAGTAATTTTAAATTTCTGCATGACAGTACTGTCGGGGAAACAAGGGGCAGTGAAAGAGTACCAAAGCCTGCAGCACGAGGAAAGAAGCTATTTGAGTAGAAAGCTCTCCGGCATCTGGGGACCTCCAGAATAAATGGATGGGATTTAGTTGATTGTCGAGTTGGTCTAGTGAATTTACGTCGAGTGGGCACCAGAGTAGCCAATTCATTGGAGCATAATCCATTGAAGTATTTGTAAAACAAGCACAAGGAAGCTACATTGCGGTGATGGGACAGGGTCTGGAGCTTGGTTGGCATTTAAGGACCTATTAGGTTGGCGACTCTTTTTGGACCTTTTTAAGGAGGGAGAGAGTAGTAGATGATGCACCAGTATATATATATATATATATATATATATATATATATATATATATATATAATCCAGGTTAAATATGTATTGATAGATACAATTTCAGAGAATTTCAACAGGGTTTACATAATATTGCTCAATAGTAAATAGAGCTATTTTTATTAATATTTCTCTTAATTTAGACCTGTACAAACGCGACTCTGACATGCCGGTGCTTCGATCTGTAGTTAGTAACTAGGATCTCCTCAGGCGAAAATTCTGTATTTTCCTTCACTCGTTTATGGCAGCAACAACTTAATGAAAAGACAAACTTTTCGCCGGAAGATTTCTTTGGTTTTAATAACTCAGGTAGAAACATCGCCATATAAGTGTCGCGTCTGTACATGTCTGTATGAATAAATAAATAATAATAATATATATATATATATATATATATATATATATATATATATATATATATATATATATATATATATATATATATGTATATATATATATATGTATATACACATTCACTGTCCACATGAACGACCCCTGACCTTTCGTCCCTTTCATTTCAAATATATTTTATTAAATATAATAACCATTTGTATTTATTCAACATCTTCATTATTTTTTATACATAGTGACCACTTTACAGACACTATTAAAATGAATTGCTTACTGGAAATGGCGGGCAGTGTAATTAGCTGTCATTTTCATTCTTCATCAAACACTTTTACTCAAATCTAAACACTCATCACAGTTTGTTCATGTATGGCGTCATTTTAATAAGTCTTACAAGCAAAGCGTTACAAATGGCGTTTAAATTACAAACAAATACATGATTAAATAACGCATCCCTCGCAGCGACCTCTTCAACAGTTCGGATAGATTGTAAGTGTTTCTGCGCAGCGGCGTATAGGGAACCGAAAGATTGTGTAATCGCAACCGCCCCTCTCCTGAACGGGCATTGCTTGAGTATAGTGGCAAAGAGTAGTGAAACAGAAAAGATACATTTTCCTTTTGTACCAGTCGACGATACGTCGTCGACAATCAGTCCGACAGAGAATGGCATAAGTTGGTCCTGTACTGTCGGGGTGGTGCACCGTCATTGCCGTTAATTTTTCTTTTTGATAAGGGCTTGGTTTATTTCTAACTATCTGAAGCGTTTTTTTCAGTCAATGCCGACAGACTGCTCGTGGCTGTTTTGCGGAGCCAGTGCACCACCCTCTGGTGGGCAGGCGTGAGTATCGCCTACTTATTGGCCATGTATCAGATCTTCATGCGGTGGAGAACAAGGTAGTACCGAGAATATGACGAAGGCGTCACGAAAAAACTACTCGGATGTACGCAAAATACAAATATTCTTATCAAGAAAGAGTGTGTATTAGATTTAGTAACGTGATTCAATCGTAAGAAATAATGTTGCTTTATTGATTTACCGTTAATTTCAGAGACCAAATACCTTAGCATTCATAGATATTAAAAGAGTTCATTACGTGATATAAAAATATAATTGTTCTAAAAAGATCATATGTTAATCTTCAAATAATCTTTCGGTTAAGTCAGACGGCCAAATACCCAAAACATTAAAATGGTTATTGTAAGTGGCATAACCACCGGAAACAAAACATTGTAAACTCATCAAACCTATGGCACAACCGATCGTCCGGTGATTATTGTAGGTATTAAATTAATATTATAAGAATTAAGCGCCGTTTTTTGGGGAATCAATTAAATCGCAAACCAGATTCTAACAATAAAGAAATAACTCCGGGTCAAAGAAAAAAGACGTAGCTCTCTCTTTTTTGTCTCTTTTTTGTCTCTTTTGTGCCACACATCAAATATATATTCGCGTCTTCATAACCTTTGCCATGTACTTCAGTACATTCTACTGAAAATAGATTTTACGAATGCAAAATATGTCAGTTTATTTCTATAATACTGTGTGTGCGTGTTTCATCGACTCTACACGGTGGCTACCTTGGTATTCAACACTAACACGTACTTCAAGACTGGGTATCTAAACGGGATGTTAATAAACACGTGTAGGGTGTGTAGTACGTATAAGTGAAACGGTAAATAGAAAAAGAGGGTAAGAGAGAACAGAGAAATATGAATAAAAAAAGATATATATATATATATATATATATATATATATATATATAAATATATGATTATTTTTATTTACACAGACATGTACAAAATCTGCGACACTGGCATGTCGATGTTATCGATCAACAGTTATTATAAACTGAGATCTCATCAGGCAGAGTTAGAATCCGATCTTAACCGTAGATCATATTTTGGAAAGAACCCGGTTGAAATTCTTTGGATTACTACCCTGTTGATGTTTTACCTGGATTATTATTATTATCATATATATATATATGAGAGAGAGAGAGAGACAGACAGACAGAGAGAAATAGATAGAGAGGGGGAAGAGAGAGGGGTAAAGACATATGGCCGCGCCGGGTGCAAACTTAGAATACCGAACACGAAAGAAGCAGTAAACACGTCAGAGAAGGGGTGACTGGGTTATTGATGGGGAGGATGCCCCCCTCCTTTCTATTATGTTCTCCTTGCTCGACTGAACTCGCGGCATCCAAGTAACGGCGAGTACTTATAGGGGAATGTAAAAGTAATAAAACAGACGCCAATCAGGTCGGATGCGGTGGCGGTGAGACGTTGGTGTTTCTTTTGTTGTAGTGTTTTTCTTTCTTTCAAGCCTCTGTTTTCTCACTGTTCTTTTTCACTCTCTCTTTCTTCTGGGAGTTCATTTCGGTCCACGTTTCCTTTCTTTTTCGTCACACTTTCAGTCATTCATGTTATTAAGCGTTATTAATGTTCACAGAAGAATTAATGCAAATTCGGCATCGTTTTCCTCTTCCACTTCCTCCCATGTCTTCATTTTTCTTCGTCCTCTTTTTTATACTTCTTATCCTTTTTTCTTTTTCTTTTTCTTTTCATTATTTTCGCTCTACTTTATCTTTTTCGGTCGTTTTCATCGCTTTCGTCTTCTCTTCATCATCATCCTATTACTTATATCACTTCATCTATTTCTATCTATTACTTTTTCATCTTTTCTTTCTGCTAATTCTTTCCTTACTATTTTTCTGCGTTGTTCTATTCGTTTTAATTCATCTTTTTCTTCTTCTTTTTCTTCGTGTTCTTTTTTCTTCTTCATTTTCTCCTTCTTATTTTTTTCTCAATTTGTTTTAATTCATCTTCTTCTTCTTCTTCTTCTTTTTCTTCCTATTCTTCTTCGTTTTTCAATTTGTTTTAATTCTTCTTCTTCTTCTTCTTCTTTTTCTTCATCTTGTTCTTCGTTTTTCTATTTGTTTTAATCTATCTTTTTCTTCTTCTTCTTCTTCTTCTTCTTCTTCTTCTTTTTCTTCCTCTTCTTCTTCGTTTTTCAATTTGTTTAAATTCATCTTTTTCTTCTTCTTCTTTTTCTTCCTCTTCTTCTTCGTTTTTCAATTTGTTTTAATTCATCTTTTTCTTCTTCTTTATCTTCTTCTTCTTCTTTTTCTTCCTCTTCTTCTTCGTTTTTCTATTTGTTTTAATTTATCTGCTTCCTTATTTTCTGCTTCTACTTCTTCTCCTGATTCTTCTTCTTTTTCTATTTGTTTTAATACTTCTTCTGCTTCTTCTTCTACTTCTGTTTCTTCTTCTCGTTCTTCGTTTTTCTATTTGTTTTAATTTATCTTCTTTGTTATGCTTCTTTTTCTTCTTCTTCTACTCTTTACTTTCACCTTCCCATTTTTTTAGCAAATTTAATATCTTCTAATTAATAATGTTTCTTCTTCTTCTTCTTCTTCTTCTTCTTCTTCTTCTTCTTCTTCTTCTTCTCCTCCTCTTTCAACAACACCCCCTTCTTATTACTTACAATTGTAAACAGGCCACCTAAACAACGAGCGGCCTCAATCCCACTTGAAGATTGAAGGAAAGCCTCAAAAGAAACGTTGTGAGATGTTAAACACTATACAATAGCTATTGTCATATGTACAATCTACAACAAATATGGCGTACATAATAATTATAAGAAACGCCAAATACATATTCACTATACATCTAATGTATGTGTATGTTCTGTTCTTCCATTAAAAGCTTAAATAAGCGTATTAATTGAGGCACGCGATGTGCAAAGGAGGCTAAAACATTACACTGATACATAAATAGTATGTTTATTTCAGTCTAGGTAAATCCGACATGAATATTTTCAGTGTACTTTGGCGTACGTTGTATAAAGCCATCGAGTAAGAAAACGATGTAAATTCTTCGCCTACGTCCAGGCCAACCCTCTCAGTTATTATCGATTTGATCATGAAACGTTATTGATCTTCAAACTTGTCAGAAAGTCTCATCGACATCTTTTGGAGTCGGATTTCTGGTCTGAGTAGCGATCAGTCGTCTTGTTTTAATGCTTACCGAGGAAAAAAGAACTGGCTTTTCTAATGTCAAAGTTGAACTCCTGTGTCAGGCAAATACTTCTGACCGACTTTCCTCATCAATAAAACAAACATGATACTAAGTGCAACAAGGCTGATCATGGGAATCCTATAGTTTCAGGCAGGGTCGTTTCTAAGCCACCCGGGACAAAGAAAAATATCGCTCAATTAATATCCGTTTCGTTTCGTTTATCGAATTAAAAACAGCTTTTAATAACTTAATTGCTCCCAAAAATACTCCGCTCAGTGTTGTGGCACGAGTGATATAATGAAAAACTGTAACAGCTTTCTATGTAGAAAAAAGACAGTATTCAATTCGAGAACATTACACGTCATGACATCATATTCAAATAAAAGTCTCTTGTAATTGGTTCACGGATAATCCGCAAATGACGTCAAATATAGATTGACGCATTCAGATACAACACCGAAATGCGGTAACGTCAGTTCATAGGATGACTATTATCATAGAACAACGGATAACGCTTTAACACACCTTTTGCTACTTGCACGCTCTCTCACTCTCTCTCTCTCTTAAGAAAATCATCATGAGAACACACTTGGATCATATTCAAATTTTCCCAGTCTTATATTATAAGAAGCCACGCCGACTGTCCATTAAATTAACGTTGCCCGCTTTTTATAAATCAATTGAGTATCTATACTTTTCTCGGATAGAAAATGCAATAGTAATATTGACATAACATGCATTTTCTATTCTTTTACAAGAAAACAAACTATGTTAGACCATCAATGGAATATGATTATATACGTAAATGTTTATTTATACGATGATAATCGTCATGAACTTGTTAAAAAATATGACATATTGAACCTACCAGCCGAAGGAACGTGCTAAGAAACAGAACGCTTCTCAAACCCTGACACGTGATAAAAAAGTAAGCGGATACAAATCATTGTTATGGGGACGATGGTATCAGAAATGCTTTGTAAAACATGTAATGCAAGTCTACAATACACAGAATGATGTTAAAATTGACGTTTACTGAGTAATGCTCAATTTGATGATACAATGTTACGTAGAGAATTCGGAAAACATAATTCATATGAGACGTGTACAAAGGAAATGTTGGCCTACCATGACTCGATGGATTAGAAGTGGGCTCAGTCTTTAGCGCCGACTTACCTGCAAAAACAAATTGAATAAAATATACAAGTGAATTTATAATCTCGTTTAAAAACACACACATATACATGTATATATATATATATATATATATATATAATATATATAATATATATATATATATATATATATATATGTGTGTGTATATATATATATGATAAATAAAAACATAAAATAATTCGACGGTATGAATTAAAAAGGAAAAACAGAAGAATGTTCTCTGCAATTTTCGTTCCTGAAAAAGCCCACGCAATAATTGGGCGTAACATTGAGTTATATATATATATATATATATATATATATATATATATATATATATATATGTGTGTGTGTGTGTGTGTGTGTGTGTGTGTGAAGAATAAAAGAAACAATGTTTCAGACAAAATGTAAAAGTAAAAATGTAATAAAGGATAAGCAAATCAACAACTAGCAAAAATAAACTGTAAAATACATATTGAATAGTTCTAACAACTGATGATGATTGTATTCTAACAATTGAAATATTTTGGCAGAACTATTCAATATGTGTTATAGAGTTTACTTTTGAAAGTTGTTGATTTGCTTATCCTTTATTCCATTTTTAGTTTACATATATATATATATATATATATATATATATATATATATATATATATATATATATATATATGATGATTTAGCTTATACTGAAGTAAAACAGTAAAATGTTAGGACTGTCAATAAAGGCACATACTAAGTTATAAATATATGAGCTATACTAATAAGGATTGAGTGTACTATTCGATCAGAAATATACTAACGGAGTATTTTTTATCAATTTGTAGACATATAATATCAATCTTCCGATATAAAATATTTACAACTTGCTATTGGAAGTATAACTTACCAGTGCTACACCAACGGATTGACGTACGTAGCTATTATAACAATAATATATATATATATATATATTATTGTTATATATACATATATATATATATATATATATATATATATTACAATAATATATATATATATATTACATTAATATATATATATTACAATAATATATATATATATATATATATATATATATATTACAATAATATATATATATATATATTACAATAATATATATATATATATTACAATAATATATATATATATATTACAATAATATATATATATATATTACAATAATATATATATATATTACAATAATATATATATATATTACAGTAATATATATATATATATATATATATATATATATATATATATATATATTACAATAAGAGAGATAGAAGAAAAAAGTGTATTGAGCTAAATCTCTTCACAATAGGTTCCATCTACTAAAAGTTTTACTTTTAGTTTATATTTGATCCTATATTACAATAATATATATATATATATATATATATATATATATATATATATATATAGAGAGAGAGAGAGAGAGAGAGTTAGAAGCAGAGAGCGAGAGAGAAAGAGACAGACAGACAGAGAGACAAACAGACAGAAAGGGGGAAAATAGATATATAGCAGGTCAATACATATATAGGTCGATAGTTTAAAAACGAGCAAAATGAATGTCACAAAAATCATTTTCCAATTAGTTTCCTCATTTTATTTGTGGTCTACTTTAGTTCGGCGACTTTTTTATTTGATTTTGAAAATCTGCAAAGGCGTAATGTAATTGTCTTAGGTAAAAAAAGCGAAAAACTACAAAAGCCAAACAGTTGAGGGTAATTAGATCTAACATTGCACTTTATGCAATGTTCAAGTCAAACAAGATGAGATTATACCCGATTAAAATATTCATAAGAAACAACGAGAAACCAAAAAATAAATTTATAAAACAGAAACATATGTACAAAATGAAAGGAGAGGGTGCAAATGATGCAATTGAGTACTTCGTCACCAAAGGAGACGAGCACAATCCACAATTCTTATTATTTATCTACCTCTCACAGCGGTAAGATGTGACACAAGGTCGGGAAAGTGGGATTTGATAAATCAGTGCTCGAGAGGTTTAGCAATCTGGCCATTAAAAATGCCGGGGCAGCCCCGTCGGCATTTCCCGGTAGGGGCGCCTAAGACGATTAGCAATAAACTAACCCCTTCTCAAAGCGTGAGAAGGCAAAGTCTGGGAGGGTGGACCTCCTAGAACTGCACTGGACAGACCCATAGATGGAGTGTAGTTTCCATCGGAACAGATACTACTATTTGATCTCGGCTAAAAGGCCGTTATTTAACACCTACCCACAATAGGAGTATGTGACACAAGGTCGGAAAGTGGGATTTGAAAAGCCAGCGCCCGAGAAGGTGAGCGCTCTGGCCATTAAACATTGCCTGGGCAGCCCCGTCGGCATTCCCCGGTAGGGGCGCCTCAGACAGTAAGCTATAAACTTACTCCTCCCCAAAGAGGGGAGGCAAAGTCTGGGAGGGTGCACCTTCTAGAACTGCACAGGACAGACCCATAAACCGGCGCAAATCAAGCCCCGAAGGCCAAGACAATACCAGTCTATGGAATGTAGTATCCATCGGAGCAGATACTACACTTTGATCTTAGCCAAAAGGCCGAAGGTCGGTTTTTAATTTATGTTCGTTTTATACTAGCAAGGTCAAAGTAAAGGCTATAGTTATTCCTAAATTACTAGTATTCGTAGTGGACTAGTCAAAATGAGTGTCCAAGTGGAGAAACGACAGGTACATTTTGGCGTTTTTATGGCTAGGAACAACATGTAGTATCTTTTCTGATACTTCACGGAATTATTTTTATTGACAGTAAATGAAGCAATGTTTTTTCCTAATCAAGGGAACACCTTTCACGGTTAGGTACATTTTTCCCCACATAAAAACTGGCCGTCTGTCTAAATCTGATTTTGAGGGGGAGACAAGTAAATATAAACAGGTTATTTTTGTCAGCTTGGATAAAAGCGTAGCTCATATTTAGTCCGTCTCATTTGCCAGCGCTCAAAATAGGCCGACGTCTAAAACATGGGAATCTTTATATGTTCCCAACCATCGAAATGTGCCGGGTTTCCCACATAATAGTTACACTTTTTACAGCCTTCTTTGTATATACATGTTAGTAAGTACATTGTCCACCCTAAAATAGCAACCCGATCCTTCTTTTACTAAGAATACATGTCTATCCTATAACGTGGATGTTGTCTCAACACAAACTTAACTCTGTAAAGTAAATACCCACACTGAATTTGGATTTGATATAGATGGGCAGTCGTATTGTATCAGGTTATGTCAAACATTCGCTAACGGTTGTTTCATGATATACTGATCAAACCGTCCACGGCGTTGTCTTTACTTTCAATTTGTTTCGCTTTTTTCTTCACATATGCAGTTTTATTTTTTAAAATTTTGGTTTATTCGAATTGACAAACGTAGTTGCATACGAACGAATATAAAGTTACGTCACATTTTAAAGATGGCGGGCATATGAAAGTAATTCCGACTGGACAAAGTATTCTTATTTATTAAACACAATACGTATTATAAATGACTCATTATTATATTGTTACTTAAACTTTATTTAACACATTACGTATTACAAATTATTCGTTATTATATTGTTAATTACACTTTATTTAACACAATACGTATTACAACTGACTCATTATTATATTGTTACTTAAACTTTATTTAACGCAATACGTATACAACTGATTAATTATTATATTGTTAGTTACACTTTATTCAACACAATACGTATTACAAATGATTCATTATTATATTAGTAGTTCAACATAATTTGTAAGTTTTACTCATAGTTGAGAATTTTGAGTCCTACATTTCTAAAATGACCACTTTGAACCCGATACACACAACAAAATAAAACCATTAAACATATAACACGAAAACTCGTAGTAAATGTAATATTGCTTTCAATAGCCTACGATAAGGTTCATTCTTGTTGAAACCGGTCTGTTACAAATACTCATTTAATGTAAGTGTGTTTGCACGTGTTTACAATTAAAAGGTTACTTTTATTGAAATCTTTGATAAAATTAATTGATTTCAGATTCACCCTTTTCATATATACTTTGTTCGTCAGTTTTTAAATGAACATTTTATTTTATTTTTCGACATTGTCCACGTTTTTGCCTTCGTTTAAAACTTTGTCCTTTATACCCCACATTTCATGAGTGATTTTTTGGACAAAAGGGGGATAGTTGCTGTTTACCGTGTCGGAATCTATCCATCTAACTCGTATCTAGTTTTTTTTATCTTGAAGTGGTAATTTAATTTTATTGTTATGCAAATTACATCAAGTGGCTTGGTATCTTGTCTGGTGCGATCTCTATGAAAACATATCAACATGTTTAAGATTTCCGAGTTTTTATTTACCAGTTGCATACAATCAACTAACTTCACTGACATCATCTTACCTTAGACCAACTTGCTTACCATCGGACTAAATGTGTATTTGTGTAATGCCAACCACTTTTAAATCATCTTCTCGTGTATCCATCCTGAACTAAAATCATTTATTTATTCATTTCGATCGACAGACAGATACGTACAAAAGACAATTGCACAATCCTATTCGTCCCTCACAATTTACTATTCAACCACCATCTACCATTACCTACACAAAGTCATTATTACTGCAAATGTTAATTGCCTGTGACGGTCTAGTCTAAAATGGGCCAGTGACATCGTAAATAGTGTCGACTTTATCTATATAAATTAGTGTCATTAGTCGTATCGTATTTTTCTAGTTTTTATCGTATGGTAAAAACAAATATAAAATGTTTCACAAACCTATAAAAAAAAGAACCCATTTTAATGTCCAGAAAAATCTTCAAAGAAGCGAATATCAATAAACTAATAAGACAAGTTTCGTGAAATAAAATAAAAACTAATGTAGAAAAACAGAAATAACATGTTAGAAATATCTTATCATTTCTGTATATTGTTTTATTTTTTAAAGCTTCTAAAGTATTGTAAAGTCAAACGTTTGCTTTTCTATGGCAATTAAAACTTCTAAAACCTGATATTATCCTATATCTCTACAAAGCCACCATCCGCCCATGCATAGAGTATTGTTGTCACATCTGGGCTGGAGTAGCATCCACTAGTCTCTCCCTCTTAGACAAGGTACAAACAAGACGCTAATCGAATAGGTCCCCCTCTATCCACCAACCTCCAGCACCTGTAGAATCGCTGCAATATTGCATCCTTGTGCTCGTTTTACAAGCACTTGCTGATCTGGTGCCCCTCGACATAAATAAACTCGATCAAACCGACAATCAGCTAAACCTCATCCATTCAGTTAGAAAGCCCCCAGATGCCGAAGAACCGTCTACTAAAATAGCTTCTTTCTTTGAACTACTGTCCCATGGAACCCCTTCCTTGCTCCCTGTTTTCGCCGATTGTACTGACATGCAGATATTTAAAACTAACGAGAGTAAGCATCTCGCTGCTCAGCTTCCAATTTAGGATGACCCCCACCCCTTAACTTACACAAACTTAAATTCAGCCGGTGTTTGGAGAAGATGCTATGTGTAAAACAAAATGAGGCGTGGTTAAACCAATTCAAAAATGGCCGCACACCAGCGAAGAGTAACCAGCATTCTGGTAGGCACCAAACTGCTCGTAGTGCAGCTGTTGTTGAGAGGGTGCGAAAAAAGAGATTATGCGGAATGCGACGGCGGAGATGAACACCATTCCAAAAGAAGACTTGCAGAGGTGTTTCCGGCAGTGGATGGATCGGAGAGCTAACGGTGTGCAAGCACAAGGGGCCTACTTTGAAAGGAGATTAGCGTCCTAACCCTGTAACGTATCTGATACTACCAGACAGGCCTCGTACAAGATAGGGCAATTATATAGACAATTAAAAGATAAAGAAGGATAAAGAGGGTAAAAATAAGATATATATTACGTCAGCAGTTGCTCCAAACAAGGTGCGCCAAATAAAATAACTTCACTTTTTCCTTCATTAAGCGCTGGCTTTTCAAAGAATCAAATCTTATCGCCAGAGGAATACAAACAGATAAGTCGGTGAGGGAAATTAGCTAAAGTCATAATTTGAAAAGATATAAAGATGATATGAAATAAAGACACATATAAAAAATGTCTAATGAAAGAGAAAAGGTAAAAAAAATTAGAAAAACTTTCACCGTTATTTTTTGACGCCTTCAACAGTGAACGTGTTCTTATATATCTAACCTATATATATATATATATATATATATATATATATATATGTAGATGTATATATATGTAGATGTATATATATATATATATATATGTATATATTTATATTATATATATATATATATAAAAACTTCCGAGACTATATATATATATATATATATTATTCATATTATAAATATATATTTCATATAAACTTTCACATTATCCTTTATATATTAAAATCACGTAATCTTTTTAAGAACAATACACACACACACCCACATATAAATATATATATATATATATATATATATATATATATATATATATATATATATATATATATATGTGTGTGTATATATATATATGTATATATATATATATATATTTATATATATATATATATATATTTATATATATATATATATTTATATGATAAATTTTATTTACATAGACATGTACAAAATATGCCACACTGGCATGTCGATGTTATCGATCAACAGTTACTATAAACTGTGATCTCATCAGGGAGAGTCAGAATCCGATCTTAACCTCAGATCATATTTGGAGAGAATCCTTCTCTCCAAATATCATCTAAGGTTTAGATCGGATTCTAACTCTGCCTGATGAGATCTCAGTTTATAGTAACTGTTAATCGATAGCATCGACATGCCAGTGTCGCAGATTTTGTACATGTCTATGTAAATAAAAATTATCATATATAAAGCTCTATTTTGATATTGAGCACTTTTTATAAACCCGGTTGAAATTCTTTGGAGTACCACCCTGTGGATGGGTTTACCTGGATTATTACCATTATTATATATATATATTTGTATATGTTGTGTGTATTCATTCAGCATTTTCTCATTTATGCAAACATTGTTAACAATAACTGAAATCGTCAGTTTAATTATAATTTTTGTTAATTTTTTTAAATTTTCCTGATGGTCTTTTTTGTATTAAAATAAAAAATAATAAATGTTAATACAAAAAAGACCATCAGAAAAATTGAAAACATGAAGTAAAGTATTACTAAACTGATGAATTTTGTTATTTTTAACAATGTTTGCATATAAATATATATATATATATATGTATATATATATATATATATATATATATATATATATATATATATATACATATATATATATACATATATATATATACATATATATATATATATATGTATATATATATATATATACAGGGTTATTCATAAGTCACTTATCTATTTATTTTTAAAATGTTAACGTTCAAAAATACGGTAATACAAAGCAGAAAGTTTATTCAACAAATTCATTTATGGGAGTTGTAAATTACAGCAAATTTTCAAAATGTCAACCTTCGTTCTGCATGCATAGGTCCATTTTTTTTTACAAGGAATTTACGACTCTTTGTAGCATATTTGATTGATTATGAAATAAATATATATAGAAACAAATATATAAACGAACTAATTTAAGATAACAAATAGCAGTAATTAGAGAGTAAGATAACAATTATCAAAAGTTCATAGTCTGTTTGTGCTTCATATGGTAATCATTTTAAATAGTTAAGTGAAGTGACTTATGAATCACCCTGTATATATATATATATATATATATATATATATATATATATATATATATATATATATATATATATATATATATATATATATATATATATGAGATTTATTTAGGCAAAACCGACGATTTTATTTTAATTAGTTAGGATGGTAGAGTTGCTGCTTTTTTGCGGGCAGGGAGGGGGTAAATGTTTTAGTACGACTCGTGATGTTCGACGTCGAACCTTTCCGAAAGTGAGAGGCGGTTGGGCTTACGCTTGCGAAGTGATTATATAAGACAGCGGATGCCAAAATTGTTTCCGTTGTCTGAGACCATCTTTCAGTTGGTACGTATCGCGTTGTAGCCTTCCACTCACTAGAATTAGATGCCAATATCCTCGGGGTCAGGTGGTGGCCTCTTTTTCTACTTGTGGAATGCTTTGCCTCCTTTTTTTTGGCGTAGTTCAGTTACTTTTGATTAGCTACAAGCGGGCAAAAAAAATACACTCGTACTCGATTGTACGAAGGTTACACAAATATATAAACCAACCAATGCCTAGATAATATATACAATCGAAACACGTGTAAATTCAACACACTGCTACTGCTATACTCTGAAATGAACAGATTTAACACTACACTGTATCATACCTAAACGAACATTTCCGTATATTCCCCAAAAATACAAAACAACATTCATAAACATTTTTTATTTGGAGTGTTCGCACATGTATACTTTTTACCCACTAAAAAACGTTTATATTTATTTCCTAAAACATAAAAAAAAGCTTCTAAGTATTTTAACCTGAATATTAATAGCGCGTAATTGCATTAATCATATTTCGTAACATCCCGTGTCGAAATAGGAAATAAATCTTAAATATATAAATATCGAGCACCTATGTTACCCGGTTGGTCAGTATTTGTAATTTCTATTTATTGATTCATATTAATTTTTATACAAGGATCTCAAAGTTAGATCCCATTTTGATGTTTTACTCCCTCTTTTCCGACATTACACACTCACCTTTATACTATATTGTATTACATTCTAGGTCTGCTTTGTAAGTCATTATTGCCCAACATGGTCGCTGCTTCTTTGTGTCGCCTTACTCTTTACTGTTTTCTCTATAATGTTTACTTCGCCCCATAAGGGTAGATGGTTTCGCTTTTGCCTCCATATGTGGTCAACCCTACCCGATTCTCAATATGTCCACGTGTTACGAATTTCCGGTGTAGTTCTAGCCTTACTTCCGGTGTTCGACAGAAATATTCCCGAGTTGACAGAAATATTCCCGAGTTCGAAGAGATACACCTGAAGAACGTCGGAGGTTACAGCGGCCGAAACGTTGTGATGATAACACTCAAGATGTAGTCCAAATAACCAAAATTATACCAATTATTAATCCTCATCTGAAAAATTCAGAAGAAATTATGAACTATCAAACTTTATTCGATTCTTTTTTCACTTTTATTTTTCCTTCTTCTTTCTCTCTCTCTCTCTCTCTCTCTCGCCCCTCTCTCTCTCTCTCGCCTCTCTCTCTCTCTCTCTATCTCTATCTCTCTCTCTCTTTCTCTCTATCTCTTCACCTAAAATGTCATCCATTTATTTTCGTCATTCTCTCTCCCACCCACTTCTCTCCCTCTCTGCTTCTTCTCTTTTTCTATCTCCCTTCCGCAGCAGTAAGATGTGACACAAGGAATAAAAGGGGGATTTAAACGTCTTAGAGAAATAGAATTCTGGCCTAAAACCAATGGCTGGACAGTCATGTTGGCATTCTCCGGTGGTGAGGGTCCTCAGGCGATTAGCAATAAATCAACCCCATTCTCAAAGGGTGAGAAGGCAAAGCCTGAGAGGGTGGACCACCTAGGAATGCACAGGGCAATCCCTAAGACCGACGGCCAAAATGGTGCCGGTCTAAGTGAGGGGTGTATCATCCATTAGAAGTATTTACATCATTCCGTTCTCCTCAAGTTTATTTTATCGCTCTTGGAGGTCAATTCCTAAGTGCAAGGATCCTGATTGAGAAAGCGTCCCTTCTCCAATTCGATCGAAATTGGCGATGAAACGATTTCTTGTAATGCCCACGTCGATCGCTTTATTGTGCAGGAGTAAAAAGTAGGCTCTGAAGGGATATCATAATAACCATTGAGGAGATTGTAGGTCAAAATGAGATCACCGCGTAAACGGTGCTCAAGGGTAAGCTGATTTAGTCACTATCTTAAACACGGGTGTACAGTTGAAATGTGCACAATGACAGGATAATAAACAACAGCATAAGAGTTTAGCAATATATAGAATTTAGATTCTCGGATCGATAAAATGTTATTGAAAGTGGTCTTTTAAAGTTAAATTTACGTTTATCACGCCCGAGTGAGGCGAGGGACGCTCAAATACTAAATACGTTCCTTTCATAGCTTGGCGTTTTTCTCGGCACGGAATGTACACATCGTCATTAACAACTTTATACATGATTTTATTTATTAAAACATTTAAATATGAGTTAAATAAACTTCACAGAAAGTATACAGTGTGATGCTTATGATGAGTGTAGAGTTAGCATCTTGTTACCACTACTTCTACTGGACCCCATCTATAGGTTCAGTAAACTATATCTCGAGCACCACACTAAACTTCTTCAGACACGCTTAGGTAAGGTGTTACCATCTACCCTAACACAATACCCTGCAATCTATTTTTCAGAGAACTTTGTTCATTTTCGCTACCTACCCTATTTCTCAAGATTACTAAATACTACAGGACTACCCCAAACTAGGAGGTTAGACACAAGGTCTTGTAAGTTTTTTTTAAAGCCATCACACTAAGCTAACTTCCCTTTGACCTACACAAATACCTGAGCAGCACTGTCGGAATTCGACGGCAGCGGTCCTGGCGATTGACAATAAACTAACGTCTCCGAAAAGATAGACGGTAACGCCTGGGAGTGTTGAACTTGTAGATCTGTACATAACCATACATAAGCCTGGCATTTCTGAGTATACCACAAAACTGATTCTAGTTGCGACTCATGAATTTGAGAGCTTTGCTCAGCGTAACGTAACCCCAACCCCAACCCTAACCCTAACACTAACCCTTACCCTTACCCTAACCCAACCCTAACCCAACCCTAACCTTAACCCTAAATCCAACCCCAACCCAAATCCTAACCTTTGAGTTTGCACTGCTTTCCGGCCCACTCTAATGATGCATGGTAATACCTGCCAGAGCCTTATCCATTGATTAAATCGTAGCTATTGTTTATAAACTGTCATGTCTACTAACAAAGTAGTTCATTAATAAATCGTATACAGAAAATGGCCGAACCAAAATTGACCTGCCGGAAACCACTACAAACAAATAACCATGAACGGATTGATAGACGAACCGAATCCGTGTCTGCTAATTCTGCAACCCTTACCTATTATTTCACTTAATATAACCCACATGAACATCATATATAATACTAGACATACTAATCTACGTACTTGTATATAAAGTACAATGAACACAACTTTTTTAAAAACTTCTAACAAACACAGCGAATAGTCGGATTAATTTGATCCGATTTTTCTTTTTATGAATTACCTGGTTTGTATATAAAAAATGCCAATGTTTGGAGGATTGGTTTAGATTTGTTTTTTTATTTGTACTTCAAAACCCGGATTAATTAGTATTCAATTGAATTTAAACTGAATTTATGATTTAGTTTTCAATTGAATTTAAA
>OY744529.1:117203453-117205953 GCA_963556195.1 Sepiola atlantica
TATTAAGCTTGTTTATGTATCTTTGTTCGTATATAACCGGATGAAAAGCAAACTTAGAGCATTTATATCTCATTTAGTAATGTGGCTTTTTCATTCTATGTTGGTGTCACTGGGGTTTCGCATGGTGATGAAAAGGATGTGTTTGTAATGAATTTCCTAGTGAAATAATAACTGACTCACGTCTACATTTGGATATGAGGGAGGTGTGTTGATCAGTACTTCGGGATAGCCATGGATTTTATGAATGTTCTGTTTTATATGATACACAGCTGATGATTCTTCTTATGTTTCACAATTTTATGTAAGAGCCCGGATTATGTTTCACTATTGAAAAAGTTTAGTCCCCACTTCTATTTGTGCATTCTCCTGCGGTATACAGGTTCTAAGTCTGCAATATGCGTATACATTAGTATTCAATTCGATTTAAACCACATTTATGATTTATGTTTCTATTTTCTCAGTTTATAAATCTCTAAAAGCTACTTTTGAATATATATATATATATATATATATATATATATATATTAAATAAAATATGAAACTAAAAGAATACTTTTAGTAGATATGACCTATAGTGAAATGGTTTAAGCTCAACATCAAGTAAAGATTAATAAACATGTTTTTTTTCCGAGTACACCTTGCATTGAACAATCGACGTTGAAATAAATTTATCATTCGTACATGTTCATCTCTTTTTTCATCTATCTTATATATATATATTTATATATATATATATACATATATATTTATATATAGGAAATAAAAATAGAAACAACCAAGAGATATTTTATTTTTATATTCATCAACGTTTCGTCGTTATTGTAAGACATCGTCAGGATGATAATTTTCTCAGTTTATGAGTGTCTAAAAGCTAATTGTGAATATATATATATATATATATATATATATATATATATATATGTATATATACATATACATATATGTATATATATACATATATATATATACATATGTATATATATACATGTATATACATATATATATACACATATATATACATATGTATATATATACATGTATATACATATATATATATACACATATATATACGTATATATACATATACATATATGTATATATATATATATAGATATATATATATATGTATATATATACATATACATATATGTATATATACATATACATATATGTATATATACATATATATACATATAAATATATGTATATACATACATATATATATACATATATGTATATATATACATATATGTACAGGGTGGTGCAAAAGGCGCGCATTGGTTTGTTTAGGTGATAGAAACTACAACATTTCAAGTAATTTACTAGGCTTTTCTGATAAATAATACATTTACTTTGTAATTTTGTTGCAGTAGGTTTTAAAAATACTATCCTTGAAATGGGCACCATTTACGGCCTCACAAAGACGGGCTCTAGTTAGGGCATTTTCCATTACAGTCCTTAGAATAACTGGCTCTAGTTATTGGATTTCATGTCTGATATTGTTTTTAAGCTCTTGAATCGTTGTAGGCTTGTTCACATATACCCTTTCCTTAAGATAACCCCAAAGGGGCTGTTAAATCCGGTGAACGTGAAGGCCAGTTAAAATTAGAAAATCTGCTAATTAAGCGCTCGCCAAACAATCCCCTTAAGAGCGCCATACTTTGTCGGGCAGTGTGGGCAGTAGCTTCACTCGTTGGAACCACATTTCTGGGTTGTCCTGAACAGCTGGCCCCCAAAAAATTACAATCATTTGTTGATATCGCTGTGCAGTTATCGTCACCGCGATACCTTCGTCGTCTTCAAAGAAATATGGACCGATCACTCTTTCCGAGGTAACACCACACCATACGGTACATTTTAGTGGATGTAATTCACGCTGATGAACGGTTCTTGGATTTGCAATGGCCCATATTCTGCAGTGTTGCTTATTTACGAACCCGTTCAGATGAAAATGGGCTTCGTCGCTCATTATCAGCTTATGTATGAACTCATTTTTTTCTCTGGCTAATTGCTGAATGTGAACAGTATAAGCTACGCGTAATTGCAAATCTGTGGGTTGTAATGCTTGTACCAATTGAATTTTGTATAGAAACAGATGCAATTCACGCAAAATTCTTTGAAGTGACCTTCTGGACATCCCGATCTGAGTGGTTCGTCTTCGAGTTAAGGTGTCTGGATTTTCAGCAATGCTATCCTCAACGAGTGCTACATCTTCCGCTGTCCGTACTGAACGTGGTCTGCCAGATCGTGGAAGATCACTCACTGAACCCTGCTGCCGAAATCGGACCACAATACGATCAATTGTGGTCTGACTGGGAGATTGTTTGACATTATAATGCCGACGATAGGCTTTTTGGGTTAAGATTATTGATGAATGGTTTCCGAAGTAAAGTTCAATAATTTTGGTTCGTTGTTCAATGCTATATTTTACCATGATAAATTATCAATGTTTATATCTGTAATATTCTGAAAAATAAGGAGAAAATTTGATTAAATGTAA
>OY744529.1:117208453-117215953 GCA_963556195.1 Sepiola atlantica
ACGACCCGGGGTCGATCCCACTCACGGCATGCGAATTTTCCGGTCTTAAAACTCCCTCTGTCCACCCAGAAGTAAATAAGAACTTGACTAAAACTCAGAGAAGGTTCAAGGCAGCGGAAGGAGAGGGATGGACTCCGCCTTCCATATGCTGTGCCCTAGACACGGTGATTTTTAACAAATCACCGCCGCTACGGCCATGGGCAGTGTGCGATGGCAGCAACGACACTCATGCGCGTCCAGGCTATGCGACCTTTACCTTTTAGCTTTATATATATATATATATATATATATATATATATATATATATATATATATATATATATATATATACCATTTCTTTTTATTTACTCTTTTTATCTCGGTTGGCTACCTTATTGAAATGGTCGTGAGATATTATTTGCCTTGTGGGAAAATGGCTGACGGCTTTGCTTGTGTAAGGTTACAAGTTTAAGTCTTGTGGCGAATAATGTTCTTACCACCAGAAATGCAGCGGTATATTTAAAGCATTAATATATGGATAAATAGATAAAAGTTACAGATAAGAAAATAGAAACAAGCCACTATTAAAAAGAGTGTGGGTAACACGCCACACACACACACACACACACACACACACATATATATATATATATATATATATATATATTTAATAAATATTTATTTATAAATATTATTATTTATCAGCCCCCTCCAACAAAGGCTGGGCACTCTTGAGTGACTTTAATAACAAACAGTGCAAATAACATGCACGATCCGAACGCCGTTCGTAGATCACCTTAAACTGCTTGGGTAAATCTAGCCGCCGACTCGCTATTTACATTTAAATTCCTCTCTATTTTTACAAACCAATTAGCTATGGCCGATGAGATAAGACTCTCGACTACGTATCATTGGTGTTTGTGATCGGGGTTCGCGCCCACCGACCGTTGAGAATTAGTTCCTACACTGAAGATTGCGTTAGCATGAAACATCGATGTATGTAGGTATTAAAATATTTAATAAATATTTATTTATAAATATTATTATTTATATATATATATATGTATAGGTGACGTAAACATCAGCAGGATAAACATCTAAACAATTTCAACCGGATTTATAAAGAGTGCTCAATATCAAAAAGAGAGTTTATATATAAATATTTTTATTTATATAAACATGTGCATACTCTTTCAAAATATGACCTAAAGGAAAGAACAAATTAAAATTATGCCTCATAAGATATCAGTTTCTAATAGTTTTTTTATCGATAAGACTGACATGCCAGTGTCGCAGATTATGTACATGACTGCATAAACAACATAGTTTATATATATATATATATATATATATATATATATATATATATATAATATACGTTATTAGAGCTAGATCGTAAGTTATGAAAATATTACCATAAATATAGTTTAATAACTAAATATTCATGTATATATATATATATATATATATATATATATATATATATTAAGTTATTAAAATATATTTATGGTAATATTTTCATAACTTACGACCTAGCTCTAATCACGTAAAATAAATACTAAAAATGGATATATAAAAGATAATATCTCTATATGACATTTCCTGTGGACGATAATATATATATATATATATATATATATATATATATATATATATATATATATATATATATATATATATATACATGAGAAATGAAGGATGAGGGTAATCCGACCTAATGGGAAATGAAAAAAGAAACACCAAAAGATGTTTTTTTATGTATTCATCAACGTTTTGTCTTCATTTGTAAGACTTTCTCAGGATGATAGTTCTAAGAAAAATGTCAGGCAAGCGACCTGCCACCGACTTCTCTCAGCCTTGCCGTTGGTCCTGCGCTCCAGTAGTGGCTACTACTTCTTCTCATTAACTCATCATGTCATAGGATATTTTGAAGACACTTTTCATTGGACACTTTAGTAACGGACAATTACCATCTGGACAAATCCCAAACTTTTTTCACACGAACTCTTTTTCACTCCATTTTTAATACTATTTTTTCAAATGTTTGAATGTTGGCTTTTCCACAGCCAACTTATCTATCTGTATATTTCCTCTGATGGTAAGATTTCGATCTTTGAAAAGCATTGGCTTAAGGAAAGAACAATAAACATTAGTGTATTAAAGAATATACCTTGCATTGAACAATCTCAGTTTGAAATAAATCTGGACATTCGTACATGTTTATCAATCTTATTTCTACTAGCTTTATATATATATATATATATATATATATATATATATATATATATATATATATATATATGAGTAACCTACGATTTGCGTCCAAACGCCAACTTCAATTAATTATTACGTAAATGCATAAGTTCAGAAAGAGAAAAACACAATGTTTTACTCAGAGAAAAAGGGATAAACGGACAGAGACTTTATATGTACACACAATTTCTAATTCCCAAACAGGTTTCCTGAACGCGGTCATCACGTGACATTGACAAAAGGACATGTCGCTCTACACATTTTGAAACAGGCTAAACGGCCACGCTGTTAAGCAAACCTTCAATAAACAAGTCTGTCGACGACGACCGGGCGAATCTAAGGTAACAACAACTAAGAAAAATAAGCTAAAACAGAAATACAAGACTACAGCAGATAATAGAAAAGTAAAGAAAAATAAAGTTTATTCATAGATATTTAAAAAAAAAACTGAACCCAGTTATGTATATATATATATATATATATATATATATATATATATATATATATATATATATATATATATTTCCCATAAAGGAGAGCAGTAGCGTCTTTCATATCTCGGATATGGATATTCATCGAAATGTTTGTTTTTAATGAAAGGAGATCAAAAGAAGTATTAAAGTTGTTTTCTCTTCTCTTTTTCATAGCCAGCACGCACACTCTGACATACATACGCACTCAATATAAATCTGTATATTCACATGTGAATACAACGCATATATATAAGCATAGTATATATATATATATATATAAATATATATATATATATATATATATATATATACTATACCTTTTATTGTTTCATTTTACTTCACTCGAAGTTCTCAGAAATAAAATTGCTTTATTTCTATAAGAGAAACATTGATATTCCAATATTCCATTAAAGTTGTCCTTTACTAGTCAAACGTTGAGTTTGCTGGGTTTTGACCTTGAAGTGATATTTGTTTTTTTACCTCCTTACATCAAGCGGCTTCATGTTTTGTCTGGAGCGATTTCCATTAAAAAAAGTAAAGAACTTAAGAACATTAGTTTTAGTCTCCTAAATTGACAAGTTTACTATGTTATAGTATATCTTTCTTGTGGTCTCTTGGTTTTACCGGATTCCAGGACAATAATTCATCTAGTCTAGTGGAGTATCCAGCTGTGTTGTTTCTTCAAGGTGCACTATTTCTTGTATAAGCCAGTGCATAGCCATACATATAGCTTTGAATAATATATTATTTTTAATATTTTCTCAATGTTTACTTGTAGGGGGATTATCCTTATGTCAGTGTGTGTGTAGAGACAGTGAAAGGGAGGCTAACACAGAAAGACAGTTGAGGTTATAGCAAATATTATCAAGTTATGGGGGTTATTGTCATGTTCAGCTATTTCGTATTGATACATATGCAATTTTATCAACGATTATGCGTCGTGACAAAAGTAAAGCTTTCTCATTTTTTTTGCAAATGAACTTCTTCACTTTTCTTCCATAAAATGTTACACGTTGTTCGAACATGGGGGTGTTAGTTTGCATCCCCTTATCAATCGTCGTCGCTGTCATTAACGATTTTATGTAAATTTTTCCGGGTGATCGACGATTCTTGATTATTATATCTGCAACAACAATGGGGCCTCAAAAAGCCCAACCGACGATTACAAAGTAGTTATAAGCAAAGAGTATACTAAACAATGAGAGTTGATACAATTGGCCAACAAGTAGATCGTCCTGTTTAAACCGTGAAAGGATTCACTAATTAGGATACGATCAGAATTTAAGGGTCTCGAAGACAATTGCTGATAAAGGTTTAAGGACTATCGGTCGGCAGCTCTGTAGAAAACATAAGGAATGCAATTGTTCCTAATCTTTCAGGTAGAAATTATTTCGTCTCGTTAACCCTTATATCTGGGTTGCTTTTCTGCCTAATATATTGTGATGTTTTTAGTTGATTTTTCTTTTCTTTTCCATTTTGTTTTTTTTTGTTTTGTTTTTTTAACATGGTTCACCCCAAACAAGGCAGGCCACCACTGTAGACGTAAGGGGCTACTGAGAAAAAAGAAAAGGGGAGAAGGTTGGGGGGAGGGGCAACCTAAATCATGATCCGCGCAGCGAGATATCTGTTTACATTAGTTTTAAATTTCTGCATGTCAGTACTGTCGGGGAAACAGGGGGCAGTGAGAGAGTTCCAGAGTCCAGCAGCACGAGGAAAGAAGCTATTTGAGTAGAAGGCTCTCCGACATCTGGGGACCTGCACAGTGAATGACTGAGATTTAGTTGATTGTCGAGTTAGTCTACCGAATTTACGTCGAGGGGGCACCAGAGTTTAATGCGTGATTGATATCACAGTAACACCATTACTATTCTGTTTTCGTAAGAAACAAGCAGGTGTACGTTATCTGGTATATTTGATAATACTTTCTTAAATATCAATATCCTCTTCATGTTGTATACTTACATTTTGATAAATAACATTTTCTATCATTTTTTCTATTATTTTAATTAAGAAAAATGTGTCAGTTTTTATCATAACAGTTTTTACATCTTTGTCAAGGCTCCACTAAATTTTTTCCCTAGAGTCAAATCCTTTAGAGATTTGAAGAAAAGCTTGTTAGGTCGAAATATCAACATTGTCGATAGAAGTAAGAAGCTTCGAATTTTCTTACACTCTCTTTCTTTCTTTCTTTCTTTCGTTCTTTCTTTCTTTCTTTCGTTCTTCTTTCTTTCTTTCGTTCTTTCTTTCTCACTCTCACTCTCTCTTTCTTAACCCCTCGTGTTGTAGACTGATGTATTTGCATTTTATTTTCAGATTGTGAATTTCTTTGAGTTCGATTCCTGCGAATAACAAACACCCCACCTATAATTTAAATATGGCTGTTTTTATTTGACCGATAAAATAGGGTTTTACTCCATTTAATACAATGTGAGAAGATAAGATTTCTGTTTTTAACTTTGAACTAGTAATATTCCCATTTTGAGGATTTAATAAAATAGTTACATAAAGTCTAATTGACTATATCCTCTTTCTTTATCTTCCTTTAATTTTGAAAAAAACTCGATTATACGTAAAGTATTATGTGTCTCTTGTGTTTTCTGTTTTTTTTTGTGATTGTTTGTCTTTTTGTTTTTTTTCGTTTTATTGTAATTGTTCATACAAAAATACTTTTTATGTAAATATGTTTGTAACTTCTTCTGATGTGTTAGCGAGTTTGTGATGTTCGTATTTATTTTCTTTGCTGTTAATTATCATACTGAATATTTTCTGCTATTCTATCATTTTTCTAGTTACATTATTATTAATATTATTATTATTATTATTATTATTATTATTATTATTATTATTATTATTATTATAAGTATTATTATGCGTACTCACAAAAGTCATTGTCAATGATTGCTCACCGAAAACAACCGGTAGAGTGACAACAAGCCTCCCCAGATCGCAAGTACTTTTCTCCTCTGTTTGATACACATTGCAAATGAATTTGTGGTATTGAAGCAGCCGCTTACCATTGATTTCCCGTTGATAACGACCATCAGTTTTTTGTTAAGGATTTACGCCTTCCCAAGGTATTAATACTCTCCGCACTCTTCCAGTGGAGGTCTGGATAGTGCTCTCTCTGCTCGGTCTTCCCATCCCCTTGAACCTTGATGAATAGTGCTATTATTATTATTATTATTATTACTATTACTATTACTATTACTATTACTATTATTATTATTATTACTATTACTATTACTATTACTATTATTATTATTATTACTATTACTATTACTATTACTATTACTATTATTATTATTATTATTACTATTACTATTATTATTATTATTACTATTACTATTACTATTACTATTATTATTATTATTATTATTATTATTATTATTATTGTTATTATTATTACTATTACTATTACTATTATTATTATTATTATTATTGTTATTATACTATCATTCATTTTCTTCTACTTGTTTAATTCGCACTCTGTAGTCTACCGCTCCTCTTTCTAATTCTTCTTACTGTTATTCTAATTCATCTTCATCTTCTATGTCAACATATCATTTGAAGACATCTACTTCAGCAGCAACGTATACTCATTTGTACTCCACACTTTTTTATTGTTGTTATCATTCTACTTCCCCTTCGACTTATTATTCTCCCGCGTCTCTTGCTTCGTATGTTTCCCTACTTACCTCCTTCTACTTCGTATGTTTCTCTACTTTCCTCCTTCTACTTCGTATGTTTCTCTACGTCGCCTTCTACTAATTACTACTTACCTCCTTATACTCCCAATCATTCTACTTCGCCTCCTACTTATTCCCATCATTCTAATTCGCCTCCTACTCCTCTCTATCATTTTACTTCGTCTCCTACTTCTCTCCATCATTCTACTTCGCCTCCTACTTTTCTCCATCATTCTACTTCGCCTCCTACTTTTCTCCATCATTCTACTTCGCCTCCTACTTCTCTCTATCATTCTACATCGCCTCCTACTTCTTCCCATCATTCTACTTCGTAACCTACTTCTTTCCATCATTCTACTTCGCCTCCTACTTCTCTCCATCATTCTACTTCGCCTCCTACTTCTCTCCATCATTCTACTTCGCCTCCTACTACTCTCTATCATTCTACATCGCCTCCTACTTCCATCCATCATTCTACTCCCCCTCCTACTTCTTCCCATCATTCTACTTCGATTTCTACTTATTCCCATCATTCTTCTTCGCCTCCTACTTCTTCCCATCATTCTACATCGCCTCGTACTTCTCTCCATCGTTCTACATAGCCTCCTACTTCTCTCTATCATTCTACATCGCCTCCTACTTCCATCCATCATTCTACTCCCCTCCTACTTCTTCCCATCATTCTACTTCGCTTTCTACTTATTCCCATCATTCTTCTTCGCCTCCTACTTCTCTCCATCATTCTACATCGCCTCGTACTTCTCTCCATCATTCTACATAGCCTCCTACTTCTCTCCCTCATTCTACTTCGCCTCCTACTTCTTTCCATCATTCAACTTCGCCCCCTACTTCTCTCCATCATTCTACTTCGCCTCCTACTTTTTCCCATCATTCTACTTCGCTTTCTAGTATGTCTAAAAGTATTTCGTTCTCTTTACTACGTCATCTACAACTTCTTTAAAGCGGTATCCTTCTATCCCCTCTGCATATACTTTGTTTAAATTTTACCTGTTACGCGCCTCTCCAATTAACTAGTCTCCTCTCTCTCTCCCTTCAGCCTGTCAATTTACTTTCTCTCTCTCTCTCTCTCTCTCTCTCGCTCTCTTTCT
>OY744529.1:117218453-117228453 GCA_963556195.1 Sepiola atlantica
GGCTAACCTCTCTTCCAAACCCCAAACCCAGACAACCCAACTCTAAACCCTGACCCAGACTACCCCGCTAACCAGGTATCCAGACAACTCCGTTCTAACCCAGGACCGAGACGACCCTGCCAAACCCCGGACCCAAACGACCCGGCCTTCGACGTTCACCAAAGAACCTGTTAGACAAGTAATAAAATAAAACGGGCCTACGCGGATCACACCAGGTATCAACCGGTATTCTGCAGTGCGTTTGTGGGTAATCAGGTTTAGTCACCTGTCTGTGCTTAAAAGTGGGGAAGTCACTAGATAAATAGGGACAGGGAAGAAATGCAATTTTAGCTAAGGACAAAGAAGAAAGGGAATGAGAAAAATGAGCTAGCCTATGAAAATGGCTGTGCTCATAAAACTCAAATATCTTTCATTGTATGTTCACTTTTTTCGTCGGTGGGGGGGGGGAACACAATTATTAATATGCTATGTTAAAGCGGAGAAAGAGCGGTTCCTTGAATTTGAAAATGTGAATCTGTTCAAAAACGATTCAGAGACGAGTAGATGTACCGAACAAAATATTCACACAAAAGCGTTATCCTTTTCATTCCTGCATTATTATTTCACATATTAAAACCTTTCAAACTAAAATCTCCCATGAAGCATATTACATACAAACACGGCACGTCTGCAAAATGTTTGTTTAAATTTGTCTGTTTCAGAGCAAATCAAGCAGTGATAGTGTACAATAACCCCGCCATATCCAAAACGCTTTTTTCTTGTTTTATGCCTAGGCTTTTGTGTGGGTTTGCTAAGAGTTATGACCGCTTTGGTTCTCGATCTCCGTCGATTTTTTGAATATCTTGAGATATTTTATGCTTACGACTTAAAGTTTATATACTTTTAAGAATAAAAATCGTGTAATGGATTTCGATCAAAATTAGAATAAGGATTCAAGACATAAGTTTTAGTATCTTCATATCTTAATAGTTCATATTGGTAAGGGAACGTAAATGTAAGGAACCACTGTTCTGTTTGAGTGTGTATCTAGTAAAGCTATAAAAATATACTTATGGCAAATCAGCTACACAAAAATGTCCGTGTTTTATTGCTGAAATAAACAATTTGGCCTGATGATCTTCTTTCGGGAATTAAGCACAAACATTTCTATGTAGCTCATTTGTATAATAAAAATCAGATCTACTCAGGCATTCAGCATTTTTCGAATAAATACTAAAGCGAATATATATATACGTAGTATATTATTTAATAATACAACATATTTCTCTATATAACAGATATATATATTTGACACATATAATAGAGAACTATATCTATATATCTATCTATAAACATATATATATATATATATATATATATATATATATATATATATATATATATATTAGTACTTCATGTAAGCAACGTAAAATATTATAAGGAGATATAATTTTTTATGTGTCAGTTTTCAGTATTTACTTCAACAGTGCTCGATACGTAAGTAGAGCTAGGTAGTAAGCAATGAAAATATATATGGCAATCAAGCTACACAGAGGCTCCCGTGTTTCATCCCTGGGGGAATCGTCAGACTAAATGCATTAAGCCTGACAATTCCCCCCAGGGATGAAACACGGGAGTCTCTGTGTAGCTTGATTGCCATATATATTTTCACTGCTTACTAATATATATATATATATATATATATATATATATATATATATATATATATATATATATATATATATATATATATATATACACATATGTGTGTGTATAATATTTTTTCAAGCGAACAGTATGCTAATCGACGCTAATAATTTGAGAAAACAAACAAACATTTGTTGTTTGTTTTTATTTCTTTTCTTTGCATTCTTATCACATTGATAAGCCATGTGATGTATATTTGTATTCTTCCTTGGCACCCACTAACAACCCCGTATTCTGTTTTCCGAGTAGTGTGACCTTCAGAGAGCTAAGGCACAGACGGAGCTATACATTGGCCAAAGCGTGTTGGTGGATCTATTGAAAGCAGATTGTCCTCTTCCGTAAACACGTCCAAGAAAATGTCAAGTAAAAATATGCAGTAAGACTTGCTTATCATAATCGTACAGAACTATCGCCTTTTCGGTAAACATAAATCGCCGAGAACAATATAAGCATACGCACAAGATGGAGTACTACTAACATATCTGAGAATGAACCGTTTTGAGCATGTTTTTCTCTTTGACAAAATACAAAATCTAGCGGAGGAAGATCTTTGTTCTCGACAGCCTCTTCTTATTGAAGAGTAGTCGCCAGTCTTTCAGTACTCTATCGTTATTTCTCTGTTCCCTAGTCCATTATTGTAAGACATTCACAGCAAGAACGCATTGTTTTCCACAAATGAAACAAACTTACATTTATTTCTCTGTGTGCTTATCATTTGACAGAATTTCTTTTTTTACGCCTTCCTATCTGTAGAATACAGTGCGACCTTATTCTCTATTGCGAACTACAACATAGTGGTCTTGAAATACAATGTATACACCTACTTTTATGGAAATTTATCACATGTAATAAAATGTTATCAACTTCATCATTTTCAATCCTCTCATAATATTATTGATCATTCAACTCGTCAGTTGATTCTGGTCTTCATAAATGGTACCACATTAGTAAATGAGAAACATTTTTCAATAGTTTAGTTTTAAAAGAAATTTTCGCCAAAGGGGAAAATCGTATTGAAAAAAGTATTAATGTTTCAGTTATAGACAAACCGCGACAAATATCTCGCTGATATCACGATTCGAAACGGAATTATCTTCAATACTCATCGTATGATACTTAGCGATAGACTTCGTTACCAGAATGGGCATTATGTAGTTTTTCAGAATATATTCATAAAACCATTGAACTCAATTCATATATATATATATATATATATATATATATATATATATATATATATATATATATATATATATATATATATATATATACACACATATATATATATATACATATATATATACATATATATATATATATATATACATATATATATATATACATATATATATACATATATATATATATATATACATATATATGTACATATATATATACATATATATATACATATATATATATATACATATATATATACATATATATATATATATATATACATATATATATATATATATGCAGGGTGGGCCAAAATAAGGGTCCTATCTTTAAATTTGAATAACTTGAATTTGAATAACTTCCACAAAATAAAAGTTAAACTCACCAAACTTTATGTGTGTGTAGACTGACCCTTCCGAGATTTTTTGAAATAAACAAAACAAATTTTAGCCGAAAAACACTTCTTAAAACTTACAAAAACTAAAGTATTGTTTTTTACACTGTTTTGAGTTTTTTAAGCAAAAATAATGTTTTCTAAATGAGGGTACGTTCCTTAGGGCTAATACGGCTCATGCTTGCTTCGGAAGGGGTCCTTTACTTATTCTAAAAAAAAAAAAAAAAAAAAATCAATCAATAAAAAAGTTATGAATTTTTAAAAATAGGACCCTTATTTTTGCCCACCCTGTATATATATATACATATATATATATATATATATATATATATATATATATATATATATATATATATATATATATATATATTAATGAATAGATATCGAATCATCACTCATTATAAACTCTAAAACAATAAAACAATCTCACGGCTTTTGCAATTTACATATTTTAATAGGCACATTAATATTTCTTTTAAACATAGTTCAGCCCAAACACCGCAGGACGCCACTGTAGACGTATGCGGGCTACTTGGAATTAAAGTGTACGTTCAGGGGGTCAGTCTAAGTTGGGAGCTGTGGAGCGAGATGTCTGTTTACATTAGTTTAAAATTGTGGCATGTCGGTAGAGTCGGTGAGTCAGCGAGCAGGGAGGGAGTTCCAGAGGTCGACAGCACGAGAAAATCAGCTATTAGAGTCGAAATCTCTTCGGCATCTGGGGCTCTTCACACTGAATGGATGGGATTTAGCTTATTGTCTTGTTGATGTACTGTACTTATGTCGAGGGGGACTAGAGCAGCAAGTTCATCGGAGCACAATCCATTGACGTACTTGTAAAACAAGCACAAGGATGCAACATTGCGGCGATTGGACATGGACTGGAGCTTTGTTGACAGTGAAGTACCTATTATGTTGGCGACTTTGTTTGGACCTTGTCTAAGAGGGAGACACTAGTGGATGATGCACCAGCCCAGATGTGGCAACACTACTCCATGCATGGGCGGATAATGGCTTTTTAGAGATATAGGATAATGTTAGGTGTGAGGAGTTTATTAGCACGGTAGAGAGAGTCCACCCTCCTTGCAGCAGCCTTTGCAATGGCTTCAATGTATTTTTTTTCCAATTCATGTTACATGTAAGTGTACGGCCGAGTAGTTTGAATGTTGAATTCTCAAGTAGGGTGTTATTTGCTATGACCATACGTGGTTCAAGAGGTTTCTTGTAGTTATTGAAGAACATTTTTTTTAAAAACATTATTTTCACAGCATAGACGCACCACATATATTGAATTCTAACGTTTCGTTCGAAAAAAAGATTTTCACATCATAGACACACAACGTAATTTTAAATATTGACTTCTATGTAATTTTGTAATTGTTTACCATGGAGAAAATATTGAAATAAAGAGGAAACTTTGACGGATATTTGTTTTTATTCGGTTTTTAGTATTATTTATGATATAACTATATCCCTAACCTTAACACCAACCCTAACCCTACGAACACCTAAGTTTCACAAGGTAGTCATGCCAATTTTTGAGAAGAAAGATGATAAATATATATATATATATATATATATATATATATATATATATATATAGTGCCTTTTTACTTTGTAGTCTCTTTAAAAGATTCAGCTCGATGATTGCAATTAGTAACAGAGCAAGGTTCATTTTATAGTCAAATACAATGTTTTTATTTTATTATTTTTATTTTTATTTTTTAGCATTTCCAACAAACATAACCTTTGTGTGATATATATTTTTACGGTCCGTTTCATTTGCCGTGAACCAAACAACATTTTCATAATACCGTCTCTGCAACATTACAAAATCATCACAAACATTCACAAAGAGTAAAATGTGTTTAGATTAAAGTATCTTTATAAAAACGTACATTATACAGTTGTTCACTTTTAATTGAAACAAAAAAAAACAAAGAAAAGGGAAAAACTTACATGTGGGGAACCCACTAGTACGCCATTTTGAAAATAAGAACATCATTATTGGAATATGAAATGAACCTGGCCCATATATATATATATATATATATATATATATATATATATATATATATATATATATATATATATATATATTGAGAGAGATAGAAGGAGAGAGAAAGACGGAGAAAGGGGCAAAGAGAGAGAGAGAGAGAATATATATCTGAAAATA
The DNA here is from genome assembly GCA_963556195.1 of Sepiola atlantica. Taxonomy (NCBI): domain Eukaryota; kingdom Metazoa; phylum Mollusca; class Cephalopoda; order Sepiida; family Sepiolidae; genus Sepiola; species Sepiola atlantica. The sequence goes on from OY744529.1 coordinate 117,223,886, forward strand.
AATATGATATTCTGAAGAGTTTTAATGAGTTATTGTATAAATGTTATTTCATGTTTCAATGTTATTGCTCCGACTTAATTAAGAACAAGTCCATACAAAGGTCAAGATTTAAGTTCGAATGTTTTTCTTTTGTTATGCTTCTCTTCTATTTCTCCATGTTTTATCTTTCCGTCTTTATTTCCAAATGTGTGATTCAAAGTTGTCTCTAGTGATGAGAATGAAGTGAACCTTTAGACAACGTAGCACCCAAATGAACCTGATTTGGTAGTTCGGTTGGGGCAACGATGTGACTAGAATTGGGCGGGGAACGTGGGCTGCGAAAATGTACTGAACGACGTTAGCGTTTGGATATCATCGCAAACTTTGTTTCTGTGTAACTGCCAAAAAGTAAATAATATTTAAGTCGAGACGCGGGCAAAAGAATAAGTAATTTTCAAACCAAGTAAAAAGTCAGAATTGTGTCGTCTTGTTTGTCAAAGATAAGTAGGCATTATTGCGCTTTGAGAATTTAACTTTGTTAACACCTAGCCGGAAGTCCTTGTTGCAGAATTGAACGCAGGCGCACGCGTATGTAATGATAAAGCACGTGCCCTTTACAATGGTTCTTGTATAGCAGCCATATACCTATACCGAAAAATGTTCCGGTTAAGTTATCTGATTTCACACTGATCAATCAGCTTGCAGGGCGTATTGATTCCATCTGCCCAGTGAATATCTGCTTCAGGCTCCTTTGGGAGTCACGATCGGTCAGAGAGAGAGAAACACTTGCGAGCAACTAGGAAAGACGTTTACATTCTATCCTCTATCTTTGTCCATTGGACTTTCCAGCACCTACTATCTTCGCCTGACGATTTCTGCTGACAGACCGTCGGCAGCCCAACGAACATTCCTCACTTGGACACTATCAAACTTATTTATCTATACCAAACGGCGAGGACAACTTTATTTAATAAACCCATCATGTGTTGTTATAAAAAAGGTTTCACTTTTGACTTTGGTGCAACGGTGACTTAAGCATGACAGAGGGAGTTCCTATCAATCCCCTATACTTGTGTCCCTCAAATGAAATACTAATGCAATATAATTACTTATTTAAACCCGTTACAATGCTAAGAAACATGTATTTTAATAATTAACTACATTGACATTAAGCATAGAGTTTGAAAGAAGGTAACGTTGTGTATTTTTAGTGATCGAGTGCGTATGCACATATTTTCTAGGCGTTGCTATGCAGCATTATTGATTAAAAAAGGTCCGGATGTGAGCTTTACGAACGTTAAATGAAGTGAAGAAAAAATGCCCTTAAATTCCTTTGTAAAAATACCACGTGATGCTTATAGGTCATTGTTTATATATGTACATATTTGCCTTTTCTTTTCGTACGCTGCTACAACTTCTACTATTCACCATATTGTACTGCTATCACACCTTTCCCTCTATTTTCCCCTCTACCATCCATTTAGCTTTACTTTCACCATCTAAACCATTCAATATACAAACAAACAAGCAAGCATATCAGTGTTATAGCATAATACTAGATGACTAGGGGTCTACACATTCGTTTAGCTGACGACCTGTGTATCTTCGAGTTACTCGTTGTCTTACCCGACCTTGGGCCACATCTTACTTGCGGGAGTAAGATAAAAACTGTCCTTGTGCCTAACTCCTGGAGAGGAGTAAATCAATACTCGTCGTCTAGATAAAAGGTCTATTCCGTTCTCTTTATCTGATTTAAGAGAATACGCTTTCATTATGTGACGTAATCCATTGTTGCCGTGTGTTACCCATATATGTTTTAATGGATAAGGTCATCTTTTAGTACATCGTCATTTTGATGACGTAATCGAGTTTGCACAAGAAGACAAAAACAAGATCCACAGTGTTAGTATTATATAGATATATAAAACTGTTCATAATTGAATCCAATCAATTTACTTAATTAGCTCGATCATTTAATGTGATTGTGAGTGCGATATTTGATGGTGACATACGCGTTCCTATTTATTTGTCTCTCCACGAGGGCAGAGATAAACACAGGGTTCGTTTTGAATGTATGGAAAATCAGGTTTCCTAAATAGAGGAACTCGGATAGGTATAAAAATAAAATTACTCAGTTTAGCAAAATGTTACCTACACTGACCCAAGGCAGAATAATTGAAGCGTAGTATCAGAACATATATAGTGCTGCTGGACTCTGGAACTCCATCCCTGCTCCTTTCTGTCCTGACGTTACTGACATGCAGAAATAAATTTAAAACTAATGTAAACAGACATCTCGCTGCGCAGCTCCTAATTTCGGTTGACCCCCCCCCCCCTAAACTTTCACCCTTTTTTTCTCAGTAGCCCCTTGCGTCTACAGTTGCGGCCTGTCTTGTTTGGGGTGAACTATGATAAATATATATATATATATATATATATATATATATATATATATATACTACACCTAGCTTCTAGCCTCAATCAAGAATTTATCAGCCACAACCATACACCCAAAACACGCGCACACACACATATAAACGAAACAGAAAGACACAGGTCACACACGTTTATGTGACAAACCCATGCACAAAAAGATACAAACAATGTTTCTTTTATACAACAGGGGCGCGTTCGTCATTAGCGAGACGCAAACTGGCAGACTCGTTAGCCTATAATAGATATAGCCCAACAACTTCCCTCCTCGTCCTCGTCCCTTCTTCCTCCAGTGCATGTACGTAGATACGTAATTGGTGTTGGTGTCCTCTCTTCGTTGATAACTGAGAGATAATATAAGAGAATTGGAATGCGTGTGACATGTCAAAATATTACCATCATGGCAAATTGGCTGGTCAAGGGAAGAAGAAAACTAGGCGACACTCGTCTCTTTCTCTCTCTCTCTCCCTCTCCCAAGCTACCAGGGAGGCTGATATGTGATGAAGCCATAGAAATATCCATCAGCCACAAGCACACGCCAATAACCCGCGCACACACATATACGCACATATAAATGAAACAGAAATAATTATCACACAAAAAAGACGCACATAATGCTCCTTTGATAGGACAGGAGTGCCTTTGATGTTTCATCTTATTTCTGTTGATACAAGATCAGAAATGCGCCCTTGACGTTTGAAGTAAAACTAATTCAAACCCGAAATTATATCATCGACTGGTTAAAGATTTGAAAATCACTTTCCAATTGCGATGATTTAAATAGTAAACAACGTACTGGCCATTTAAAAGTGTATAAAATTATTTAAGAATGATGGTTCGGTGGTTACTTCAAGAGGTTTTTAAATTTGTAAATGATTTTTGGAACATTAAACTTTTTCGATTTACTTGCTTCTCCGCAGGACAAAGTTAGATAGAATACCGGTTTTTAATGTATTGAAAATCCAGCTCCCTAAAAGAGTACACGCTGAATTGGGATAAACATAACACTTGCCTCTGTCTAGAAGATATTTCTCTTTTACTGAGCGACGGCAGTAAACATGGCATGCAGCGTTAAAACAGATACTACATTTTGCCCTTAGCTCGATTACATTAAACTGTCGAGGTCAAAAGTAATTTCTTTGTTAAATTGAAGTTTAAATGCAACCGTCAAGTATTATAGTTCATTTGTGTTCTCAAACAAAAGAAAACGGTAGATTCTCGAAAGTACCCTTGTGTGTAAAAACATAAACAGACCTATATGCTAGGTTAATACACACGCCGATAAATACGTTTTTTTTAAATACACTAATTAATACACACAACTAAAACACATAAACAAGCTTATATGGAACACGAAGACAAGCTAAACGCACATTATTGTGAAAGAAAAAGAAAATGAATAAATAAAAAAGTTGCTATTGAAAGAAAAGAAATAACTATGCCGATAAGTAAAAGAACAATATTGGAAGAAAACGATTTGCGGCATTTTCTAGATGAGGATAGACATTTTCCATGATTTAGAATAGTAATTATATGATAGTAAGTAGTAAGAATAAACATCTACACCAGATTAGATTTAAAGCTCACAAAAAGTTAAACTATAATTCCACACATGGACATAACGCCCGACGGATACGAACGCTTCTTACCAATCAGTTCAAATGATAGTCTCTTAGATGGTTGACGATTCGATCCTTACCCTAATCGATGAAAAGTAAGAATAGTAACAATTACATCTTCTACCAGGTCATGGCTGATAAGACGAGAACAATCTACCCCCCGTTATTTAGATAACAGTTTTAGCTCGACATTCTCGAGTTCGACATCGTAATAAGAATGTCAAAGTTTCAAAAGATGTACTGAAAGAGGTCAGAGCGTATATCGACTAAACCGTTGTCAATATCAAAATCAAGATGAGGATTGTGGTCCAAATAATCCAAATAATCCAAATAATCCAAATAATCCAAATAATCCAAATACTCCAAATACTCCAAATACTCCAAATAATACAAATAATACAAATAATCCAAATAATACAAATAATACAAATAATACAAATAATACAAATAATACAAATAATACACAGAAAGTTACAGCAATGAACTCGTTTTATTACCACAGCTGAAAATAACTTTCTTATCTTTTATCCTCATGTA
>OY744529.1:117230953-117235953 GCA_963556195.1 Sepiola atlantica
CTAGCCAAGAAAATCTAAAAAAAGCAGAACTCCGTGGATTTTAATGAAGCCTGTCTTATATATATATATATATATATATATATATATATATATATATATATATATATATATGGATATACTTCATTTGATCTCTTGCATTCTCATGGATCGTTTTTACAATATTTTAAATGGGAAGCAAAGTCCTGTTCAATGCAGCAGCGATAGGGATGTGATTATTACATATCGTCCCTTGATTGTACAACATTTTCAATCAGCAGTTTCGTCAGACAATTAAAGAAGCTTGTATAATTACTGCGGAAAATCCCTAACCCAAAACACAGAGTAGTCTACCTGTTTTCGTTCTGTAATTCCTCACGCGTGCGTACGACACAATCAAGCCTTGGTCCCTTTTTGAGAGCGATTGACCCTAACAGATACATACATACCCATCCACGCCACTCAAGGAACGCACATGTGCACACATTCTTAGACACACGCACCCTCTTACTTACTAATACACACATATTTATATGCCGATTTATGAAAACACACGTACACGCACATGGCGCCAGCCAAAACCAACATATGTACGTAATTTCCCCACCGATAAGAACACCTTTTTTTCTCCGTGACCTATTCGACGCTCATTCATTAAGAACGTTTATTCTGCATTGTCTTCATTAAGTTCATCAAGAAATAATTGTGATACATCGAGAGGCTTCAACATTTTTTCTATTTATAACGAGCCCTATCCTTGCAGACCCATGTAGCCGTCTTCGTTAACAATAGTCAAAGTATTCACGTGACGTGATATTAAAGTTTATCAACTACAAACTAAACTGTTATTCGAACAATAAAAAGTAATTAGATTTAGCATCGCTAATTTGGTTCAAAGAAAAAAACAATAATTGAGGTCGCGATTTGATTGGGTAAAAAACAATTTGCACCAATTGTTTTTTAACTTAGTTCACCTCACACAAGGCAAGTTGCTACTGTAGACGTAAGGGGCTACTGAGAATTAGGGTGGACATTTAGGGGATCATCATGAATTTGGAGCTGTGCAGCTAGATGTTTCTTCTCATTAGTTTTACTGTTCTGTATGTCGGTAAAGTCGCGGAAACAGGAAGCAGGAAGGGAGTTTCAAAGATCGGCAGCTTTAGGAAAGTAGCTACTAGAGTAGAACGCTCTGCAGCATCTGGGGGCCTCCATAGTGAATGGAAGGGATTTAGCTGATTGTCGGGTTGGCCGAGTGTATTAACGTCGAGGGGGCACAAGAGTAGCAAGTTCATCGGAGCACATTCCATTGAAGTTCTTGTAAAACAAGCACAAGGGTGCAACATTGCGGTGATGGGACAGGTGATTGAGCTAGGTGGATTGTGAAGGGCCTATTAGATTAAAGAGTGTGTTAAAGATTGTCTATGAGGGAGAGACTAGTTGATGGTGCACCAGCCCGGAGGTGTCAACAATACACCATGCATGAGTATATGGTGGCTTTGTAATATATATATATATATATATATATATATACATATATATATATATATATATATATACATATACATATACATATATATAGTGTGTGTGTGTACTAAGGCAGTATTTTCTCATTTATGCGAACTGTTAAAAATACAAGAATTCGTCTGTTTAATTATACCTGTTTTTATTTTGTCAATTTTTCTGATGTTTTTTTTTCTATTGAAATGAAAAAAAAGTAATTGTTCCATAGGTATCACGAACGTTTTCGATTCTTTGTCGAATCATCTTCAGGTATCAAACGCAAATGAACAAAAAAGCTGGAGAAAAAAAGAGATTTTTTTATGAAGACGGCGGGAAAACGTGCAGATAATTTTTTTCGCATTGTTCCAGGAATTAATTGACGATTAAAATTCAGAAATGCTGGATGGCATCAGAGAACAGAACCGCATGACGTTAAGCATTTTAAAAATGTTACCACTGGTTTCATATGTTATGTTGTGTTATTATATAGATTATTCTCACTATCTGTAATTGTTTTTAAAAATTGGTTTCGGAATGTATGATTGTAGTGTTATTAACTGGAATTTGTCTTAAATCAGAGGGAGACTAAAAACATAACTGTTGATGCATTGCTTGTGTCGTGGTTATGTTGGATATACTACTTAAACGATGCATTGTAAAACAGATTAAGACGTAAGTCGAAAAACACCACATTCAGCGTTTCAAAACATCTCATAATGTGGCAGATGTAATTTTCTTACAGGTACGAGAAGTTAGACTCATGTGTACAAAGTTAACAAGCGTTATATGCTGTTATATGATGTTATAAGATAACTAAGCATGGAGAAGGAAACCCCGATATAACCTTATGTTTTTCCTGTTCATCCCAGAATTGATTCTGGTCGTTTCGGATTTCATTTAACACTGTACTTTTTCAGTGTAGTGGCAGGAGAGTCGCGGTTATTTTCCTATTTAACATATAGATTTTCATGCTGTATGTATCGATTTTCAAGACAAAATGAAGCCGACAAAAAAGATCAGCCGATTTTCGTTAATAAACGTTTAAACCGCTAATTAGTAAAGAAACATAGAATTCCTCTAGCGCTTAATGTATATATATATATATATATATATATATATATATATATATATATATATATATATATATATATATGTCTTAAATCCAACAAATAAAAATAAAATGCGTTTTAAACAAACTTATGTCATTATTTCATTTGTTTTATTTTATTTTTTATTACACCTTTAAGAGACGACATTTTGTGTTATATTATGTCCTTTTAATAATGAGGGAACGTGTATAACATACCAGTAGCAGCTAAACCGGAAAGACAACATCAGCGGAACGTTTCCTAACGCCGTATTCTATTGTGTACGTCAAAAACTGTATCAATAATTATTTAATCAGTGTCCAAGACCCTGTCGCTGTAATTAGATTTGATTAAATGTGAACTCGTCTTGCCGATTTTATAGTCAGTACCGGAAACACGTAACGAACGCTATTGCTTGCTTCTAAGTATAATGTCTGCGATAGAAATACTACTGTATTTTTTTTATTTGATTTCGGTAGTTCACACTTTAATTCAAAGTTGAATAAGAAAACAAACAAACTTAAAAACGAAATAGTGCAAATTCATCTAAACGCGTAGGAGCTCGTAAACTGCAGTAGCTTTTTTTTATTTTGTATTTATTTATTGTTATCTTTAGAAAAAAATACCAGTACAATACATAGAATATATACGAGAGATGAGAAACAATGACTTCAAGTAATAAATATAGACAAAAAATAAACTTATTTCTAAGCTGCAACGTAGCAACAATTAAATAGAGCAATAACAATGTGGGAGTTTGTTTGCAAAGAGTTGTTATTTTTTTCTGTTGTGTTGGCGGTGGAGTTGGTAGTTAAAGAGAAGAAGTGGCGGTGGTGAAGGAAAAAAGAGGGGGGTTGCCGGTATTTTAGATTTTACAAGTAAACGTTAAAAACAAAAATACAATTAGAAACTACTAACAAAAGAGCAAGCAATGGCAACAATATATATATATATATATATATATATATATATTACTTGAGTCGAATTACTCAGAAATATGTTTCCTCTTCATAGAGCTAACACTTGATATCTATATGAGATACATGCTATTTTTTTCTGTTGTGTTGGCGGTGGAGTTGGTAGTTAAAGAGGAGAAGTGGTGGTGGCTGCAGTGATGAAGGAAAAAAGAGGGGGTGGCGGGTACTTGAGATTTTACAAGTAAACGTTAAAAACAAAAATACAATTGCAAATAAGAACTACTAAACAAAGAGCAAGCAATGGCAACAATATATACATATATATATATATATATATATATATATATACATAATCAAATTGATATGTAAGCCATTAACAATGCGAGATTAATTTATATATATATATATTTTTTTTTTACATTATCTTATATTTCGGAATAAATTCTATCTTCAGAGGTGACCAGTTATTGAGTCATTTTTTTATCAAAAACAAGAATAACCAAACTTATTTCTTTGTTACTTGAAAAAACGTCTCTCCGCACTGGTGGTGTTGGCGGCCATGATTCAAATTCCGGTGTCGAACGAAGAGCCTGGCTCGCTCCTGTAGGTTAACTAATATTGGTTGGTCGTCCATTTAAAGCATTGTTGGATATGTTAATAACATTGATATGTAAGCCATTAACAATGCGAGATTAATTTATATATATATTTTTTTTTATTTTTTTACATTAATCGTATATTTCGGAATAAATTCTATCTTCAGAGGTGACCAGTTATTGAGTAATTTTTTTTTATCAAAAACAAAAATAACCAAACGTATTTCTTTGTTACTTGATTTATATATATATATATATATATATATATATATATATATATATATATATATATATGCCACCATCATCATAAGGGTATTTTTGTATTTCACTCCTGGTGGAAGAAACCCTCCATTGGTTTCGAAATGTATAAGTTTAGTGTTATTAACTAGAATGTGTCTTAAATCAGAGGGAGGAGAGTTGGGTTTTTGTAGATGTTGGTAAATTCAGCTAGTTTACAAGATGCCTGGCGAGACGACGTGATAGGATAGTGCTTGTAAAACCAATGTAGCAATAGCTGTATTTGTAGTGTCTTTTTTCATTTCACTCCAAGTGGAATAACCTCTCCCTGGTTTCTTTCCACCTTGTTTTGCCAAGTAGGAGCTAGTTGACTATCGAAGTTGTCTCTCCACCGAGTTTGTTGTCTACGTCTAGGGCTTTTTCATTGGCTCGGGGTCAATTCTGTCGCTCTATATGTCCAAGAGGTATTACATTGTATACATATATATAAAAGTAGAACCAGCTTACGAGGAAATAACCAACAAAATACGGACATTTGTGACTAAATGTTTCGTTATTAGACGTTAAAAACTGAAATTTACAAAACTGCGCAAACATAGTTGCCAACAAAATATGAGACTCACCTGAATTGATGAAGGCGTAAACCTGCAACGACGTCGTATGTAAGTATAACACACTTTAATATT
>OY744529.1:117240953-117283453 GCA_963556195.1 Sepiola atlantica
GGAGGGAGAGACGAGTGAATGATGCACCAGCCCATATGTGGCAACAATATTCTATGCATGGGCGGATGGTGGCATTGTAGAGACATAGGATAATATCAGGCGTGAGGAGTTTATTAGCACGGTAGAGGGAGCCAACTTTTTTTTGCTGCAGCCTTAGCAATGTCTTCTATGTAGTTGTTCCAATTACTATTTCTGTAAAATTGATCTTAGTTCAGTTTGTGTTTGGTTCGATTTTACTTATTTAGTCACGAATACTTTCGATTTAATTCAGCAAATCGTTATGATACGGGATTTGTGTTCATGTGCACAACTACGTCCTTTCTGCTTAATTGCTACAACGGCAAGTAATTTGTTGTTTATAAACATCAACGTATGTGGTGATGAGATGACGTATGCAAAACGTGATCACGTGCGAAGTGCGTACAAAACTTCCAAAGGATGATTTTATTTAATATTTTGTAACCTCTAAAAATGTGTTAATATTAATTACTATGCTAAAAGCTTTAACATTTTGCGACCAGTTTCCTAATCAACATCATTGATTGCGAGATATCTTCTTTTTTATGTAGAAGGCGTTTAACAATTTGTAATATGTTGACGTTCGTATCCTGTTGTATCATTTTTTGTATTATTAACCACGCTGTGTTCATATTTGGCAGTCATGTTTTTATGTGTGTGCAAATTGGGCTAATGTTGGAAAGATGCACTATAAGCCTCCGGGAAAGTTTTGTGGTAATAAAACCGATGTAAAACTAGTGTTATTATTATTGTCGAAGATACATAATACTATAGGTCTTGAAACTGGTATATTAAATTGGTACTTTTTTCAATGTGTGTATGTTAACAAGGTGAAGTTCACAAACACACTAAATCTGCTGTCCAAAATGTTGAATTGGCATATGTACGTTTCCACACACTGCATATCGATATTGTCGGCCTATAACCCTTTACGCGCAATGTACAGGACCTGTAGATTAGTCCATATAGATATATACTTACATGTATCTATCGTGCAACTAGCTGGATTGAAGTACAGCTTATGACTTGTGTAACTGCACGGTCGGTAGCAGAGGAATGTATTAATATATTGATATCTAGATTCCGCTGCATGTTATAACTGATCGAGGTAGTCAATTTGAGAGCGAAGTGTTCCACAAATAAGCCATGATGATAGGTATTTACTGGTTGAGAACGACTGCCAAACACCCTCAAAGCAAGGATTGATAGAAAGAGCCTATCGTACGATAATGGCTCGGGACGAATCAGGGATGAAAGCGATACCTATAATTCTTCTTGGAATACGCAGTACCCGTAATGAATCAGGCTTTTCACTTTGTACTTCTGCGCACTGGAGCACCTATATTAATCCCCTAGTAGTTAGTACACAGACGGAGCGTAGAAAGAGAAACGCTAGTATATTTGTGTGAATCGAGGTCCCAATTTGATGCACTAAGCTGCGATAAAGGGCATTACACAGCAAATGTACAAACCTTCATACCAAAAACTCTACTTTCTTGTGTGAGAGTATGGCTTAGATTCGATCGAGTGATAGAACCATTAAAAACGGCTTATTAGGGGCCTTATAAAGTGCTGACCCGATAAGTCAAACATGTTCAAATCAATATGAGTAATGCCACTCATACTTATTTTTAATAGACAAGTTAAAATCTTATATAGAACATCAAGCAATAGTTACAAAGTCTATAAATAAATTACTAGTAAAACATATGAGTCTAGATCTGGAAGAAAAGTTACGTGGAGGAAAAATAACGAATTATGTTATTTTTTAATAACTATTTAGTAGTAATAAAACAGAAGAATATATATATATATATATATATATATATATATATATATATATATATATATATATATATAAGTATATGAATATTAAGAAAGTAAAAGTAAGGAAATTACAAAAACTAATGTACTGGCTATCTGATATATCATAAACCAGAAATAAACATTAAAAACCAATTTTACTGTTAGTTGTGTAAATAATTTTGTTCTAGAGTAGCTCTATATGGAACAATCCATTGACCCATACATATTATCTTCTTGGCTAGATGATCTGTAGATGATCTGTAGATGATCTGTAGATGATCTGTTCAATGTCCTCTTCTTATTCGGTGTTGGCGTTTCTCTTTTTCGTAATTACAGGGCTTGTAAAAGTTATAAAAAAGTGACTGTAAATAAACCATTAAGGTTAAAATATGAATTCGAATGTTTTATAATAATTCCCAAGGATTCAGTATACATACACAATACCTCAAGTCACTTTCCGTCGGGCAAAGGAAGCAGTCGTCCGCTCTTGTTTACAGTCAAGGAAAAAGAGAAAGATGTCATCAGCTTCCACTACGTGTTACTATCTACATTGTGTGTCTGACGTTATATCATGACATGTATCCCTCACTCTAATTTGAATTGTAATGGAAAATTTCACTACTTTAATATATGATTACCAAATTTTTGATTGAAAAGTACCGGTGTTAACATTATTGTACACACCTGCACCATAAGTATTGTTACATTAATAAATAATAAACCAATGTATGTATATATGTAGATAGATTTTTGAATTCTTGATATATACTTGTGGAGTATATACTTATGGCAGATCAGAAATCGATGAGACGAACGGGCATTGAAGGAGAATGCTAGCTTGTATTAGTTACCCATTTTCTTTCAAGTTTCCGTCGGCTTTTCTTTTCTTTCATTTTTATTTCTGTCTTTCATACCGAAGAGGGAATCACGGTTGTCATGTGCTACTAAGATAAGTACATACAGATTTGTGCGCAGTGTGAACTCAGTGAAAATAGTTCACACGTGTTTTTAATTTGAAGGTAACAAGCAGGTGTGAAATGAAACACTTATCAAAACAGCGAACTGGTCAACAAAATAACAGGGTTTTTTTTCTGGCGACAGAAACCGCGCTTCGACTCTCATCAACAACTACTACCCGTTCAAGAAACATCAATTTGAAGTGACAAGCGGTCAGCTTAACCCAATATTAAGAATTGCGAATTACTGAAGACTTCTTCCCAGTCATTGCAGATGGAACGAGAGCATGCTACCCCCGTGGATTTAATAAAGGGTTCCGTTTGAAATTCCGTCCACATTCCCGAGTTTGACAGAAAGATTCCCGAGTTCGACAAAGTACACCTGAAGAAGGTCGGGGGTTGCTTCGGCTGAAACGTTGTGATAAAAACACCCAAGATGAGAACAATAGTCCAAGTATACCAAATTCTACAAAGCTTAACCCAAGTATATAAAAGCGCACCCAGACGCGCGCACAACGGGTCTTAAAAACCAATCGAAACTCATGTTCTTTTTTCTATTCGAAGATTTGTCAACCTTCAACAAACTTTGCTCGTCTAGATTTTATATCTTTGTAAAATTATTGTTAAATAAATGTGTTATTCTTTAACTTACATTGTCTCCATTTTTGATTAATAAAATCCTATTGTTAAAATGTAGCACTTGCTAAATGGTGATCCATTTAAAACGTATATTTTTTTATCGATCTGAATCATTCGCCAATTTAGCTACACATATATTAATTGTAAGCGTGGTGCTTGACAATCCCTAGACACGCGACCGTCGTTTAAAATACCCGATCCAAAGCCGGGAATCAATACACGACAGATTCAAGACATACACATATACACAGACGCCCGAATACGACAGTAGTCATACAATCTTTTTTCCTTATCGACACAACGATACCTTCAATTTATCACCCTTGAATATCTACTGTATTATGTATATCCGTGTTAAGAAAAAGCGAGATTTTACCAATCGTTAAAATAATTTTAGGTAGTAGAGTACAGTTAATGTTACCAATCGTTAAAATAATTTTAGGTAGTAGAGTACAGTTGATGTTACCAATCGTTAAAATAATTTTAGGTGGTAGAGTACAGTTGATGTTACCAATCGTTAAAATAATTTTAGGTGGTAGAGTACAGTTAATGTTACCAATCGTTAAAATAATTTTAGGTAGTAGAATACAGTTAATGTTACCAATCGTTAAAATAATTTTAGGTAGTAGAATACAGTTGATGTTACCAATCGTTAAAATAATTTTAGGTAGTAGAATACAGTTAATGTTACCAATCGTTAAAATAATTTTAGGTGGTAGAGTACAGTTAATGTTACCAATCGTTAAAATAATTTTATGTGGAAGAGTACAGTTAATGTTACCAATCGTTAAAATAATTTTAGGTAGTAGAATACAGTTAATGTTACCAATCGTTAAAATAATTTTAGGTAGTAGAGTAGAGTTGATGTTACCAATCGTTAAAATAATTTTAGGTAGTAGAGTACAGTTAATGTTACCGATCGTTAAAATAATTTTAGGTAGTAGAGTACAGTTGATGTTACCAATCGTTAAAATAATTTTAGGTGGTAGAGTACAGTTAATGTTACCAATCGTTAAAATAATTTTATGTGGTAGAGTACAGTTAATGTTACCAATCGTTAAAATAATGTTAGGTAGTAGAGTACAGTTGATGTTACCCATCGTTAAAATAATTTTAGGTGGTAGAATACAGTTAATGTTACCAATCGTTAAAATAATTTTATGTGGAAGAATACAGTTAATGTTACCAATCGTTAAAATAATTTTAGGTGGTAGAGTACAGTTAATGTTACCAATCGTTAAAATAATTTTATGTGGAAGAGTACAGTTAATGTTACCAATCGTAAAAATAATTTTAGGTAGTAGAGTACAGTTGATGTTACCAATCGTTAAAATAATTTTAGGTAGTAGAGTACAGTTAATGTTACCAATCGTTACAATAATTTTATGTGGAAGAGTACAGTTAATGTTACCAATCGTTAAAATAATTTTAGGTGGTAGAGTACAGTTGATGTTACCAATCGTTAAAATAATTTTAGGTGGTAGAGTACAGTTAATGTTACCAATCGTTAAAATAATTTTATGTGGTAGAGTACAGTTAATGTTACCAATCGTTAAAATAATTTTAGGTAGTAGAGTACAGTTGATGTTACCAATCGTTAAAATAATTTTAGGTAGTAGAGTACAGTTAATGTTACCAATCGTTAAAATAATTTTATGTGGAAGAGTACAGTTAATGTTACCAATCGTTAAAATAATTTTAGGTAGTAGAGTACAGTTGATGTTACCAATCGTTAAAATAATTTTAGGTAGTAGAGTACAGTTAATGTTACCAATCGTTAAAATAATTTTAGGTGGTAGAGTACAGTTAATGTTACCAATCGTTAAAATAATTTTAGGTAGTAGAGTACAGTTAATGTTACCAATCGTTAAAATAATTTTAGGTGATAGAGTACAGTTAATGTTACCAATCGTTAAAATAATTTTAGGTACTAGAGTAGAGTTAATGTTACCACTCGTTAAAATAATTTTAGGTGGTAGAGTGGAGTAAATCTTACGAATCGTTAAAATAATTTTATGTGGAAGAGTACAGTTAATGTTACCCATCGTTAAAATAATTTTAGGTGGTAGAATACAGTTAATGTCACTAATCGTTAAAATAATTTTATGTGGAAGAGTACAGTTAATGTTACCAATCGTTAAAATAATTTTAGGTTGTAGAATACAGTTAATGTTACCAATCGTTAAAATAATTTTAGGTGGAAGAGTACAGTTAATGTTACCAATCGTTAAAATAATTTTAGGTAGTAGAGTACAGTTGATGTTACCAATCGTTAAAATAATTTTAGGTAGTAGAGTACAGTTAATGTTACCAATCGTTAAAATAATTTTATGTGGAAGAGTACAGTTAATGTTACCAATCGTTAAAATAATTTTAGGTAGTAGAGTACAGTTGATGTTACCAATCGTTAAAATAATTTTATGTGGTAGAGTACAGTTAATGTTACCAATCGTTAAAATAATTTTAGGTAGTAGAGTACAGTTGATGTTACCCATCGTTAAAATAATTTTAGGTGGTAGAATACAGTTAATGTTACCAATCGTTAAAATAATTTTATGTGGAAGAATACAGTTAATGTTACCAATCGTTAAAATAATTTTAGGTGGTAGAGTACAGTTAATGTTACCAATCGTTAAAATAATTTTATGTGGAAGAGTACAGTTAATGTTACCAATCGTAAAAATAATTTTAGGTGGTAGAGTACAGTTGATGTTACCAATCGTTAAAATAATTTTAGGTAGTAGAGTACAGTTAATGTTACCAATCGTTAAAATAATTTTATGTGGAAGAGTACAGTTAATGTTACCAATCGTTAAAATAATTTTAGGTGGTAGAGTACAGTTAATGTTACCAATCGTTAAAATAATTTTATGTGGTAGAGTACAGTTAATGTTACCAATCGTTAAAATAATTTTAGGTAGTAGAGTACAGTTGATGTTACCAATCGTTAAAATAATTTTAGGTAGTAGAGTACAGTTAATGTTACCAATCGTTAAAATAATTTTATGTGGAAGAGTACAGTTAATGTTACCAATCGTTAAAATAATTTTAGGTAGTAGAGTACAGTTGATGTTACCAATCGTTAAAATAATTTTAGGTAGTAGAGTACAGTTAATGTTACCAATCGTTAAAATAATTTTAGGTGGTAGAGTACAGTTAATGTTACCAATCGTTAAAATAATTTTAGGTAGTAGAGTACAGTTAATGTTACCAATCGTTAAAATAATTTTAGGTGATAGAGTACAGTTAATGTTACCAATCGTTAAAATAATTTTAGGTACTAGAGTAGAGTTAATGTTACCACTCGTTAAAATAATTTTAGGTGGTAGAGTGGAGTAAATCTTACGAATCGTTAAAATAATTTTATGTGGAAGAGTACAGTTAATGTTACCCATCGTTAAAATAATTTTAGGTGGTAGAATACAGTTAATGTCACTAATCGTTAAAATAATTTTATGTGGAAGAGTACAGTTAATGTTACCAATCGTTAAAATAATTTTAGGTTGTAGAATACAGTTAATGTTACCAATCGTTAAAATAATTTTAGGTGGAAGAGTACAGTTAATGTTACCAATCGTTAAAATAATTTTAGGTAGTAGAGTACAGTTGATGTTACCAATCGTTAAAATAATTTTAGGTAGTAGAGTACAGTTAATGTTACCAATCGTTAAAATAATTTTATGTGGAAGAGTACAGTTAATGTTACCAATCGTTAAAATAATTTTAGGTAGTAGAGTACAGTTGATGTTACCAATCGTTGAAATAATTTTAGGTGGTAGAGTACAGTTAATGTTACCAATCGTTAAAATAATTTTAGGTGGTAGAGTACAGTTAATGTTACCAATCGTTAAAATAATTTTAGGTGGTAGAGTACAGTTAATGTAACCAATCGTTAAAATAATTTTAGGTAGTAGAGTACAGTTAATGTTACCAATCGTTAAAATAATTTTAGGTAGTAGAGTACAGTTGATGTTACCAATCGTTAAAATAATTTTAGGTAGTAGAGTACAGTTAATGTTACCAATCGTTAAAATAATTTTATGTGGAAGAGTACAGTTAATGTTACCAATCGTTAAAATAATTTTAGGTAGTAGAGTACAGTTGATGTTACCAATCGTTAAAATAATTTTAGGTGGTAGAGTACAGTTAATGTTACCAATCGTTAAAATAATTTTAGGTGGTAGAGTACAGTTAATGTTACCAATCGTTAAAATAATTTTAGGTGGTAGAGTACAGTTAATGTTACCAATCGTTAAAATAATTTTAGGTGGTAGAGTACAGTTAATGTTACCAATCGTTAAAATAATTTTAGGTGGTAGAGTACAGTTGATGTTACCAATCGTTAAAATAATTTTAGGTGGCAGAGTACAGTTAATGTTACCAATCGTTAAAATAATTTTATGTGGTAGAGTACAGTTAATGTTACCAATCGTTAAAATAATTTTAGGTAGTAGAGTACAGTTGATGTTACCAATCGTTAAAATAATTTTAGGTAGTAGAGTACAGTTAATGTTACCAATCGTTAAAATAATTTTATGTGGAAGAGTACAGTTAATGTTACCAATCGTTAAAATAATTTTAGGTAGTAGAGTACAGTTGATGTTACCAATCGTTAAAATAATTTTAGGTAGTAGAGTACAGTTAATGTTACCAATCGTTAAAATAATTTTAGGTGGTAGAGTACAGTTAATGTTACCAATCGTTAAAATAATTTTAGGTAGTAGAGTACAGTTAATGTTACCAATCGTTAAAATAATTTTAGGTGATAGAGTACAGTTAATGTTACCAATCGTTAAAATAATTTTAGGTACTAGAGTAGAGTTAATGTTACCACTCGTTAAAATAATTTTAGGTGGTAGAGTGGAGTAAATCTTACGAATCGTTAAAATAATTTTATGTGGAAGAGTACAGTTAATGTTACCCATCGTTAAAATAATTTTAGGTGGTAGAATACAGTTAATGTCACTAATCGTTAAAATAATTTTATGTGGAAGAGTACAGTTAATGTTACCAATCGTTAAAATAATTTTAGGTTGTAGAATACAGTTAATGTTACCAATCGTTAAAATAATTTTAGGTGGAAGAGTACAGTTAATGTTACCAATCGTTAAAATAATTTTAGGTAGTAGAGTACAGTTGATGTTACCAATCGTTAAAATAATTTTAGGTAGTAGAGTACAGTTAATGTTACCAATCGTTAAAATAATTTTATGTGGAAGAGTACAGTTAATGTTACCAATCGTTAAAATAATTTTAGGTAGTAGAGTACAGTTGATGTTACCAATCGTTGAAATA
Source organism: Sepiola atlantica (assembly GCA_963556195.1). NCBI lineage: Eukaryota > Metazoa > Mollusca > Cephalopoda > Sepiida > Sepiolidae > Sepiola > Sepiola atlantica. Next base: position 117,249,668 of record OY744529.1, read on the forward strand.
ATTTTAGGTGGTAGAGTACAGTTAATGTTACCAATCGTTAAAATAATTTTAGGTGGTAGAGTACAGTTAATGTTACCAATCGTTAAAATAATTTTAGGTGGTAGAGTACAGTTAATGTAACCAATCGTTAAAATAATTTTAGGTAGTAGAGTACAGTTAATGTTACCAATCGTTAAAATAATTTTAGGTAGTAGAGTACAGTTGATGTTACCAATCGTTAAAATAATTTTAGGTAGTAGAGTACAGTTAATGTTACCAATCGTTAAAATAATTTTATGTGGAAGAGTACAGTTAATGTTACCAATCGTTAAAATAATTTTAGGTAGTAGAGTACAGTTGATGTTACCAATCGTTAAAATAATTTTAGGTGGTAGAGTACAGTTAATGTTACCAATCGTTAAAATAATTTTAGGTGGTAGAGTACAGTTAATGTTACCAATCGTTAAAATAATTTTAGGTGGTAGAGTACAGTTAATGTTACCAATCGTTAAAATAATTTTAGGTGGTAGAGTACAGTTAATGTTACCAATCGTTAAAATAATTTTAGGTGGTAGAGTACAGTTAATGTTACCAATCGTTAAAATAATTTTAGGTAGTAGAGTACAGTTAATGTTACCAATCGTTAAAATAATTTTAGGTGGTAGAGTACAGTTAATGTTACCAATCGTTAAAATAATTTTAGGTAGTAGAGTACAGTTAATGTTACCAATCGTTAAAATAATTTTAGGTGGTAGAGTACAGTTAATGTTACCAATCGTTAAAATAATTTTAGGTACTAGAATAGAGTTAATGTTACCAATCGTTAAAATTATTTTAGGTGGTAGAGTACAGTTAATGTTACCAATCGTTAAAATAATTTTATGTGGAAGAGTACAGTTAATGTTACCCATCGTTAAAATAATTTTAGGTGGTAGAATACAGTTAATGTTACCAATCGTTAAAATAATTTTATGTGGAAAGTACAGTTAATGTTACCAATCGTTAAAATAATTTTAGGTGGTAGAGTACAGTTAATGTTACCAATCGTTAAAATAATTTTAGGTAGTAGAGTACAGTTAATGTTACCAATCGTTAAAATAATTTTAGGTAGTAGAATACAGTTAATGTTACCAATCGTTAAAATAATTTTAGGTAGTAGAATACAGTTAATGTTACCAATCGTTAAAATAATTTTAGGTAGTAGAGTACAGTTAATGTTACCAATCGTTAAAATAATTTTAGGTAGTAGAATACAGTTAATGTTACCAATCGTTAAAATAATTTTAGGTGGTAGAGTACAGTTAATGTTACCAATCGTTAAAATAATTTTAGGTAGTAGAGTACAGTTAATGTTACCAATCGTTAAAATAATTTTAGGTGGTAGAGTGGAGTAAATGTTACGAATCGTTTAAATAATTTTAGGTACTAGAGTACAGTTAATGTTACCAATCGTTAAAATAATTGTACTAATTTTGAATAAGTTTCCTTTTTTACTTACACGAAAGACAGAGAAAGTAAATATATCTCTTACTTCAAATCTTACAGTAGCTAGGATTCACAAGTAACCATTTAGTCGTGAGCATGCTTAAAGTTTATTTCCTTTACTCGTTTAACGAGAACCGGTATTTCAACCGAAAAATACGAACTACTACTACTACTACTACTACTACTACTACTACTACTACTTCCGTTACCATTGAGATCTCCGACGCTAACTCATTAATAATCGTTTCCCCTTTCTAAGCCGCTGCCTCGTCGTTCAGCATTCGACACTTTCAAATATTCCATCTCTTGGACTTCAAAACCTCACATCTGTCCCCATTTACCGTGTCGTACTTTTGCCAAGTCCTCTTCCCACGCCTTTCCCCCTCCAACTTCCATTACCTTGTCTACTCCTATTACATTCTTTAATAAGGATTTCCGGTCACTCACACTTCCACCCACGCTCAGCTTCTAAATTCTCCCCAACGCTTTAGTTAAAGTACGCCCACGCACCCACATCCTAATCATCCATCTGAACGCCATCCTCCCCATCTTGCAACAAATTAAAACACCTCCCCTGTACATGTTTCTCGCCAGCCTAATTCTAAATTCCCATTTTCACTAATGCTAATTTTCTAAGACTCCCAGTCGCCATCCCTAACTATTCACCTCCTTTCGGTTACACCACCTCCCCTCGGCTATCTTTCTTTCCCCCTTGTAGTCGAGCACGCCAGGAAGTTCAACAGCATAATTATTCGACTGTGGCCATGAATCATCATTAAAACCTGAGAGAAACGCCACCATGAGATGCTTCTCTCCGCTACGCAATCACACCTCGACGCTCATCAGATCAAAAATGGGCATCCCTTTCCACCTCCTATTTTTCTTCAGCCACAAGGTCAAACACGTATCCTCTTCTCGGCTCACAACACTCACAAACACCGCGCCATAGGTACTCCTCAGTAACAAAGAACGCCATATGGACTAACTTCTTTTCGGCATCGCATAGGTCCATTTTCCATTTATTTCATCATTGTCATATTATGTTTAATAATTTTTTTGATGATTTTTAATCAATCATTAAATTTGTTATGTTTTAGTAGATATTCATTTTCATGTCTACACTCAGATATTATATCTCGCATGCTATTTACTGGAACAATAAAACACTGTGTGTTTATATATATACAGTTCGGTGTTTTTATATGTGTATATACTTCTATGTACAGCATTCACTTTTTTAACATATCTGTTTAGCTTGAAGGGTGGTAATGTGGGCTATCTTTAGGGGTGGTAATGTGAGCTATATCTAGGTTACTTTAGTGTATGCAAGGGGGTAAAAAGACGGTAAAACCCTTTCGTATTAATTCAGATAGCTCCTATTATTATGAAATGTAAACAAACAGGTTGTAGAAATGAACTTAAAATAATTCTTCAAATTTCAATTCCTTGGATTATTTTAAACAGAGGTGATCATGCTTATATTATGGAGACTAATAAAAGCATGAACTCGTATTTACATTGAATTTGATCCGTAGACACCGAGATAATGAAAATTTGAATTTTTTTGTAAGACTTCTTAATTTAAAGCCGTACATTTTTAGCCATTTTAGAATCAAAATCATGTAATGGGGTTTGATTACACTTAGAATAAGCGTTATAGACATAAGGTTAAGTATATTTATATATTGGTTTTAATGTTAGTAATGATACATTAATTCAATAAAATAATTTCACGAGTCATGGGACGGTATTCTTCTAACCCATCTCTATGTACATCTTCCACCCCCTCTCTCTCATATATATATATATATATATATATATATATATATATATATATATATATATATATATATATATATATATATATATATATAATATATATATATACATATATATATATATATATATAATATATATATAATATATGATATATATATATAATATATATATATATATAAAATATATATATAATATATGATATATATAATATATATATATATAATATATATATAAAATATATATAATATATGATATATATAATATATATATATAATATATATATAAAATATATATAATATATGATAGATATATATATAATATATATATATATAATATATATATAAAATATATATATATAATATATATATATATAAAAATGTATATATAAAAATATATATATATATATATATATATATATATATATAGTATACATTTCTATTTATACAAACATCATTTGTTACATATGTTCATACATGTTTCGGTTGTACTCCTCAAAGAGAGTCAACCTGTTCAGACCAAAAAGACACGCGGAAGTGATTTAGAAAACTTTCTTATTATATATATTTGCAGGGTGTACGTGTTTATAATTCAACCAGTCAATCTTTGTATCAAATTACATTCTTTACTCGTTTACCCTTTTAATTCATTCCTATTTGTTTTATTTATTATTTTTATTATCCCATCTTCCCATAAATATGATAATAAGAAAAAATTTCCAAATTTCATTGAACTTCCTCGTTTTTTTTTAAATCTGAAAAGGTTGACTCTCTGTGTAGAGTATAACCGAAACATGTATGCACATATGTAACCTATAATATTTGTATCAATAAAAATGTATACTAAAGACAAGCTGTACTTGTTATTGACAACTTTTTTATAAACATGGAGTTTAAACGGATTTACATCTACAGAAACTAATACAATACGTGTACTAAATATATATATATATATATATATATTTATATATATATATATGGCACGTCAATGAAAATTAATAAGACCTGCAAATGGAAGCAAATCGGTATTTTCAATTGTTCAGTTAATAAAAAGTTTTTATTAACTAAACTGCTCCTTGTTTTGAACAATTGAAAATACCGATTTGCTTCCATTTGCAGGTCTTATTAATTTTCATTGACGTACCATATTTTTGCTCTATCCAGTATATTGAGCTTTCCTTATTTCACAATAGGTCCAACTCTCTAAAAGTTTACCTTTTAGTTATAATTTACACATATATATATATATATATATATATATATATATATATATATATATATATATAACATTCATCCCTCTAGGCACGCACTCAGTCACTTAGTCACTTCTCTGCACCTCCTTCTAATATTTGATAGAAATAAATACGACGATTCCACTCTCCTGTCCCTGGTTATCTCCTGTGTAAAGTATGTACACAAACCCTTTGTTCCAGGTTTATGCAAATGCGTCTGAAGTCATTTCCCGCCTTCCAGAAAGCACATCTGGCATTCTTGAGACACACAAAAACGCTTCTTCCTATCGGGAATAATGCAGACTATGACCACTTCTCCGACGCCATACGTACAATATGGGCCGCCTCTAACCCAACAACCCAACAAACATTCACACTCTTCTCTTATTTGATTAGAGTTTTGAATTTCAAAAAATTCTTCTGTTCATTTATCTGGTTTTCCTTTATTTTTTATTTTTTTATTTTTCTTTTATATAAGAGTCAATGTTTGCCCTGTCTGGTTCTAGCCTGACAACACTAGACTAAGACAACTTTCTTTGTGTATCTCTCTGATATATATATATATATATATATATATATATATATATATATATATATTATATATATATATATATATATATATATATATAGTCTAAAGAGGCTTTAAGTCATTTTAACGAAAAAAATAAAAAAAAATAGAAAATAAAAAGGTAAAGTGCAGTTTAAATTCCCAGAGAAACTAACTAAATCCAAGATATTGCAGACTTAACATTCGTTGGAAAATTCATAGATAGATAAAAAATTAAAAAATATATAAGTAAATGAAATAAAAATAAAAAAATTAAAAAGGGGGGGTTAAGTATCTAACAGTGGAACAAAAACAGTAGACCTTAAGCGTCTAATATTAACACGGGGATCATCAGCTGTTTACCATGTAACTGTTTCGGAGATTTAAAAACAGGACAGTTACAATATTCATGGCTCTCCAATGGTACTGATAATACTACCATTTCCCCAATAATCAAGTGTCGAAATAATTCAGCTTAAAAGTTCACTAATATATACATAAATAAATAAATAAATAATAATAATAATAATAATAATAATAATAATAATAATAATAATAATAGTAAGACTACCGTATGATATGGTAATTTGCATATCAAACAACATTAATTATGACAATAAAAAATAAAAGAAATAAAAATAAAAAATAATAATAATACTATCTAAACACTAAACCCAAGAACCATTCTGCAATATGGTAGCTAGTAATAAAATTATATAGGAATGAAAATTGCATTAAGACATAAATATATATATATATATATATATATATATATATATATATATATATATATATATATATATATATATATATAAAGATAGATAAAAGAAGAGGGAGACACATGTACGAATGACACATTTATTTCTACTTCGATTGTTCAAGTCAAGGTGTACTCGGTAAAAACATGTTTATTATTCTTTCCTTACGCCAAGGAGTTTCAAAGATTAAAATCTTATGATCAGAGGAGGTACATAGATACGTAAATTGGCAGTGGAAAAGCAAAAATCTAAAATTTGAAAAAATATTAAGTAATGGAGAGTGATATATATATATATATATATATATATACATACTTACCTTTATCGAATAAATTAAAAATCCTGACCTTTTTCTGAACGAAACCGGTAAAATCTATCGTTTCATAATGATTTATTACTGTCTTTAATTTTTTCCGTTCGATTTTTTCACAGACGATTTTTTTCACTGCATTTTATTGTATAATATATCGTGTATGTTATCTTCATATATATATATATATATATATATATATATATATATATATATGATAAAGAATGGAAATAGTGTTCTGACGTAAAAAAAATTGAAAAAAAGATAAAACAAAAAAAATATTTATCTATTCATCAACGTTTCGTCCTAATTTAAAGACTTCTTCAGGATAATTGCTTGAAGAAAATAACACGCTAGTACAACATTTTTTAAACAAAGGTAGTACTTTTAGTGGAACTTAAAGGGCTGCTTATACAACTAATCAATGATGAGATACAAAGAGATGGTGGCAGTTGGAAATTGAGTTAACATTAGAAAGGATGGGGAAATGGTGACGGTTGGAGTTATCAGATTATTAGGAAGAGAAAGTGAGCTAGTGTTGTGTAAGCTGAGAGGAGTCGCTTAACACATGATGCTTTATGGGCTCATCATGATCGTGGGAGGCATTACAATAACTGTGGAAGGTGTGAGGCAAACATTGGTAGCTGTCGGAGTTATTTAAACCATGAGGGAAGGCCGCTACCTATGTTTGCTCTATTTCCTTCCACAGTGTTTCTATCCTTTATGATCTCATGTGATATATGTTTGCAGCACCAGTCGAAACTGGTTGTCACCTGAACTCTGTGTAAGAGCATGTCAAATTATGGGATCTCTTGTAGTTTCAGTGTCCTTAAATTCGTGCAATGTCGTCTCTATATATTGTTTTTATTTCAAGTTATCTTCGGTTGGTCGGTGTTACCTGAGTATGTGTGCCAGTTTCCGCACCTGAAGATTTTCGTTATGATTATTATGATTATGATTATGATCATCATCATTATTATTATTATTATTATTATTATTATTATTATTATTATTATTATTATTATTATTAATATTATTAATATTATTATTATTATTAGTAGTAGTAGTAGTATTTTGTTCTCACTAAAAGTGCTTACATATGGCATCATCAGTGATTACTAAGTGATAATAACTAATAATTTTCCCTGGAATTCGAGTGACAACAATCTGCAGATGTCCAGTACCCACCATCTCTGTTGATATCACTTGCAAATGAGTTTACATAATCGTAAAAGCAGGTTATCATTGATTTTAGGCAGCATTTTGTTTTCATTTAAGCAAACATTGTTAAAAATAACAGAATTTCAGTGCATAATTATACTTGTTTTGTTTTTTTCAATTTTTCTAATGATCTTTTTTGTGTTCAAATGAATTAATAGTAATCTATGTTCCATGTGTATCATGAATGTGTTCGAGTTTTCGTCCAATGATGTTTAGGACACAAAATCAAATGAGCAGAATAGCTCGATCATGGAAGAGAATTTCGAAATATAGTCGGGAAAAACGCACGTAAAGTCAGTTAAACGCCAAAAGAACGCTCTTGCACTGTTCCCAAAAATAACGTTAATAATTCCAATCAAGCCACGCCTGAATCAGACACAGAATGAAAATGTATTACGTAACGCATTTATAACTGTATTACTGGTTTCATACGTAATGTGATTACTTGTAAGTTGGTGGGTTTTAATAAAGATAGCTTCAAGTATTTATTTTATTTTAAATTGGTTTCGGAATGTAGTATTTTCGTGTTATTAACTAAAATGCTCTTAAATAAGCGGTTGTCAGTCATGTTTGTCTAGATGTTTATAAATTGAGCTAGAGTAATAAAGATGCATTGAGAGTCGATTGGATAGGGTAGTGGTTGTAAAACCAATGTAGTTATTTGCTTTGATACTACTATGAGTTACATTCTACCTAAGGGTATTTAAATTCATGAATAGCATTGGTTCTTTCTAATATTTTATGGGTTGCGGAAGAATCGTTTCTTACAACAAACGTAAAGGTCTTAAATTTCTTTCAGTGAATAATGAGTTTTATTTTATTATTGCTGTCAATTGAGGATATGTATTTGCCTACAATATTTTTGTGGATGTTTCTTCTGATGTGAAGTGTTGTTGCGTTGTATTACAATAGTATATGTTAATAGAGTTTGAACTATTATGTGGAATATATATATATATATATATATATATATATATATATATATATATATGCATATGCATATACATATATATATACATATGTACATATAGACACATATATATGTAAATATATTGTGTGTATTGAGGCACCATTTTCTCATTTATGCAAAAATTCTTAAAAATAACATGATTCATCTGTTTAATTATACTTTTTATTATTTGTTTATTTTTTGATGGTCTATTTTGTATTAAAATAAAAACAAATACATTGAATTTAAAATCGCCAACGACTTCCTGGCACAATGCGTTTTCCACCGTCTTTTAAACATCATTTGATTTCTCCCGCTTTTTTGTTTATTTGATGATTAGATGTAGAATTGAGAACGTTCGTGAAACCTGTGAAACTTATGGAACATTTATTAGTTTTTTTTTTAATGTTAGTACAAAAAAGACTATCAGAAAATTGAAAAATGGTATAATTAAACAGACGAATTTTGTTATTTTAAACAATGTGTGCATATATATATATATATATATATATATATATATACATATATATATATATATACATATATATATATATATATATACATATATATATATACATATATATATACATATATATATATATACATATATATATTTACATATATATATATACATATATATATATACATATATATATATACATATATATATATATATATATATATATATATATCCTATTAAGTCGACAAAAAGATTCTGGCTTTTAATCAGACCGTGCATTCTTCTAAGATCTCTTGGATATTCTATATAAAATCAATATAAGTTTATTGGCTAATTCGTTCTTTTAAATATTTCTTTGCGTTTGTATTATGGATTTGCCCATCGGTTATTCCATCTTTTTAAATAGCATTTTCATCACTAAACCCTTAGACTGAGTAAATGCAACATGGTTCAGATGTGCCCAAATAAAAGAGGCTATATCATCGAGGTCGTTAGACATGCTTAATATTGAAATATAATTTCCCTCGCACAAATATTATCTATACATAATGTATTGAAGATACTTTTCCGCATTGTGTCAGGTTTCAATATTAAATAAATCGTTCGTGGGTTTATCACCTTCATTTCAAACTAGCATTTCTATCAGAAAATGCCCATTTAGAATGAATGTTTATTAACAACTAACCGGGGTTTTGTTTAAATTTAATTGTAAAGCAAGTATGCCTTCATTACCAGGACACACTTGTCCTTCCTACCAAGATAATATCAAATGGCCGGATAGTCAACCAAACGGGTATTAACACCAATGGAGTTTTCCCAAGCTCCCATCATTCCCGGACTTATACTGCAGTCCCCTCTTCACTCCCTCACATCTATGACTTCTACGCGAAGACGAGGTGCTTATGCGGCAAAATTGTGTTTTGAGAGACAGGTTCCTGGCAGAGTTCCAGGGTTTAAGCCGGAACACCGAGATAATTAATGGATAACCGTCCTTTGGGAGAAAAACTTGCCGATACGCTGGCAAAATGGGTTTTACATATATTTATTATGAATATATCACATCTGCCAAGTTATTCAGAAAAAACTTATTAGTAAAGACACACACGCATAAATACATAGACAGATACATATATGTATATATATATATACAGGTGCACTTTAAATATATAGACATTATATATATATATATATATATACATTGAATACATATATATATATATATATATATATATATATATATATATATATATATATGCTCTTATACATAGACATATACTTATGCACCGTTATATGTCTGTAGGTAATGTGTTTACACACAAAAGAGAACACAAATGACACGTGAATTTCGATGTGTCTATCCATTTATATGGGTATGTATTTGTGTGTATATTTTTGCATGTACATATGTACTTTTGCGTACATACGTGGGCTTGTATGCGTATGTGTACATGTGTGCTTATGTTTATAAGCGGAGCTTTAAGTAGCATTAAAATAATTATACTATACCTATATAAATATTAATATAAGTGACATATATATATATGTATATATATATGTATAGTTATCAGCATTGATATATATATATATATATATATATATATATATATATATATATATACCACTCGACTAGTCTTCTCTCTGTGGCCGCTTCTAGGTATATGTAGATATTAATTTATCTTAATTACGTGAAATACGAGTGTATATCGCGACTACTTGCATATCGTAAGCTGGCTCTGTGAACAGGTTCGCGCCTCCCGACCGTCTTAAATTGTTACTTTCCTGCACTGATCAGAGCAATAAACTTTAAACGCTAGCGTCTGTAGGCATTAATAATTTAATATGTATTCATAAATATTATATATATATATATATATATATGTAGTAAAGAAAGAGGAAAATTGCCTTAAAAAACCATTTGTTCGATGATTGTTTTATAAAAAACAAAACAAACATCTTCATTTTGACTTTTTTTACTAATATTTTACTCGATATAACAGGCATCATCAGAGCTTTAAACAATAAATAAAGGTATTAACTTTATTCTTCTATGTATACGTAAGAATTCTTCCTGATGGTGGTGAAAGATGGCGTCCGGATGTTGTGTTAGGTGAACATTTATCTTTTTAAATCTGAACATGGCTCGCAAGTAGATATCAATTCGGGAAAGTTCATTTGTTCAGCATCTTAGAATTTAAAACATTAAGAAAGAGGCAAAATTCCTTCAGAAACCATTTGTTAGATGCGTATATTATTTTATTAAAAACCAAAATAAATAATTTCATATATTTCAAATATTTTATATATACATATATAAATATATATATATATATATATGTGTGTGTGTGTGTGTGTGTGTGTGTGTGTGTGTGTGTGTATATACATGCACATTTCTGATTGATTATGAATCATGAAACCTTGACCGATTGATAAAAACAGCAGTTTTTGTCCATTATGTCTGCACAACGGTCAAATATCAACCAATCAAATCGCATTTTAAGAAAGTGTCCCGGTCGCTACGACAACACACATCTTCGAGTGATTAAGACCAGGTCCATAATGAGAAGTAAAAGATGAAAACATTAAAAAAAGCTCTTAAAACCCGCACAATATTAGTTTTCCACTTTCTGTAAATATTATTATTATTATTAGTAGTAGTAGTAGTAGTAGTAGTATTAGTATTAGTATTATTATTATTATTAGTAGTAGTAGTAGTAGTAGTAGTTGTTGTTGTTATGCACACGGTCGTATCTGAATCTGCTTTAGCCATTTAAGAAAAATGACTTCATTTTTTTAGATATTGAAACATCGAGAATTAATCGCTGTCTAATTCTTCACTTAAAAAAAATAATTTGATGAGAAAAAAAAGAGAAATTTGCATTTAATTCCGAAAATCAATTAATGTAAATTTCCCGCGTGCAATTCTCCTCCAGCCTCGAAAATTAATTTCTTTAACGACTCATTTAAATGTTTTATCCTTTCCCCCCCCCCCCGTAATTTATCGACCCTAAGGAACACAATGCACGAACAAAATTTATTTAATTTAAAATCACAAAACATGTTATATAAACCTAAAAATAAAGAGATAATCTGAATTAGAAAAATATTTTTTTAAGTTTCACCCAACTTGGTTAATTTATGCCAACCTTAAGAAATGCCAATGTTGGATGTTTTTTAATCTCTCTCTCTCTCTCTCTCTCTCGCTCTCTCTCTCTCTCTCTCTCTTTACATATATATACATATACATATATATATATATATATATATATATATATATATATATATATATGATATTTAAATGTTGGCTTTACGCTCTCATCTGAACATACGACTCTTTACCTTTTGGTCTTTATTTTGTTTTATTTTTATTTTGTTTTTATTTCATGTAAAGTTTTCAAAATTAAATGTTGCCGATGATATTTACAATTAAATTGTCGGCTTTCCCTAACCTCTGATGATACGAGTTTATCTTTGAAAATCCATGGATTAAGGATATATCTCATCAGGAAGAGTTAGAATCCGATCTTAACCGTAGATCATATTTGGAAAGCCAAATATGATCTAAGGTCTAGATCGGATTCTAACGCTACCTGATGAGATCTCAGTTTATAATAGCTGTTGATCGATAACATCGACATGCTAGTGTCGCAGATTTTGTATATGTCTGTGTAAATAAAAATAATCATATATAAAAGCTTTATTTGTATAAACCCGGTTGAAATTCTTTGGATTACTTACCTGGATTATTATTATTATTATTATTATTATTATTATTATTATTATTATTATTATTATATATATATATATATATATATATATATATATATATATAATGGTGGGTGGGCATTTGTGTATTTATTGTGAACATGAACCAATAGAAATATAGAAATCATAAGATGTTTACAAGATTCAAACAAGCAAGATATATATGAAATAAAAATGTTTTTTTGCTTTTAAAATACATTCCCCTGTATGTTTTTATAAAAATGATGACAAGTTTTTCACATTACATACCGATCACGTGTTGATGTTTTATTCACCATACCGCGATCACATAAAAGTCAGTTAATAAAAAAGAGCCGTATTCATAAATTTCTACAGCACATTTTTGGACCAGTTATTTACTTATAAAGGTTACAAGCCACGTCCTAGTTGGCTAAATGCCAAATATTTAAACGACCATTAACACCTCCATAGCCGCAAAAATACATATGACTCACACTGATGAGTGAAGCCTTATCATAAGCAACACAGTATTGCTGGAAAATGGTTGGACCAATAGCAGGAAGCACCAAAGAGCACAATGATCAAGCCACTTAGTTTCGTATAGTCCTTCTGTTTTGTATCATAAGAAACACAACATGTTCGTAGCCCTGAACCAATATTACTAATGCTATTCTTTGTTTTTACTTTGTATACATGAGAACACTCTGTTATATGAGAATTAAAACAATACTTTTAATTGACAACAATTGAAACGGAGAGTTAATTCATAAAAGGTTATTTTGCAAAGCAATATTAAATATTTTATTAATCCTGTGAAGACACTTCCAACACAACTCGTATTTTTATCAAAAGCGAATAACGTTTCATTTTTTTCAACGTGCCTCGCGTCAGACGTACTTTCCATGAACAGTGTTTATTTCTTAAAACCCCCTATTTGTACGCCTTATAACAACGGGCCTTTCCCCTTGCAGACTACAAGATGACGTCTTCAACTATAAAGTCGATAGTTATTATCATGAGCCGTCACCATAAGTAATCGATGTTTGTTCATTCATTAATCATTTAATTCCTCTCATAATATTATTCATAATTAACTAGACAATTGTTCGGCCTTATCAATCTTCAGCATCGACTAGCGTTTGCCATTTATAAATTGTGATCTATTATTTAAATATTTTAAAAATAGTTTATTATACGATTTCGTTCGCATACACATGGTCATACATACACATCGCATGGGCAATGTCATACAAATATCTCCCATACATAGTCTCATACACATGTATCCGATGCACAAGGTCATACACATACCTCGCATACACATGGTAATACACATACTTCGCATTCACATAGTATTACACATACCTTACATACACATGACCATATACGTACATTGCACACACATTAGCATACACATACCTCACATAAACATGGGCGTACACATGCATCGCATACACATGGCAAGTATATAAAATGGTAGTGTTCTATTATTTGCTTTACCTGAACTAACATTGTAATAGCGAGAATTGAAAAATTTACTATGTTCGATAGAACGTTAGAAATGACACAAAATAATTTGGCAATATCTGGCGGGAATTTATATGTTTCATTTAAATCTGTGGTAGAGATATTTTACATTCGACTCATGTAGATAAGATCCTTAGTTCGTCTGTTGATTAATTAAGACCCTCGGCTTGGTGATGCTTAAAATTGAAATAGTATTTCCCCGTGTATGCCACATCTAAATGTTTACTAGTATTTTCTTTATCAAACAATCAGTTTTAATAATCGCATATAAGGAAAAATATTCACTCTTGTTTTAGGCTATGCAGGCTAAACACGTGATATTCGCTGCAGTACATAGATATGTGTTGAGTTGTCCTTTGGTTTCACCTTTGTTTGAAATAGCATTTTTATTGTTAAATAGACACAATTAATGGCGCATTTGTGCGCCCAATCCTCTATCTACTAGAGTGTGTCTACTTTGAAATAGAACAAATTTACTAAACGTCTACATTTGATGGACGTATTTAAATCTGTATGTGATATCTTTCTACTTTACGACAATTTCCAAGTGATGAACATATATAGACATTTCTGGCTTGAGGTTATTTAAAAAAAAATAACTCGGTCTCAGAGTCTGTTTACTTTCTGTGTTAGTCAATGTTCTCACAGGAAATAAAGGTTCCAACTTTATAAAAGATATGTAGAAGAACAATAGAACGAACGTTTCCCAAAACTATTCCCGCCATAAACAAACATCATATAAAGAAATTAAAGAAACTTAAGAATCTCATTCCGTGAAAGATTCAATGAAAAATTTCCACCGAAAACAAAATGCTTCTGAAGCTACGTCGATGACATCTACGCTCTTAGCGACAAAAATTATATTTCAAAAGTGTCACAGACAGACAGACTCCCTATTTTAAATATAATAGATCGACAGAAATTGTATTGAACACGTAATCGCGACAGACCACTAGAGAAATACTTCCACAGTTAAGTGTGACAAAATTAGAATTATGTGAAAATGAAACGTGACAGATCGACCTATATATATTGCCATTTTTAATCATACTTCGACTCGTTTAAAATTGATGCATCCCTTCCAAGATTGAAGGGACGCTTTTAGCAATTTCAAACTGAAGCATGACAGACAATATAAGTATCTCGCAGACGCACGAACAAACATTGGAAACTAAAAACTTGAAAACAGTACGTATTCACAATTCATTCGGAAAAGAATGTTCTTAAAGAGGATTCGGTAAAATACCAAATTGATATAGAACTCTATCGATTGAACGGATGGGAAAGGATGTAAGAAGGGGATGAATCAAATGCAAGCTTTAAAGGGGAAAAAGAAAACATGACGGGGAAAGGAGGGAAAGGTTAAGCAGGAAAAAGAAAAAAAACGGAAAAACAAGATGGAAGCAAAACACGGGATTCTGGGAAGACAGCAAGACGTCTCAAAAGGATCAATGTAGTCAGGTCATGTTTTTACAAGACGTGCGATGTTTTCGCCCCTTGTAGCTGGCGGGCCGGGCCAATAGTCACTTTAACTTGATGTGCTGCGGTGCAAGAAATATGGAATATGGCATAACCTTTTCTGCTTGTTCTTTTTCTTCACATTTCTTGTTGCATATTGCAATTTTCTGTGTGTACATGTTTGTCGTAGTCGTTTGCAGATGGAAAAGCAAAGATGAAAACTAAAGATAAAACCAGCTGTATGCTGCAGGGTCATAGGATGAGAAATAAGGAGCTGTTTGAAGACTAGCTTCATGTCTCAGGAATCTGACAGTTATCATTATCGGTCTTATCATTCATATCATTGGTAGTAGCTGTATTATTATTATAAGTAGTAGTAGGAGGAGGAGGAGTAGGAGTAGGAAGAGGAAGAAAATAAAGTGAAGGATGAGAAGATGAAGAAGAAAAAGACAAAAGAAGAAGAAGGATGAGGAAGATGAAGAAGATGAGGCAGAAGAAGAAGAAGAAGAAGAAGAAGAAGAGGAAGAAGATTATAGAGAATAATAATAATAATAATAATAATAATAATAATAATAATAATAATAATAATAATAAGAAGAATGAGAAGAAGAAGATGAAGAAGAAGAAGCTGATAAAGAAGAAGAAGAATGGGGAAGAAGAAGATGATGAAGAAGAAGATTATAAAGAAAAAGAAGAAGAAGATGAAGACGATGATGAAGAAGAGAATGAAGAGAAGAAGATGGCAAAGAGGAAGAAGAAAAAGAAGAGATGAAGAAGTAGATGATAAAGAAGAAGAAGAAAATGAAGACGATGATGAAGAAGAAGATGAAGACGAGAAGAAGATGGCAAAGAGGAAGAAGAAGAAGAAGAGATGAAGAAGAAGAAGATGATAAAGAAGAAGATGATGAAGACGATGATGAAGAAGAAGATGAAGAAGCGAACAAGATAAAGAAAGAGAAGAGATAGAAGAAGTATTATCATTTATGAAACCGTCATCATCAATATCATCGTTAAAATCATCAAATCAGGTTATAAACTCGTACGAATCAAAACTAATTAATAGCGTACAAGTGCTTACAAATTCACGCTCCATCCGATTTTTGAACTCATAACTTACGTCCTAGAATCGGAAAGTAATGCAACTAAAATATATAAGATTAATGTTGGAAAATGAATATATATTAATTATTATTGTAATTATCATTCTTATTATCATGTTTCCATTACTAACACCAATCATTATCACGGACTTCTGAAAAAACAATCGGTAGATTTTCCTACTGTTTAAGTAACAGAAAGTCTCCACAGATTTGCAGTAATCTCCGTTTATTCCCTAATTAATTTTTATCTCCTGGTGTACTTGTAAAATAATGATTCAGACATGTTGAGTAATAACGCATAACACGTCACGGGGAGGCTAAGGGCATGCATACCGCAATAATTAAGAAAAGCTGAAAAGTAGATAGATTGTCGATTAGGCTAAAAGAACAACAGAAATGAATCAGCGACCTTTGAACGGGCCTAGATGTGTGAGGTCAACGATTTCAGAGTATGACGTCGTAACATAAAAACGACTCGGTAATCTATAAAAGAGTCAGGTGCACGAGGCCAGAAGAAGAAGGCACCCAAAGTGCAAAGCAGAAATTAAAATGGCGGTTTTAAACGAAGGAAGAAGGAGCGCTGACGTGGCAGAGATCGAGTTGGGTGGATATAGAGAAAAACCTGTCGTGGGTCAGCCCCGAAGAGATGTATCCCCCACCACGGCCGAACTGCCGTAAACAACTATCGTGGGGATAACAAGCCTCCTCTAGATATCAGGAGCAGACTGCTACAGAACGTATTGTCGTGTTTCTCTCTAGGTTGCAAGGTAAATCATTCTGCCTGGTTTTCGTGAAAATAACCTACGTTGTGTAGAGTCAAACACCAACCGTCGTCAAGGTACAGAACGAGGTTTCTTCGTAAGACAAGGGAAAGAACAATAATGTCAAAGGACTTTTGCTAACAAAGAAATGTGTAATTATATATATATGTGTATACCCAACTTACACCAACTGGTGGTGAAGAATGAAGAAACAGAGTTTCTCGAGCACGTCTTTGTCTCTATCGTTGTGTTTTGTTTGATACTACCGAGTCCCCCGAAGGAACGGGTATTGCAACATGCTCGCTGATAACGTCCAGTGTGTTTTACCTGGACTCCCAGTAAAAATATACCCATGTAATAGTTGATTACTTTTGATTGCTTTCAGTTATAATCTTGATCGTTTTATTGACATTGTTATACTTTCAAACCCTGCATGGCAATTTCCGTTCATACTAACAGATGGATGCTGGTTTTCTGAAGTTCATTAAAACGGATTGAAGGAATTGGGCCTATCTTTATTTGTTAAATAAGACCATAGCTCGGTTACACCTTTTGCATAATAAGAGATGTTCGTGTCGTCCCCAGAACAATCTCGGAGCACTTCTGACTTCGGCACGACTGCTGCATATGGAGAAAGACGAGCTCGCTCCTATCCACAAGCGTTACTGTGGACGATTTGTACGAGAGATCTGCTTCCCAACTCATTCGAATGCAACATAAGGGGTATTCAGGATGTGTACTTAGCAGTAACGGTGCAATTTCTCTGTAGGTACGAACTAAAGTTGGTAAACCGAAAATGCCGTTCTGTTTGTAAAAATATTTCTCTTTAGAAGCGCTCGTGTTTGTGGGGAAATCACGCTAATTAAATAGCATGAGTGAAGAATGCAAACAATACAACACATGGCCTAATACATAAATCATCATAGATTATAATTTGTCTACCCTCAAGCAGACCAAAACATAGAGTCTCTCTCATTGTTTTTGATCAAAATTTAATGACTTAAATTATTTTTAAGCAAAATATTGGTTTCCATGAAATCCAATTTAGGAAAAAAAGTTATAATATTTCAACAAAACCTTCTAAGTTTATGTTTTCTATATCAATGTACAATAATATACTAGAATTATTTCTTATAATTGTAGTTATTCAGACATTTATTCTCGCCATGGATGTTATATACACATGTCCACATGAACTCATGGCGCAGCAGATAAAGCGTTTAGTCAAATAGTTCTAAATAGCAGCCTTCTCTGTAGGATTAGGGTTCAATCTTCACAACAGACTATAATAACTGAGAATAGCATAGAAAATTACTTAACATTTCTACCGAACAATCTACCCTCATGTATTAAATAAAGTATTCAGTGTGAATCCGTATAGATTTTCGAGTTCAAAAAGAAACACCTGAATCGGGTCGGATATATCATCAACAAAACGTTTAAAATAATAGTTAGAAAAATACTGAAAAATATAAATATTATATAATAGAAATATTCTTTTTTTATTTGTTTTAAAAAAAAATTTTGCGAAAAGAATAATTTAAAACAGCATTAACTCACCCACCAAAGCGAATGTTTGATTCTTTGCAACACTTACCTGAAATAAAAAAGAAATAAAAATTAATGGATTAAATATGGTTAATTTTTATTGTACAATAAGGGTTAGCCATGAACATGGAACCGCAAATATAAAACAATTATATGAGAAAAAATTAAACAAATAGAAATATAAAAAAATAAAACATATATACTTCCAATTTCTGTATATCTAAAAAATGATGGGCAAGTTTTTCGCCTACAGATTATGGTCAGTTATTTGACCGAAATATCGGATAGCCTAACAGATGTGTCTATGTTATTATTAAACTAGTCTTTTTTCATGCTTATTGTTACACCGGCCGTTCTTACACAGGAGAAACTACACCGGTTGTCACTATAAATAGTGCGAGTCACCAGAGACATATGAAGACAAAGCACAGTCTTGTAACTGTCTAGCCAAGAGCTAGTCACTTTCTTACTTTGTTAATACACTCGTTAAACCAACCCTCGACTTGACTTCCTTTATTTATTTTTTACTGTGGAACAACTTCACAACATATATATATATATATATATATATATATATATATATATATATATATATATATATATATATATATATATATATATATATATATATATATGTATATATATATGTGCGGGTGTATATATATATATATATATATATATATATATATATATGGGTGTTTATACATATATATGTCTGTTTATATATATATATATATATATATATATGTATATGCATATATATGTGTTTATATATTTATATATGTGTTTATATATATATGTGTGTATATATATATATGGGTGTATATATATATATATATATATATATATATATATATATATATATATATGTGTGTATATATAGGTGGGTGTATATATATATGGGTGTGCATATATGTGTATATATAATAATTCCGTGTACTAAACATTCAATATCGGAGAATCGATATGTAACAAATACTTATTTTTATCGTATAATACGGCTTCTATTTCAATGATATTCTCCTGATGAGATCGCATAAAATATAAAGTTTGGAAGCTAAGCTTTTAAGGTTCGATCCTAGGACGGTAGGTACGGATAGACACACGAACTTTATATAATGCTCTAATATAATACATTCGCTATTTAATGCTTATAAAAGTAATGTCTTTTTACCGTTTTTTTGCGGCGTTCAACATGATTCAAGCATGAACGCATATATTCTTCATGTTCACCTTCTCCGTTTCTGTATGTATGTATCGGACTCACACAATCTGACAGTTGAGCTACAACTTTTCAGAGACGGTCGCTTTGAGATTCGTCAACAATGTAGGATAAATTTGACATATGGAAAAGGACAGAAAAACAAATGAAAATCAAAAATAATTATCAACCAATCAGAATAGAGTAAAAAATATACGAATCAGAATACATAGTGAAAATAATCGACTAATCAGAAAAAAAAGTAAATAAAAAAGTAAAATGACCAATCAGAATAAACTAATCAAAGTATTAGCGTAAGAATCTTCTTTTTTTTTTGTATTTTGTGTTCCAATGAGATCGAAGTAAATTGTTTTCTTTTTCTCTGATAATTCTATTGTTAGCGTCACATTACAACGAGATTAGATCCAATCGTAGCGTACAGATGGGAAAGGTGGTAAAGAAATCTATATGCGACTCTTGTTGACATCTGATATGAAGCACTTACAAAAATCGGCGTTTCAGTTCAACATGCAAAAATAGATAAGCGACTAGAACCAAAGTATAAAAAAATACAACAACCATTCGTTCGTCAAAAGAAGGAAACGATTGAGTTTAATCAAAATCGCTAAAAAAAAGTTCAGATTGGTTAAAAAAAAAACTATCCAGAAAATTGGTAAAAATGTAGAAAAGAAACAAGAACATTACACGATGAATTAGTAATCTCGGATTCTTAAAAACAGGCAATGGAAAAACTTGCGGATGAAACTTTTATAAACTATTTCTATTAACAAAAGGTACGAATACAAAATGAAATAAATTACTGGAAATTAGAGATAGCGAAATTAACCAATCAAAAACAGATGGTCACATTTTTAGAAAAGGAAGAAGCTAAGAAAAAATATTTAAAAAAACAACAAAAAATCAATAAAATACCTCAGCAAATCCATTGACCAATCAAGTGGATTCATTCAATCAAGATAAATCGATCAAGTATAAATGAAAGGACAGCTATATAATAAGAGAGAAAGCAATAATGTTATCAAAATAGTTGAAAGGTAACTTCTCATAATTAGGACTGTTATTTGTAAGATGCGTCCCCTAATTCTGCGAGTATAGCGATGGAAATTATATTCAAAATGTGCTGGACAAACTGACGAACAAAGCCTGTTAGAATAAAATAACTGCGTCCATTTTGTCTGCGCGTATAGCGCTGGAAATGATATGACAACTATAAACGTGTCACACAGATAATCTAAGAGAGAAGCATCAGCGCTTCCAATACAATGTACACATAATTTTGGTTATTCTGACTACATTTCTCATCCTGAGTGTTATAATCTAAACGTTTCGGCTGCTGTAACCTCCGACCTTCTTCAGGTGTATCTCTTCGAATTCGGGAGTATTTCTGTCGGGGAATCCGGACGGAATTTCGAACGGAACCCTTTATTTAATCCACCGGGGGTATCATGGCTCTCGACATTGATAAGCGGTGACCTCGATAGGAATAAATGTATACTTTTCCATGAGATGTTATCTGTTGGCGATCTGTCACGCTTAGGTTTGAAATAGCATGCTCACGTCTTAAAAAGTGAAGGTTCTACCACATAGTAGTAAAGAGATGGAACCAGGGAACGCCCAGTTTTAAGATTCTGATGGGGGGGGGGTGCGGTCAGAATACAATTGTAGCACAAAGGGGTGCGTGCATATCTCTACTTGACCATCTGCAAAATACCGAACATCTAACTAGCAGTAAGGTCTGAAAACCAATGCAACAAAGAACTGTTGGAAAAAAGTCATACACAATCCATTATGACTATGCAAACACGTCTCATAACTTTTTAAACACAACTCTCTCTTTCTTTCTCCAACATACTCTCTCTCTCTCTATATATATATATATATATATACATATATACATACATATATATATATGTATATATATATATATATATATATATTTAACACATAACTATCTCTCTAATGCATTTCAAAAAAATAAACAAAATAAGGAAAATAATAAACTCACTCATAATAATAATAATAATAATAATAATAATAATAATAATAATAATAGTAATAATAATAATAATAATAATAATAATAATAATAATAATAAAAGTGATGATGATGATGATGATGATGATGATGATGATGATGATGATGATGATGATGACGACGACGACGACGACGACGACGACGACGACGACGACGACGACGACGACGACGACGACGAAATTGTCGCAAATTATCAAGGAGGATAGGAAGACTCAGGAGGGAGAGCCTAACACCATTGCCACCTAAATCCAAGGGGCCACTAATGGTCGTTGCAAGCGATAAATACATAGTATGCGGCTGTTGTGATACCGCAAATAAAGATTGCGGTAGTCACCGAAAAGAGGTGGAGTGTAGTGGCAATCTTGGCAAGCTTGTCATCACTCAGATTCCAGGAAAAACTACCAGTTGTTGTCGGTGAGCAATCACTGACGATGACTTGTGTGATAAGTATTGAAGTATTTGTAAAACAAACATAAGGATGCTACCTTGCGGCGATGGGACAGGGACTGAAGCTTGGTTTACAGTGAGGGACCTATTAGGTTGACGACTCTATTTTGGACCTCGTCAAAGAGTTAGAGACTAGTAGATGATGCATCAGCCCAGATATGGCAACTATACTCCATGCATGGGCGTATGGTAGCTTTGTAGAGATACAGGATAATGTCAGGTGCGAGGAGTTTACTAGCACGGTAAAGGGAGCCAACTTCTTTGCAGCAGCTTTGGCAATGTCTACAATGTATTTGTTCCAATTCATGTTACCTGTGAAGGTTAGGCCGAGGAGTTTGAATGATGAACTCTCAGGTAGGGTGTTATTTGCCATGGCGATCGGTGGTTGGAGAGGTTTTTTGTAGTTATTGAAGGAAAGGAGCTTTATCTTTGCGGCATTAAACGTTACCAACCATTTATGACCCTAATCCACTACAGCCTGGAAGTTATTTTTTAAAGATTCGGTTATTGCCTCGGATATGATCGCGTCGGTTTTGCCAACATGGCGAGAGTAAAGCGTGGTGTCTAAGACTCTATGTCATCAGAGCTGTTCCGATGGATACTGCACCCCATACTGGTATTGTCTTGTCCTTCGGGGCTTGATTTACGCTGGTCAATAGGTCTGTGTTGCGCAGTTCTAGGAGGTCCACCCTCCCAGGCTTTGCATCCCTTCTTTGGGGAGGAGTAAGTTTATTGCTTACTGTCTGAGGCGCCCTTACCGAGGAATGCCGACGGGGCTGCCCAGGCAATTTATAATTGCCAGAGTGCCCACTTCTCGGGCGCTGGCTTTTCAAACTCCACTTTCCCGACCCGATCTTGGGTCACATCTTACTTGTGGGAGTAAGATAAAACCGGCCTTGTGCCTAACTCCTGAGAAGGAGTAAATAATATCAGGGAGATCGTTTACATTGATCAGGAACAACAACGATCAAAGGATGGACCCCTGGGATACACCAGCATTTATGTCATGTTGCTTAGATGAACGGCCATCGAGGACAGCCTGGATTTTTCTTTTGTTTAGGAAGGATCTAATTATATTAAGAGGTTGTCCAGTAATACCGTATGAGCGTATTTTCAGGAGAAGCCATTTATGCCATACCTTGTCAAAGGCCTTGGATATATCAAGCGCTACTGCCCTAGCCTCACCTGCCTTGTCGAGTGTATGATACATGCGTTCAGAGATTACCGTTAGGATATCAGCAGTAGATCGTGTTTGTCTAAATCCATACTGGCGGTCAGATAGAAGTTTAGTATAAACTAAGTGCCGTACTATCACATGTTTTCTAGTTAATTTACTTACATTTGTCTGCCTTTCTATCACTGTTTGCTTATTGGTTAACTCATCTTATTCTGTCGTTTACTTGGCGCTTGTTTAATTTCACACACACACATATTATAGCCTCCTAATAATCCTCTATATTTCTAGCTAAAATCCTCCGACTTTAAAATGATCTGCATCGATTCCATTCTCATTGTTTCACCATTAGTATGAACATTTCCCTTGAAAGTGTCTTCTCCTATTGCCTGTACCCATGCATCTTTTCTATAATCTCTTCAAAGACACAACTCCCTTCTTATCCCCTGAAAAACAAGCTCAGTACTATTACCATTCTTTAAAACATCCAAATTCACACGTGTATAAATTAGTGTGTTTTTCTAGCTTTTAACTTCCCAACCCTTTCGCATGTGATATTTGAATTTATACCGACATCTAATCATAACCGGATATCATGCTCTCTGCTTGAGTCTGATCGGCTGTTGTTTTGCCAAGTTCTAATAAGATGAGGTCTTCATAGATAATACGGTTTTCGTTAAATGATTAGGGATTAATACGGAATCATCAAATACGTGGATTACAATAGACAACACTTAAGGATTAAATAAATAAAAACATTTACTAAAAAACGTATTAAAATATAAAGAAAGAGCAATTAAGGGGATTGAAAAGAAGACGAATAAACCAAGAAGGAAACTGAAAGAGAAAGATCAGATGAAAAGAGAAAGATCAGATGAAAAGAGAATGATCAGATGAAAATACATAGAACACATTTTTAAAGGACGGGAAAATGAAAGATAAAATAAAGTAATAACCAACCCACAAGAAATAAAAAGAGGAAAACAAAACAACTAAATAGAAAGAAAGAAAGAAAATGAAAGATAAAATAAAGTAATAACCAACCCACAAGAAATAAAAAGAGGAAAACAAAACAACTAAATAGAAAGAAAGAAAGAAAATGAAAGATAAAATAAAGTAATAACCAACCCACAAGAAATAAAAAGAGGAAAACAAAACAACTAAATAGA
Organism: Sepiola atlantica; assembly: GCA_963556195.1. Classification (NCBI taxonomy): domain Eukaryota; kingdom Metazoa; phylum Mollusca; class Cephalopoda; order Sepiida; family Sepiolidae; genus Sepiola; species Sepiola atlantica. The sequence goes on from OY744529.1 coordinate 117,274,547, forward strand.
AAGAAAGAAAGAAAATGAAAGATAAAATAAAGTAATAACCAACCCACAAGAAATAAAAAGAGGAAAACAAAACAACTAAATAGAAAGAAAGAAAGAAAATGAAAGATAAAATAAAGTAATAACCAACCCACAAGAAATAAAAAGAGGAAAACAAAACAACTAAATAGAAAGAAAGAAAGAAAATGAAAGATAAAATAAAGTAATAACCAACCCACAAGAAATAAAAAGAGGAAAACAAAACAACTAAATAGAAAGAAAGAAAGAAAATGAAAGATAAAATAAAGTAATAACCAACCCACAAGAAATAAAAAGAGGAAAACAAAACAACTAAATAGAAAGAAAGAAAGAAAATGAAAGATAAAATAAAGTAATAACCAACCCACAAGAAATAAAAAGAGGAAAACAAAACAACTAAATAGAAAGAAAGAAAGAAAATGAAAGATAAAATAAAGTAATAACCAACCCACAAGAAATAAAAAGAGGAAAACAAAACAACTAAATAGAAAGAAAGAAAGAATAATGAGCAATAAAAAGAGAAAAGGGAGCGAAAAAAGATTTTAAAGGGGCATAAAAGAAAAGAAAGTTAAAAGAAAGAACAAAATGAGAATCTATCAAATACTTTATTGTGATGCATAGGATTGAATTAAAAAAAAAACAGAACAAGACAGAAAACAGATCAGAAAATAATTACGGCTACGTCTAGGGTGCAGAATGATTTGACGCAAAGAAATCAAAACGCCGAGTTGAGTATCAGTGGTTGGCAAAGATGTGTGATTCATTTCAATTGCACAACGTCAATGCCAACATTTCTTGTTTGTATTAGTTGGTAAAGTGCAGGAAAAAAAGATATCAGAGCAACGTTTAAGTCAAATAACACAGGAAAGACGAGAGGAAGTGCGATTTGTTTCGCTCGAGTTGACTCTGTCCTTTATTTACTGATAACCTCTACCGCCCTTGTTGGCAGAAGTTCAATACACTTTTTTGCTCTTCGGACCAAATTGCCAAAAACTCAGTTCGGAAGCCATATTAAATTGTTTTCCCATTGAATGGGGTTCTTTGTTTGTTTTACAGCATATCAACCTTTTTCTGGGTCATTTAATATAACCACTAAGAAACGTCCGTGTTAGGGAGGGCATTCTGGAATTGTATTCACAATCTGTATGTAACTTTTAGCTTGTTAGATTTAAAGTACCATTGAAAATATCATAGTTTTATTTTTTTTTTAAAACGAAGAACTGCGAATATTCGAACGCTGTCTTTTCTTATTTATGACGGCGTAACAACGTTTTTGTTGATTTTTAAATTCTTAATCGCAATACATATTTTACCCAATTAATTACAGACTATTTGTGGAACACAACTCGCTAGTGTACCCTAACCCTAACCCTAACTTGGGGAAAATTCGTGGATTTATACTGTGTTTGACCTTGCCCCTCGATCTAGAACATTATAAAGTCGGATTTTTAAAAAAAAGTCTTATTCACCGATTGCATTTTTTTATAATAGTGTAATATATTTATGACAGGAAGTTGATGGATCGGAATATGAAAAAACGAGAGTATAGAGCATATTAAGATAGAATAATCAATGAAAATATTATAGGAGAATCTGTGATAACTGTCGGATAAAATATTTAACATAATTTGATGTGTATATGAACAATTTATTAAGAGTGTAAATGTTTATTAAAATGTTATTATAGGTTGAATTCAGAAGATAGTTAAAAGACATATTTTAAAAGTAATAATTAATAAATAGAGGAAAGAGATAAAAAAGGGGGATTCCAATCCGGCAGAGCTGATTCCATATTCTTTAAGGGGATCCATTACAACAGTAACGCATTCTTCGGGTCCATTCTGTTTGATAGTTTTATCTTTGTGCGAAAGTTGAAAATAGCATGTGTTTGTTGCGAAAAACACACCCACAAAAATACACTGCACTATTCGATTTTGAGTATAAGTTCGTCCAGTATGAATGTCGCTTACTATCATCTAACTCACGCCCTTCCCTTGAATATGTAAGTTTTAATTAAAGTTGTCGCATTAAGAAAGAGGTGCCGGGAAATAAAGAAATGATATAAAGGCAGAAAATTTCAATTAAAACAATTACAATCTGTGCACTGATCTAAATGACACATTGTATGATCAGACATGGCCGGCCCATTTAGCGTAATGGTTAAAGTGATCGCTAATCGTTGGTCGACTGATACCAAAAATTACAAAAATGATACTTGCTTAGCGAAGGAGGTACCAAGTACCATTTTTTAGTCTTTGATAGCAACTGACCAAGGATTAGCGACGGTGATAATCAAGGGTGAGTGAAACCATACAATGAATGGTGTGGTCCTTTTCCTTATATCCCGCTGTAATAAACAACGAAACGAGAGCCTTAGGCACACTCTTGACTACGGTTGATCCATGTATATTTTAATAGCAATCGAACAAGTGCCAGATTTAATACATACAAAACCCGTGGAGTATTTACCCAAGCGTTCGATTTCTCCACGGACAGTGTCGCCACGCATGGTGTATAATCTTCGCAGTAATACATTTCTGAATTATACCTAGAGATCGTTTTTCGGTTACAATTATCGATCAGGTGTAATTGACGATATTGATCATAGGTTCAGCTGAAGCTGCCTAGAAAAATAGACAGTTTAAAAGTTCGCTTAAATACGTGATGTAATATAGATTTTGCTATTGAAGTTCACTTCAGTTGCTGTCCGGATTTAAGCGAACAGCATGCAATTCCAGTGAAATTGAGGCGTATCCATATGACGATCGTACTGAATGGATTCATAGTAAAGTCATTTTAGCTCCGTTTATTCATATAGATTCAATCTTGTTTGTTGCTGAAATTGTGGTCATCTTATTATTTAAGAATATACTCGTCTCTCAAATGAACTTAATTTGCGTTCATTTTTATTTGAACACAATGGGTCACTTTCTGGGGGAAACACTTGATACATAGATATCCGAGTGATTAATTATAGTTCTCTTTTACCTAACAAATGTTGAGTTAGTGAAGAACATGAATGTTCTTCTCTTCAATTTACCAGATACTTATCTTATAGTATATAGTAGATCCTTAAAACATAAAAGACAAAACACAAATCGACACCTAACTTAATTATGTGTTCTTCCAGAAAAGAACATCAAAATAGAAAAGCGATATCATAAAATGTCTTTATTTTAAGCCAGTTTATAACATAATACGATTTTGTCTGTTATAAACTAATTTGTCCTCGGAATTTCTTAATTAAGAATTTATAATTGAAACTACTTATCTAATCTTGGATGTTTTTCTCACAACGTTTCGGCCGTTGTAACCTCAAATCTTCTCCAGGTGTGTCTTGTTGACCTCGGAATCTGTACGGAATCCTTTCTTTAATTCACGCGGCTAGCTTGTTATCATTCCATCAGCCATGATCTGGTGGCGGTCTTACGTAATTCGTTATTCCTAGTATCGCCCATAATTTGGATTAAGCCTTCGACCGAAAGTAGACTCTCACTTAGAACTAATAAATTCTTAGCACTTTTATTAGTTGTGCCACGACTCCTTGAGAAAGGTCGGAGGTTACATCACCTGAAACGTTGTGAGAATAACATCCAATATGAAAGTAGTAGTCCGAATAATCCAAATAATACAACTTATTTGCTTTTTATTATATGAATAAACTTATTACCGTTGATCGTAAAGGTGCATGTTAACAATAATATCACTTAACATACGTAAATAAAAATCTTCGACACTGATATTAACTAATGCAGTAGTAAAAACATAATATCGTACGAAGGGAATATAAAAGACACACCAGCCTCAGTGATACGCTTAATGACGACATATTCTTCTGCGACGTTAACTGAACTAGTTCCCGGACAAATTCGTATTTACGACCAATCATCGAAATCTGAAACATGGTAGGTCAACACTGTAATAACATGTTAATGTGCTGTATTCATATCTTCATTATTTCGTTTTTCATCCGATTCAATTATTCCCTATTCAATAAACCGTTTAGTTGTAGCAAGTTGAATAAAACGCTAACAAAAGATACAATTAAAAAAGAGTTGAATTGATTTTTTAAAAAAATTTAATTCATGATTATTTGTTAATTATTTTTAATTGGCATCGTTATTCTTTTAAATTATTTTCTTAAACGATTTCAAGTTTTTGTTGTGTCTGTATTTTTCGTTGTCTGTTTCTATTTCTCCTCTCGGTTTTCCGATCGAATTAACGGGGCGTCTCAAAGAAGATATTACTGTAATTTATTGGTTCAATTAATGGGAAAAAATAGAATTAATTCAAATGGATAATCATTGATCTCCTTTTCTATCGGTGTTGCACAATAATTTAATAATTGTTCAAATATATTCTTTTATGGAAATCGCTCGAGACAAGGCATGTAGTCACTTAATGTCAGGAGCTAAAAATAGTAAAAAAAATACTACTTCAAAGTCAAAAACTAGCCAACGATAAGTGTTAGATGGATTGATTCCGCCCCAGAAAACAGCAGGTATTCCCCCTTTGTCATAAACATCGCTCATGGAATTAGATTAACTATTTTACCGAGAGAGGGGGAGAGAGAGAGTAAAACAAAAAAAGTATTTCGCTGTCTTATACATCAGAGAATAGACTTTAAGAAACAATTGACTAGAGAAAGCGCGTCATAGGCAGACATCAGCTGTGTTTCGAAGATAGATGCAAAATATATCTGAAGGCCTTCAGATATATTTTGTGACCAGCTTTGAAACGGCTTAGAAATTGACCTAAACAGATAGGACATTTTGGCCTCTGTCCACGATGCTTTGACGCAGACTGCGCAGCAAGGTACTTGCCGGTTCGAAGAGAAACTTGGCAAACGGAATGATGGCAATAGGTAACGAAAGAAAGTGAAAACTAATGGAACAATGAAAACGCGACACCATAGTCTCCAGAGAGTGGAGGTTGCCAATGCCATGACCTAACTCTCCTGAAAAGTTTGATTGCAATATCCTACTTATTCTTGGAGGCTATTCTTATTCAATAAACAAATACTTTATCGTTTCTAGATTTAGTTCATTATTTTCTCTTCGAGCAGGAAATGAAGCAGCGACTTTTCTATTGTTAACGCAATTGGATTTTACTTTTCGTTTTCGTCTCCGGAACCATTTTGAATCATTTTGGCTGCTTTTTCTTTTCAAGACACACAATCTACTTTTATTCTACCTTTATATATTTTATCAGAATTCATTATTTCATTTTTGAATCATTTTTCAATTATCGTCTTTTTGGGGCTTACATTATTATTGTCTACTTCTTCCTCTTCTTCTTCTTCTTCTTCTTCTTCTTCTTCTTCTTCTTCTTATTATTATTATTATTATTATTATTATTCTCTTTCTCTTTCTCTTTTTTCCTCTTCTTCTTATCCTAGCCCTCTGAATCTCCCTCTATTTTAATCATTTACGTAATTTTAATAGTTTCGCCTTACATTATCATTGTCTTCTTGTTTTTGTTTTTGTTTTTGTTTTTCTTCTTCTTCCCCTCTTCTTCTTCTTCTTCTTCTTCTTCTTCTTCTCCTTCTTTTCCTCTTTCTTCTTCTTATTATTCTTCTTTTGGTAACCCTCATTCTCCTTCTATGTTCTTCATTTACGCAATTTTCATATTTTATCCCTTCATTATTATTGTCGACTAATTCTTCTTCTTCTTCTTCTTCTTCTTCCTCTTTCTACTCCCCCTCATTCTCCTTCTATTTTCTTCATTTGCGCAATTTCCATATTCCCATCTCCTTCAATTAACATATACATCAATTCCTTCTCCCTCACACCGCTGTTATTTCTACTTCAGTTTTGCTTTTGTTTAAATTATGTTTTTTTCCTTTTCTTATTTATTCACGTTTCAACTGCTGCTTCCGAAGATACAGACTTACTCTTTCTTTCACGTCAGACTGTGATTAGAATTAGTTTTGTGCAATGCATTTTCTAAAACGAAAAAGCTTCACGCGTTGGCATTTGTTCAAAATAATTTCATTCAGGCAATTACATTCTTGACTACAAGTTTTAATCTATTATGATAAAAATGTGTTTTTTTATGCAAACATTATTGGCTACATATATATACAAGTATTCATATTTTGGCTGCGACTTCTTTCGATTCGCTATTTACAAAGTTAAATTCCTCCCTAATTGTTACCTAATTGTCTATGGCCGAGGGGTTAAGACTCTTGACTACAGATCAGTGGCGATTTGTGATCAGGGTTCGCGCCTGCCGACCGTTGAGAATTAGCTTCCTGCACTGAAGATTGCGTTAGCATGAAACATCGATGTCTGTAGGTATTAAGATAATTAATATTTATTTATAAATATTATATATATATATGCAAATGAATCGAATAAATGAGATGAATGAAAATCAATGGGTCTTTATTTTCTCGGTAGCTTATTAAACTAAAGAACTTTTCATCTTTTTAATCTAATTTTCTTGAATATTTTTTTATCTACAACGAGTAGGTTGTTAGAAATCTAAGGCGTCACTGAATCTTTGTTTATTGCTGATAAAGAAGTGACAAAGAACACATGTCATTTAAACTATATATCGAAAGAGAACCAAAGGAATATAAAAATTAACACGAAAAAAATCATTAATTGTAATACTAGTTTTGGATAACGTCATCAGAATATGTGTTAAATATATATGAAGAAATATACAATCAGCGCCACATGTCTTGGAAAACGGTGTAAATGTCAGACTTTATTTCTTCTTTATTTTAACGTAATTTTAACACACGTCTGTTTTATACAAAAATAAATATAAATATACCGATAATAGGATTATTATTTACAGTAGCAACCCCGGAGACATGAGTTATATGTAAAATCAAGCTTTCAATAATTATTAGTCTTGTTGGACAAAGGATTAACGCGACACCCGTTTCTAGTGGTCCCTCTTTCGGAATGTGTTCAAACATGTACGAGTCTCATACATCACTTCATAATTTATCAATGTTAATTTCCGAACGTTGGATTGATTGCTCGTTTATTTTAATATATTAACAATGCAATATCAAGAAAAAGCAGACAGATAATATGTAGTCTGGTATAATTTATAATGCTTACCTGATAACATTTTTATCTTATGATGGTTTCTTAAATACATAAAAATAAAGTGTTGGTGAAAATGTGTCATGGACGTTTGATCTGTTTAAAGATGACGAAGCGTGACCGGCAAACTCGCCAGAATTAAACCCTCATGACTTGTTTTATGACAAGAATAATTTTTGCATCTCTGAGCTCTTAAAAATTTAACAGAAACGATCAGGCAAATAATCGAGGCAACTTTTTATTTAAGCTCCAGTGTAAATCAGCATCATTTACATTATAGTTATTTACTTTTAGGAGAGCTTATGTATCTAATATATACATTTAAGTTAGTCGGAATTTGGTGTTTAGACCTGAATAGAATTGTCTCTGACAAATCGAGATGCTAAGTTCGAGAATGGGTAATTTCCGGAAGCAATTCCATTTAATATCTCTAACACCGACTGTAATTTATCTGATTATATTTTCGAAGCCTAATAAAACACAATTATTTTTTCAGTAATCATAACTTATTTGTGTGTTAATTTCTACTTAAACAAATACGTTCTCCTCGCTCTCCAAAACTGTGATGTACTGACTAGAAAAAAAAAAAGATCCTTCGTATTTTTTTATGTTGGTTTTCGTTTTTTTATATTCATTTTAAATGAGTTGATCTTTATTTCACATCCTTTCTATTTCAGAACATTTGGCGAATGTTTTATCATATATTTTCTCATAACACTGAAGATTCGATTTAAAATAATTATTTGAAAACAAGCAAATAATATATCTGTAAGCTATTAAAATGTGTATACGTTTTTTAATAGGATTCGAAGAATTTGGCAGTTTTCCCTGCATTGTTTAAGTAATTCAGGAAGTAATCAATAAGAAAAAACGACGAAATAAAAACAAAGTGTTAAGTGCACGAGTAAAATGAGAAATGTAAAAAAAACTGATGGAATTAAAAATGATGAATGACAAAATAAACAATGCGATGTTTCTGATTTACTAATGGGTACGCAACTTTGCTTTATAATTTTAAAAGCGCTCATCATATTAACTTTCACTTAGGATTGAACTCTGCATCCCCTTTATCGAAGCATTCGCTGCTATGTGCATTCTGTGGTACTCATCTAGATATCATATTTCTTTTTCAAGCAAGGAGAAAGTCATATTAATACCGAGAGAGTTAGAACTCATCTAAGTCATTGTTATTGAGTGAACAACAATAGTAAAATCATATTCATAAGGTTCGTAAATGTGCCGGAGAGCGGGTTAAAACTATTTTCAGTCGATTAAGACTTCATTCGAAAGAAGTCTAAAATGAATGGTTAACATTTTCAGTCCTAAAAACGTTGATGAAGGTGTGATTAAATTTCTTATCCGAAAGAGTTAGAAATCATCTCATTCGTTTTTATTGAGTGAATCATATTAATAAGGTTCGTAAATGTGTCGTAGAGCTGGTGTTAATGTACAGTCGAGTAATGTCAAAATATAAAACATGGTACTTAACTCCCCTGGAAAAACACTCAGTATTATGAAGTGAAAATCGAAGGTAAGTAGAGCAGTTGCGCCCTCTCTTTTAACTCAGTGAAGCAACCAATGAAAACCAAAGCCTTCAATAATGGCTGACCACTTTACATCTTGAAAAAATATTTTCAGTCGATTAAGACTTCATGAAAAAGAAGTTTAAAATGTATGTTAAACATTTTCAGTCCTAAAAAACAAGGGCGTTTATGAAAGTGTGGATAAATGTCTTATTTGATAGAAATACTCCATCGTGAGGTTTGGAGACTACAATTCCTTTTGGAGAAATCTGACATAGCGGTTTTAGTTTTATTTTAATTGACTG
>OY744529.1:117285953-117303453 GCA_963556195.1 Sepiola atlantica
GCATAGCTCATTGGGTAAAACAAATTCGTGCACCTGGCACTTGACATTGTTTACATTGAGATATCACTAACAATCAGTCAGTGTCGAATGATAGCGCAGGGGTAGAGGCGCCGACTGTCAGCTCGACAGTTGAGCTAAAATCCCGGCTTGAGGCACTAACTGGTCTAGCTGCACTGAAGAGATGTGATACAGCGAAACAGTCTGTATGTAGATGGCATATATATATATATATATATATATATATATATATATATATATAGAGAGAGAGAGAGAGAGAGAGAGAGAGAGTAAGATAATTCTTTTAAGATATAACTATCTTTAACCAATAAACTATTAGTTCAATATAGTGTATAGAGCAATAGTATTAATTGCATGACATAATAACATGAGAAATTAATCAGATGTTATTAAAGTTCAAATATATATATATATATATATATATATATATATATTTATATATATATATATATATATATGGTGGACGTGCGAAATATTTTAAAGCAATATCGAAACCGATCATATAAGAAAAATGAGTTTCAGTCTGGTCATACCAATGTCCGACAGAGATGAGACCTTCTGAAGCTGGTAGGTTTTAATCTTTCCAACTGGGATATGGTTCGGTTCAGTCCTAATAAGTTCACTCTTACAAACTTCACGTTCTTTCTTTTAAAGATGTTTGTTTATTTCTTATCGCTTGCTACTTCTGTATCAAGCCAAGCTGACAGCGCTGTTCTAGCATTGTTTAGGCCTGAGTATATTTATCTTACTGCCATGTCTTTTAAATACTCACCTTACCTCATGTCTAATATTTTAAGTGGTCCATAACAGTTATGTTTGTGATGAATTTTCGACCACCCAACTCTTAAGTATATATTTGATGCAAGTACTCTCGACCATTATCGGATATTGATTTGTGAAAATTAAAACTAGTTCAACAGTTGAACTGTCTTATTTACTCCTATTTTCCACAACAGCTAATAATACATGAATTAGAATACTATTCCGATACTGTCGCGCTGAATCACGTTCACTTCCCCAAAGATGAGTATAACTCAACATCATTTAATTACTAGCATAAATCGACAGTTATAACCATAATTAGATGCAAACACATGCGGACAATACCAATATAATATGCATCTACTATTATGGGATGTTTAGTGTTTGGATGAATTACCTCCCTTGCATATTGGTCATGTTACGATCGTCTTAAGTAAAAGAGAGAAACACACACACACACACGTTATATAGATTATATCTATGTTGAATTTCTAATAAATTTTATTTGAGACTTTCATTTAGTCATTTACGGATGTATGTTTTTTTCTAACTCTGTCATTTCTTTCACATATCTTTTTTTTATTTTTACAGCTTGTTTTCTCGACATTTTATTTTTGTTAGCCCTTCCTACAAAACCCGTTCTCAGAGTCAAAGGTTAAAGGTTGAAAAGCAAAAACACATAGAAATAAATAAATAAATAAATGAAAATAAAATCAGGAAAAAATATAAATAAATATAAGCAGTGATTGTGTCAACATTTCCCGCTTCCTGAACTGAACGACAGTTCGGCAGATTACAAGGAGTGGGAATGTTTGCGTCCTTGATGAACGTGAACATTGATGTGGCGGGATAGTAATGGGGTTACGACGTTTTAGAAGAAGCGGAAGTGAACCCAACCAATTACTTGTTTAAAACAACCATACGTTGCGCATGAATTCTTAACTGTTGTTCTCATCTGAACAGACATCCTTTTTTATGTAAATCGTTTCTGAATATTTTTGCTTCTTTGGTAAAATACAATCTACTGCAAAAAGGTGTCATTAGCTAAATTTAAAGGTTCCGGCCGTTTGTCATACCAGAATTGGTTCGCCTTTTGAATCATTTTGGCTGTCCCCGACCATGAGCCATTTCTTTGCTGGGATATGTTATGGGCTGGCTCGATCATGGGATGTTTAATCCCGGCATTACCAACTCCTTTAGCATAGATTACAGTCAAACCTCTACCTACAAATTATTCTAACATTCGAATATAAATTCGATCAAATTATCGACTCTTAACCCGATGGAAAATCCAAGATATGAGTTTCGTGGTTAACCCATTATGAGGCATCACTCATGATGGGATTAAGGTTAGGGGAAGGTTTAAGAATGGGATGGTGAGTTGAGTTCACATTTCCGCTTCGGTCCCGGAACGAATTAAATACGTATGTAAAGATTTTAGTGTATATTGGTGTTTGCCTAAAGCGTCTCTCCCGGGAAATACCGACTGGTTAGTTCTCGTTTTTTTTTCAAACACTCCCAGAAACTGTAAGGATGGCTTGCCGCAGTGGGAGCGTGTGGATACGTGTTAATTTATCTTACAATCTAAGAAGAAGAGGGCAGTGTTATAGTTAGAGGGAGATATTCGAAAAATAAGGATGTACTACATTATTAAATCTAGATGTGATTTAATTCAAACTATATAAATGAATTTTAGATAAACATAAAAACAAATCACACAAATTAATCGTGTGTATGTGCTAAGCGTACGGCATCGAGGATGAAACCTCAATAATTAAAATATTCTGAAAAAAACACATTAACACGAGTTAATTTTAATGGTGATATTAAGTTTATTTCTAAAGCTCTACATTGTATTCGGCACTTTTGAAAAATATTGGTTTTAAGTTGCTTTTATCAATATTTGAACTTGTTAATAAACTTAAATAAGAATATATATATATATATACATATATATTAATATATTACTATATATATTACTATATACATATAATATAATTATATATATTGATATATATACATATATATATATCAATATATATATATATAATAATATAATTATATATATTGATATATATACATATATATATATTAATATATATATATATATTAAAATATATATATAGTAATATATATATATTAATATATATATATATGTATATAGAAATATATATATATATATTAATATATATATATATAAATATATATATATAAATATATATATATATATATATACATATATATATAGTAATATATATATATATTAATATATATATAGTAACATATATATATAGTAACATATATATATATATATATATATATATATTAATATATATATATAGTAATATATATATATAGTAATATATATATATAGTAATATATATATATATATATATATTAATATATATATATAGTAATATATATATATAGTAATATATATATATAGTAATATATATATATATATATATATATATATTAATATATATATCGCTATATCCCTCGTCATTTGCCTTAACTATTTCTTTCTCCCTTGTAATTAGCTCGATGATTTTTTCAGGAATCAAACACAAACGTTTCTGTTTGCCTTAATTGGGATAAGTGTATATCTATTGATTTTCGCGTCCCAGTGGTAGTGCCGCTTGGCTTCAGTCACCGAGGTCGCGGTTTCGAATCTCGCTAGACCAAACAACGCTGATACGCTGAAAACAGCGAAACCACGTGTCCGTGGAGAATTACATAGTATAAATATATACACCCCCGTATGTGACCATAAAAGTACAAACGTTTAAAAGAAAAACGTTTTCTCCTGGTAAGTAAGGTTAATTCTTCTTCGTAGATCGATTTTTGAATATGTTCAATGATCAATATCGCAAAAAGCAACAGTATAAATTACAACATTTATATGTGATATACATTCTGCTACTAGCTATTGTGTGTGTCTCAGTGATAAGGGCGTCGAGTTTCAGTCAGTGAATCCAGCGTTTAAATATTCTTAACTCTAGACACAGTTTAACACGTGTCCAAGGATAATTATAATATATATATATATATATATATATATATATGTATATATATATATATATATATATATATATATATATATAAATGAAGAAGAATGACCTACCTATCTACATCTTATTCTCTCCGCTGAACTCTTCGACACCGGACTTTTTGGCAATCGGACATTTGCTTGCACCCTGGCACAGTTTTGCCCTGCGTTTCTTTCCCTACAACTTTTATTTCATTTTTTCAAATTTTAAATCTTGGCCATTGCCAACTTATCTATCCCAGCGACTTCCTCTGATGATAAGATTTTGATCTTTGAAAAGCCTGGCTTAAGGAAAATGTAACTTGAATAAATTGCCTTTTTGCGGAATATACCTTGCTTTGAAATTTTGAATTGAATTTTTATTTGGCTTTTGCTTTCTCTAATTCCTTTCCATTCTTCTTCATTTCTACCTGCTCTATCCTGGATATTGAGCTGTATACTCTTCACAATAGGGTTTTACCTTTCCTAAAAGTTCGCTTTTAGTACACTTCTTTATATATATATATGTATATATATATATATATATATATATATATATATATATATATATATATATATATATATATATATATATAGTGTGTCAGGTTGTATATGAAAAGAAATCAAAGAAAGTGCTCGATCATATAAGAGAGCTAATATAATTTATTTAGATACTGTATATTACATAATTCAGCAATTTACCGCGGTTTCATCGAAAAGGGCAGATTTAGACATATTTAGGACATCTCCGTGCCCAGTGGAATCATCAGCAAGCTGAAACGATTGTAGTCACGCTCGACAGGGAATGGCGTCAACAATGACAGTACGGAGATTTACTAAAGATGTCTAAATCTGCCCTTTTGGATGAAACCGCGGTACATTGCTGAATTATGTAATATACAGTATCTAAATAAATGTTATATATATATATATATATATATATATATATATATATATATATATATATATATATAGAGAGAGAGAGAGAGAGAGAGAGAGAGAGAGAGGGAGAGAGAGAAGATAGGGAGAGGGAGAGAAAGAGAGAGAGAGAAATCTGTGTAAGTTTAATGGGAGAAAATCGTGTTCGATTCTTAAGAAACATTACAAATAAGAGCATGATGTTTATTTATTAATGTTTCCCAGGTCAGAACAACATCAGTACAGTCGGTTTCAAATCCTAATAAAGGGAACCTATTCAGGCCTCTGCATTGAAACTCTCTTCAGCTTCCGTATATGTCCGTCTTCCCCGATATACTATGCATATTGTATTAATAGAATATGCATCCTATATCGCTGTAAAAAGAGGAAGGCACACATAAACAGGGGCTGAAGAGAGTTTCGATTAAGAGGCTTTTAAAGGTCTCCTTTATTAGGATTTGAGACCGACGGTACCGATGTTGTTCTAACCTTCTGGAAAACATTAATAAATAAATAATACCCAAAGTCTACGGTTTGGCTAACTTGCGAAAAACATGTATATATATATATATATATATATATATATATATATATATATATATCTATATATATATATATATATATATATATATATATATATATATATATATATATATATATATATATATATATATACTTATTGCAAGGTAGCCACACAGCGTTTATATTCTATTTACGATGGAATTCATCAGTCTATATATACATATATATATATATATATATATATATATATATATATATATATATATATATATATATATATATATATATACATATATATATATATATATATATATATATATATATATATATATATATATATAACTAGGGGGCTCTAGTTCTGAGAGACCCTAACAAACAACAGATAATAAGTGAAGACAAATATATATTTTAAACCAATGTAATGCGCTAGCAACATCATAATATATAATGAATAAATAATACCCAAACGCTACGGTTTGGCTAACTTGCAAAAAACATATATATATATATATATATATATATATATATATATATATATATATATATATATATATATATATATATATATATATATATGGGAAGAGAAGGATGAAGCTAATCCGACGTGATGGGAAAATGAAAAAGGAAAACCAAAAAATGGATGTTTTTATGTGTACATCAACGTTTCGTCTTTATTTATAAGACTTTATCAGGGTGATAATATAGAGAAAAAATGTCATGCAAGTACAGATACATGTAGGGTAGACATATATTTAAAAAAATGAAATAATGGCCACTACTGGGTGGACGTCCGTACAAGTACGGACGTCCACCCAGTAGTGGCCATTATTTCATTTTATTTTTCCTCCCAATATGTCTACCCTACATGTATCTGTACTTGCATGACATTTTTTCTCTATATTATCATCCTGATGAAGTCTTATAAATAAAGACGAAACGTTGATGTACACATAAAAACATCCATTTTTTGGTTTTCCTTTTTCATTTTCCCATATATATATATATATATATATATATATATATATATATATATATATACATATACTTAATACAAGTTAGCCACACAGCGTTTATATTCTATTTACGATGGAATTCATCAGTCTAAATATATATATATATATATTAATATATATATATATATATATATATATATATATATATATATATATATATATATATATATATATATATAACTAGGGGGCTCTAGTTCTGAGAGACCCTAACAAACAACAGATAATAAGTGCAGACAAACATATATTTTAAACCAATGTAATGCGCTAGCAACATCATAATATAGATTTATCATGTTTAAATACTGGAATAGCATCATTGTTAAGACCAGTTCACATGAAGCTGATCAGAAAATGCGCCAGTCAAAGCGTAGTAATAATGAAATAGCATCCTTCATGATGAGAATAGTCCGAAAAATACTGAAACTTCTTATAAGTCCCGTCCTCAATATTCATAGAATCATTTCTCGTTCGGTAGACGTTCATTCATTGGAGTCTTATAACCGCTTGACTCTCTCCATCTCTCACTCTGTCTCTCTATTTTATCTCCTCTTTCCCTTATTATCTCTCTCACTCTTTCTCTAACTCTCCTTTTTATTATTTTTTCTCTCTCTTAGTCTCTCTGTTTTCCTTTAACTCTCTTTTTCTTTTCACTATTATTCTATTTCTCTCTCTCTCTCAAACTCTCTCTCTCTTTCTCTTTTTAACTATCCCGTTTCTCCTTCTCTTTTAACCTTTTTCTCACTCTTTCTCTTTTACTTTCCAACGTTCACCATCTCTCTCTCTCCCTTTCTATCTCTCTCTCAATCTCTCTCTATTTCTCCTCTCCTTCTCTTTTAACCTTTTTCTCACTCTTTCTTTCTTACTTTCCAACGTTCACCATCTCTCTCTTTCTATCTCTCTCTCAATCTCTCTCTTTCTCTTCTCCTTCTCTTTTAACCTTTTTCTCACTCTTTCTTTCTTACTTTCCAACGTTCACCATCTCTCTCTCTCCCTTTCTATCTCTCTCTCAAACTCTCTCTTTCTCTTATCCTTCTCTTTTAACCTTTTTCTCACTCTTTCCTTCTTACTTTCCAACGTTCACCATCTCTCTCTTTCTATCTCTCTCTCAATCTCTCTCTTTCTCTTCTCTTTCTCTTTTAACCTTTTTCTCACTCTTTCTTTCTTACTTTCCAACATTCACCATCTCTCTCTTTCTATCTCTCTCTCAATCTCTCTCTTTCTCTTCTCCTTCTCTTTTAACCTTTTTCTCACTCTTTCTTTCTTACTTTCCAACGTTCACCATCTCTCTCTCTCTTTCTATCTCTCTCTCAATCTCTCTCTTTCTCTTCTCTGGCTCTTTTAACCTTTTTCTCACTCTTTCTTTCTTACTTTCCAACGTTCACCATCTCTCTCTCTCTCTTTCTATCTCTCTCAATCTCTCTCTTTCTCTTCTCCTTCTCTTTTAACCTTTTTCTCACTCTTTCTTTCTTACTTTCCAACGTTCACCATATCTCTCTCTCTCTTTCTATCTCTCTCTCAATCTCTCTCTCTTTCTCTTCTCCTTCTCTTTTAACCTTTTTCTCACTCTTTCCTTCTAACTTTCCAACGTTCACCATCTCTCTCTCTCTTTCTATCTCTCTCTCAATCTCTCTCTTTCTCTTCTCTTTTAACCTTTTTCTCACTCTTTCTCTCTTACTTTCCAACGTTCACCATCTCTCGCTCTCCCTTTCTATCTCTCTCAAACTCTCTATTTCTCTTATCCTTCTCTTTTAACCATTTTCTCACTCTTTCTTTCTTACTTTCCAACGTTCACCATCTCTCTCTTTCTATCTCTCTCAATCTCTCTCTTTCTCTTCTCCTTCTCTTTTAACCATTTTCTCACTCTTTCTTTCTTACTTTCCAACGTTCACCATCTCTCTCTTTCTATCTCTCTCTCAATCTCTCTCTTTCTCTTCTCATTCTCTTTTTACCTTTTTCTCACTCTTTCTTTCTTACTTTCCAACGTTCACATCTCTCTCTTTCTATCTCTCTCTCAATCTCTCTCTTTCTCTTCTCCTTCTCTTTTAACCTTTTTCTCACCCTTTCTTTCTTACTTTCTAACGTTCACCATCTCTCTCTCTTTTTCTCTCTCTCTCAATCTCTCTCTTTCTCTTCTCCTTCTCTTTAAACCTTTTTCTCACTCTTTCTTTCTTACTTTCCAACGTTCACCATCTCTCTCTCTCTCTTTTTCTCTCTCTCTCAATCTCTCTCTTTCTCTTCTCCTTCTCTTTAAACCTTTTTCTCACTCTTTCTTTCTTACTTTCCAACGTTCACCATCTCTCTCTCTCTTTCTATCTCTCTCAAACTCTCTCTCTCTCTATCTCTCTCTTTCTCTCTCTCTCTATCTCTCTCTTTCTATCTCTCTCTAACTCTTGATAGCCGAACATCCTTTAATGCACAAATTACAATCAATTCGTTAATTCATTTGATCCTGCAAGCATCGTAATTAATTCTCTCAAATCACAAGATTAAAAGCTAAAAAACACAAAACATCACACGAGTAAAACAGACACTCACAAATCTCAAATTGCAATCGACGTCTAAATGAACGATCCTGCCACAATCTTCTCTAAGCCGTAAACTCACCTGATCAAGTGCGCTTATTTCAGTCTATATTTTTAATTCCATGTTTTCGTGTTAACCCACTTTATGTTCTAACGTTATTTATATTTGAACGTTCCTTTAAGTTACTGATGATCTTGACCTGTTTTTCGTCATTATTGAGACAAACATAGATAATCACTGAAAGTCCTTGATTTCTCAAGCAAATAGTTGCATATAGTTTCGACTGTCTTTCTCTGCCCCCGGCATTGCTTATGTCTAGTGGCAAGAAGAAATACAATACGACTAGTCGCATTACCGAGATCAGGAGAGGGGCACTAGTATTTTTCAGAGGTTTCCATCTCCTCGGGGAAATGAGTTTTAAGTATTCCCTACTATTTTATTAATTGCTCTAGTGTAAATGTATACTTTCCTCATTAACGTTAGATGCATTGCTATGCTTACATTATCGTTAACATCCAAACACGTCACCTAATAGTCGTATATTCTAAGCACGATCAATAATTGCTTAACTTCAGTGTACTGATGAGAGCCGGGCTTTCCACGTGATGTCTGCCATAATAAATACTAAAAACATCTCCCCTGATAACTTACCTTGTATAACAATACTAAACAAGCAGTGATAAGAACATTTACGTATATTTAAAACGTTTTTACCTGATTATAAGATGATTCTGAATACATAATATAACCTAGCATTTCTTGTACGCTAATTTGAACATTATTAAAATACATTGATGGCCATTTGGGGGCGGCGCCACGTCCAGAGAGATGCTACTATTATTTTGGCTTGATATGTTTATATTTAAATGGTTAGAGCACTATTTCCTTTGTCTGAAAAGAAAATTTAAAAAGTAACATTTTCTCTGAGCTAAGTTAGGTTACTTAGAAACAATGATTCAACATTTAAAAAGAACGAGTCGTAATGTATAGAAAACATGTGATGTATATCGTGGTATACACATTGCCTAAATGCCTCAAATCAGTCGGGATTGTGTAATAGTAATTGGTGTGTTAAGTTTCGTCGCTTGTTAGATAGTATCTCACTTGAATATAATATCACGCTTAAGTTTAAAATAGCATTTTGATTGCTCTATTAAGTCTTAAGTTTAAATTGTATTCATATATATATGCATATTTATAGTATATATATATATATATATATATATATATATATATATATATATATATATATATATATATACAGGGTGGGCCAAAATAAGGGTCCTATCTTTAAATTTGAATAACTTGAATTTGAATAACTTCCACAAAATAAAAGTTAAACTCACCAAACTTTATGTGTGTGTAGACTGACCCTTCCGAGATTTTTTGAAATAAACAAAACAAATTTTAGCCGAAAAACACTTCTTAAAACTTACAAAAACTAAAGTATTGTTTTTTACACTGTTTTGAGTTTTTTAAGCAAAAATAATGTTTTCTAAATGAGGGTACGTTCCTTAGGGCTAATACGGCTCATGCTTGCTTCGAAAGGGGTCCTTTACTTATTCTAAAAAAAAAAATTTTTTTAAATCAATAAATAAAAAAGTTATGAATTTTAAAAAATAGGACCCTAATTTTTGCCCACCCTGTATATATATATAATTACTATTTTTTAATATTAAAGTGGTTTATACCTACAGACAATATCGTTTCTGGTTTCCTACCCTCATCAGTGTAATTTAGCGTGACAGACAATTTCAGCGTAACAGACAACTTAAGCGTGACAGAAAACGAGCATTCTTAAGATGCATCTATTCAAATTGTAATTCAGCGTGACAGACAACTTAAGCGTAACAGACAATTAAGCGTGACAGAAAACGGGCATTCTTAAAATGCATCTATTCAAATCCCATTCAAATTGTAATTCAACGTGACAGACAACTTAAGCGTAACAGACAATTAAGCGTGACAGAAAATGGGCATACTTAAAATGCATATATTCAAATCCTATTCAAATTGTAATTCAACGTGACAGACAACTTGAGCGTAACAGACAATTAAGCGTGACAGAAAATGGGCATTCTTAAAATTCATATATTCAAATTGTATTCAAATTGTAATTCAACGTGACAGACAACTTCGGCGTAACAGACAATTAAGCGTGACAGAAAACGGACATTTTTAAAATGCATATATTCAAATTGTATTCAAATTGTAATTCAACGTGACAGACAACTTAAGCGTGACGGAAAAAACTGAAGGATGACACACCGATCGACCGAGGATCTAAATATATTTTGCGCTCTTGAAATTTATATTAAGAGAATAAGTTTCGTAGAACTAACCATCTGTAAAATACATTACTACAGAACTGTTCCCTTGCAAACTACAACATGCCCATCTCTAAATTCAATATGAACATATACTTTTAAAATCAGTCTTCATAAGTAATCAATTTTTTTATTCCATTCATCATTTTTAATCCTCTCATAATATTCTTCATCAATAACTCTTATCCGCTAGTGTATTTTCGTCTTAGTTTATTACCGAAGAAAAACTCATACAAATAAGAAAACATATTTAAAGAGGTAACCGATAAGAACGAATTCCATCTTGAAAGGAATAAAACAAAGATTGAAATGGTGATAAATGCAGAGACAGAAAGAGATGTAATTAATACATAAAAACAAAGATTTAAAACAGTTTGAAGTGAAACGAGGCAAAAAGTTACAATAACATGGATTCGAATGGCAGTAGTTGGAACGGAATCAAAATGGTGTCCAGGAAAAAAAAATGATTGGAATGCGTAGTCTTCACAGGCCGGGTGGATTGCATAGGGAAGAGATTGTCCGAGATCAGTGCAAATGAAAAAATAATTGTACTATTTGTTATAAAAATACAAACAAGAGTACAAAGAGGAGATTCCATCTGACGATTCATAGGCGTATTTGATGTAGGAGTAAACGGGAGAAGTGGGTGTCAAGACACTTTGAAAATATCAATCAATTTAGAACCAGTCATGTAAAATAAACAAATTCCATTAACAAACACTTTTCGTTCAAACGTAGGCTCCAGATTTGCATATGTTATTTATTTCATGTATGACCATAACACGTGTAATACTAACATTCGATCCGAGCCTGAAATACTAACATTCGATCCTCTTTCTCATTAGAAAAGTAACTCTCCAAAGAGTCCAGTTGTTGGTTGACCGTGTGCGGCTTCGTAGTAAATTAATAGAGCAAAACTTGCTAGCATGACAAACAATATTACCACAAACAAATTTCAGTTAAAGTAAATCTTCCGATTTCCTTTACGGACCTTTTGATTTCAATATTCAATAAATATTCAATATGAAATAATTTCATGTATATTTATAAAAGTTTGGTGTAGTCAGTGAACACACAAGATCTTGTCTGATAGTGTCATCAATAGAGATTAGTATGGCATTTCTATTTTTACTACATTACATCAATATATAACATATAAAGATCGTCGGAATATATTTTCGGAGTAATCCTAGAAAGTTAGCGACTGTTAGGGCCAGTGATTGATTACAAGTTGGTGTATCTTGGTATAAGATTAGGACCAGTGATACATTATAAGTTGGTTTAGCATGGTATAGGCTTACAGTTAGTGATTAATTACAAGTTGGTGTATCTTACTATAAGATTAGGGCCAGTGATTAGTTAAAAGTTGGTGCATCCTGGTATAAGGTAAGAGCTAGTGATTGATTACAAGTTGGTGTATCCTGGTATAAGATTAGAACCAGTAATTGATTACAAGTAGGTGTATCATGGTATAAGATTAGGGCAGGTGATTGATTACAAGTTGGTGTATCAGGGTAGAGGGTTAGCGTCAGTTATTGATTACAAGTTGATTTATCCTGGTATAAGATAAGGGGCAGTGATTGAATTATGTTGGTGCATCCTGGTACAAGATTAGGACTAGTGATTAAGTCATGTTGGTGTATCCTGGTATGAGATTAGGGTCAGTGATTGTGTTATGTTGTTGTATCCTGGTATAAGATTAGGGCCAGTGATTAAGTCATGTTAGTGTATCCTGGTATAAGATTAGGGGCAGTGATTAAGTCATGTTGGTGTATCCTGGTATAAGATTAGGGGCAGTGATTAAGTCATGTTGGTGTATCCTGGTATAAGATTAGGGGCAGTGATTAAGTCATGTTGGTGTATCCTGGTATAAGATTAGGGCCAGTGATTAAGTCATGTTAGTGTATCCTGGTATAAGATTAGGGGCAGTGATTAAGTCATGTTGGTGTATCCTGGTATAAGATTAGGGGCAGTGATTAAGTCATGTTGGTGTATCCTGGTATAAGATATGGGGCAGTGATTAATTTATGTTGGTGCATCCTGATATAAGATTAGGGCCAGTGCTTAAGTCATGTTGGTGTATCCTGGTATAAGATTAGGGGCAGTGATTAAGTCATGTTAGTGTATCCTGGTATAAGATTAGGGGCAGTGATTAAGTCATGTTGGTGTATCCTGATACAAGATTAGGGCCAGTGCTTAAGTCATGTTGGTGTATCCTGGTATAAGATTAGGGGCAGTGATTAAGTCATGTTAGTGTATCCTGGTATAAGATTAGGGCCAGTGATTAATTTATGTTGGTGTATCCTGGTATAAGATTAGGGTCAGTGATTAAGTTATGTTGGTGTATCTTGGTATAAGATTAGGGACAGTGATTGATTACAAGTTTGTCTACCATGGTATAGGGTTAGGGCCAGTGATGTATTAAAAGTTGGTGTATCCTGGTATAAGTTTAGGGTCAGTGATTGATTAGAAGTTGGTGGAAACTTGTATAGGGTAAGGGACAGTTATTGATTACTAGTCGGTGTATCCTAGTATAAGATTAGGAGCAGTGATTAATTAAAGTTGGTGTATCCCGGTATATGATAAGGGCCAGTTATTGATTACAAGTTGGTGTATCTAGCTATACGATTACGGCCAGTGATTGATTAGAAGTTAGTGTATCCAGGTATGCGATAAAAGTAAATATATCAGACGAGGTAGTGAAGACATGGAATAGAGATATATAACTATATTGGTTAATATAAGTTGCAGTAAATATTTAACTTAATTCTTTAAGTGACTATTATTTTTGCTAAATTATTCTAACTTTGTCAATGTCCAGTATTTACTTAAAAAATGCATGCTCTAGAATCAAGTATATACCAGTGAATCAATAGATACACATATGGAATTGAACAGTCAAATAGAGAGTGATACATATTGCGAGTGCCGGTGAACATTACTAAGCAAACGGTCGATACATACACAATGTCTTTTTAATAAAATATCATCTTCGAGTACTTGATTATTTAACCATTCTATAACCCTTACAAATATAAACTGGGTGGCATGTGAGGCGCTGGCGTCAATGTGTGTAACAGCAACAACAAAGAAAATAATGAAAGAAAGAAAGTGAGAGAGAATAAAAGGAAGTAGAAATAGAGAATAGGATAATTAACAAGACGAGTAAGAGAAAGAGAAGGAGAGAAAGAGAACACGAAAATAGACAGAAATAGTGGACGGGTACTTGCCAATACATATATGGAGAAAAGAATATGCAGTGATTAAAAAAGTGTTAAACTCAGCATGGAGTCTAAGATGTAAGCTTTTAGCACTTACGCCAAGACACATAAATAATAATAATAATAATAATAATAATAATAATAATAATAATAATAATAATAATAATAATAATAATAATAATAATAATAATAATAATAAGTAAGTAGATAAATAAATAAATAAAATAATAAAGTTAAAGAGAAATGTAAAATCGTCCATAAGAAATTAAACTACAAACACGATAAATTTTATGGTAAAAAGGTAAAAAAGGAATATAAATAAAAATGAATAAATAACAAAAATGTAATAAAAATGAAGCAAAAAAAAGTTTGCTTGTAAAAGATTTTTTTTTTATTATGGATAAATGTATCTCATTTTATTTCTATCGTACATTTTTCAATTCTCTATTTTTTTAAACATAGTTTAACTTGCGCATGCGCATCGGTACTGATTTCGGGCAATGGTCTTTGCTCTCGCGATTGAATGCATTACGACGTACGTGCTGGAAATCAGCACCCCCCACACACACAGGTGGTAATAACCGACATAATCTGTGCTCCGCTGAGTCTGCAGAATGACGCCACATTCTAATACGCTCATCAGTCTGTATAAATCCGTTTGAACAGTGGATTAATATTATATATATGTATATATATATATATATATATATATATATATATATATATATATACATATATATATATATATATATATTTATATATATCAAGGTTATAGCATTTATATATATATATATATATATATATATGTATATATATATATTTATATATCAGTGCTATAGCATATATATATATATGTATATATATATATGTGTGATATAGCATATATATGTGTGTGTGTGTATATATATATATATATATATATATATATATATGTATATATGTATATGTGTTAACACATACTGGCACCTCCTTACGCCAACATCTATCTAATAAACACACTAACCACACACCCGAACCCTGTTCCCTGGCCAATTGCCCTATCTCCAACACAGGTCTGTGCCTTCGCACTAACTGTGTTTACAAACTACAGTGTAATAAATGCAAAAAATTTTACATCGGCAACACTACAAGACCGCTACACTTGCGCATAAAGGAGCACTTGAATACCCGTATATCCTCTTTCCACAAACACATAGAGATTTGCTCAAACACTCAGCGCGATATTCACGTCTCCATCTTAGCGTCTGTCAGAAACATCGGTGACCTTAGAATCACAGAATCAATCCTCATCTCCAGATTAAACCCCTCACTCAATCAACGTCACGAGCTCTACTCACCTTTCATTCTATAAAATCTACCCCCCATCCACCAACCAACCCCCATATCTAACACTTAACAGAGTCCGTTTCCACCACTTCACTCATTACTCACCTCCCATAATAAACTCACCATACACCCAAACAATCAAACAGGCCCCTCCCCATATGAACTTCCATCCTTACACACTTTCAACCACAAACCAAAAACCATATTCAGCATACTCGTCTAACCCACCAAAATAAGTCACTCCATAACCTAGCATTATTAATTAATAAATCCAAACACATATAGAATGTATACAAATAACATGCAAATATTAAATAAATAATTCATAAAATAAATTAAACAAGTAAATAATAATAATAAAAAATAAATAAATAAATAAATAAAAAAAAACAAAAAACAAAACAAAAAAAAAAAAAAAAAAAACAAACAAACAAATATGTAAAGAAATTGATGAATATATATAGATAAACAATTAAACAAACAATAATACATAGATATGTATATATATATGTATATATGCATTTGTGTATATATGTTGTATATATATACTAATATTGTTATACAGATCTCCACCAAAAAAAAAAAATTAAAAAAAATTAAAAAAAAAAAAAAAAAAAATTTAAAAATTAATTATAAAAAAAAATATTTTAAAAAAATCCAGAGTTACTCCCCTTTATATTATAATAAATATATCAAGTTAATAAGTTAATTCGTTAATCTAATTTGACGAAACTCACAATTAGTAATTAATAACACTTCTTTAATAGATGATAATCGAAATCGATAAGTAGATAGATCTAGAATATTTAAAATATGAGACTAATTACTTTAATTTATATTAAAATTCTTAAATTACGATAGAAAGATAGACAAAATAAAAATACGAAGATAAAACAAAGTAAATATTCAAATATAAAAAAAAAATAAAATAAAATAAAAAAAATGATATATATATATTATCAAAAATAACAGTTTATCGAACACCATACACCTAACCAACATTACACTAATATTCTAAACACCAATCATATATTTAACATAATATTAAAATAAAACTTAACTTAATTTATATTCCCTGTGAAACTGTTTTTTTTTGCTGCGGTCTATATCTGGCAGCCATTTTGTTTTGTATTATTCTCTACACAGTCGGAGAAGAATAAAATATTATTCTTCTTCTGGTCTAATTATTTTTGAAAAAGGGATGTCTTTTCCCGAAATATCAAATAGTGATTTTTAATCACCCGGACAGCTAAAACACTCTTGCTGTTATGTAAGAAAAAAAAAAAAAGGGAAAAAAAGGAAAAATAAATAGTAAGTCTTATATCGTATTCGATTTATTTTTATTGTTTTTGTTCCTTTCCTTTCAACTTGCATTTTACCCGGAATTGCATTGCCCACAGCCTTTCAAAAACTTACTAATATATATATATATATATATACACACAAATATATATATGTATCGGGGCTCAAGCATATATATATATATATACATATACATAAAAATATATATATATATACAGTTAAAAGGGAGATATAATATTCAACTATATATATATATATATACATAAATAAATATATACATATATGTGTATATATGTATATATACTCATCTTATTTTACTACAGTGCAATCATAATGCACAATAAACTAATATAGCTATACAAATATAGGTATATTTAAAACATAGGCATTTGAAAAATAGACAAATACCTCAAATATTAATATCTGTTGTATGCTAGATTGTTATATCAAGCAGAGTAATTATGAAGAATAGGTGCGATCAAAGAGGTAAGTGCGATCAAAACCAATCACCAGACAGCGTAAGATCGTTTTCTAAGAGCT